>SJYX01008576.1:430958-452873 GCA_006410675.1 Oreotragus oreotragus | reverse complement strand
ACCTACTGACCTGAGGAGTTCCCCTTTCAGTATCCTATCATTTTGCCTTTTCATACTGTTCATGGGGTTCTCAAGGCAAGAATACTGAAGTGGTTTGCCATTCCCTTCTCCAGTGGACCACATTCTGTCAGACCTCTCCACCATGACCTGCCCATCTTGGGTGGCCCCACAGGGCATGGCTTAGTTTCATTGAGTTAGACAAGGGTGTGGTCCTAGTGTGATTAGATTGGCTAGTTTTCTGTGAGTATGTTTTCAGTGTGTCTGCTCTCTGATGCCCTCTCGCAACACCTACCATCTTACTTAGGTTTCTCTTGGACGTGGGGTATCTCTTCACAGCTGCTCCAGCAAAGTGCAGCCACTGCTCCTTACCTTGGATGAGGGGTATGTCCTCACTGCTGCCCCTCCTGACCTTGAACATGGAAAAGCTCCTCTAGACCCTCCTGCGCCCACGCAGCCACTGCTCCTCAGACTACACTACCAAGTAGTGGTTATTAAACATTGTGTTTCTGGGACCAGAACAGACACACATATCATTGGAAATGAATGATTCAAATGCAAGGAAACCCAAATTCATTTGGGAAACACAGTGCAAAATAACATTATATTACATCAGAAATAGTTGTCAACAACTTACCTGTTAGTGGGTAAAGAGATTGGGAGAGACAGCAGCAGAAATGGTGTAATTTATCTGTGTGTGTGCATGCACTCAGTCATGTCTTTTATATATATATATATTTATTTATTTTAATTGGAGGCTAATTATTTTACAATATTGTGGTGGTTTTGCCATACATTGACATGGATCCACAACAGGTGTACATGTTCCCCATCCTGAACCCCCCTCCCACTTCCCTCCCATCCCATCCCTCTGGGTCTCCCAGTGCATCAGCCCCAAGCAGGAGCATGTCTGACTCTTTGTGACTCCATGGAGGAGAGTCAGGCAAGCTCCTCTGTCCATGGAATTTTCCAGGCAAGAATATTGGAATGGATTACCATTTCATACTCCAGGAGATCTTCCTTACCCAAGGATTGAACCTGTATCTCTTGTATCTCTCGCATTGGCAGGCAGAATCTTTACCAACTGCGCCACCTGGGAACCCCCGTATAACTCTCACCAGTGAAGTGAGGAACACCATATCTACTTAAAAGTACAGAGTGCCTGGAAGAGACTTTGGAATTTCTTTTTTCTTTTCATCTGTTTTCCTCTTTATTGGAGTAAAGGAAATATTTTTAAGAATTATATTAAAGGCAAGTTATAAATGGAAAGATTCTTTGGTCTATAGAAAAATAGAAAAATCTGAATTTCAAATGAAAACAATTAAAAAGTATATGTTAAACTGGGAAAACTATTTTTAACATATATTAAAGAATTAATACCCCTAGGAGAGGAAGAGCCCAACAGAACAGTCAGGAATACAAATACTCTAGTTTTGAGAATGGGCATGTGACCTACAAAGGTAGTTTACAGAAAAAGATATAAAAGCACCAGTTCAGTTCAGCTCAGTCGCTCAGTTGTGTCCAACTCTGCAAACCCATGGACTGCAGCAAGCCAGGCTTCCCTGTCCATCACCAACTCCAGGAGATTGCTCAAACTCATGTCTATCGAGTCGATGATGCTGTCCAACCATCTTATCCTCTGTCATCCTCATAAAAGCACCAATGTTCACAGAAAAAATGTGTTAACTTCATGAAGCAGTACCAAGGAAACAATGACATTGTTTTTGCTTAACAAATTGGCAAGCTTAAAATATACTTTTAATAATCATTGAAGAATCAGCAAAATGTATGTGTATATGTGGTGTATATGACGAAATGTGGTATATATGATAAAAGCATAAGTTGATACAACATTTGTGGATGGCAAATAGTGGAATTTGGAAAATGTTCATGTCTTTTAACACAGCAAGTTTTCTGCTTGGCGTTTATCCTGTGGCTATCATTGTAGATGGCCACAAAGATTTTTGCTTTTGAACTGTGGTGTTGGAGAAGACTCTTGAGAGTCCCTTGGACTGCAAGGAGATTCAGCCAGTCCATTCTGAAAGAGATCAACCCTGGGATTTCTTTGGAAGGAATGATGCTAAAGCTTAAACTCCAGTACTTTGGCCACCTCATGCGAAGAGTTGACTCACTGGAAAAGACTCTGATGCTGGGAGGGATTGGGGGCGGGAGGAGAAGGGGACGACCGAGGATGAGATGGCTGGATGGCATCACGGACTCGATGGACATGAGTCTGAGTGAACTCCGAGAGATGATGATGAACAGGGAGGCCTGGCGTGTTGCTATTCATGGGGTCGCAAAGAGTCGGACACGACTGAGCAACTGAACTGAACATTTTAAACACCGTGTTCATAATTTAGAAACAATTAAAAGGCCTATCAGTATGAGACTGGTTGAAAAATAGAAACATACAATGGAAAACTATGCAGCTATTGAAAAGTACAGTGTAGAAGTACATTTAATGATACAAAAAATACTCTTTAGTAAATTACTTGGAAAAAAGTTTACACACCTACATGATTACAATGATTTTCTCTTGGTGGTGAGATTGCTGTAATTTTTCTCTATTTTATGCTTTCCTGCACTTTCTAAAATTTCGACAATGAACATCTAGTGAATTAAAATTTTTGAAACCATGATGTCCTATTATATTTGCTTTCTAGAAACCAAATGCAGAAAAACCCTAAGTGTTTTACAGTGCAAGCCTCAGGTAGCTATCTGTTGATTTTGATACACTAGTGGTGACTATTTGTGCCTGCCCACAGCTATGACATAGACCGCATATTAAAAAGCAGACAGCACTTTGCCTATAAAGGTCTATACATAGTCAAACTATGTTTTTTTTTTACAGTAACCATGTATGGATGTGAGAGTTGGTCCATAAAGAAGATTGAGTGCCCAAGAATTGGTGCTTTCAAACTGTGGTGTTGGAGAAGACTCTTGAGAGTCCCTTGGACTGCAAGGAAACCAAATCAGTCAATCCTAAAGGAAATCAACCCTGAATATTCACTGGAAGGACTGATGCTGATGACAAAGCCCTAATACTTTGGCCGTTTTGCCTATAAAGGTCTATACATAGTCAAACTATGTTTTTTTTTTACAGTAACCATGTATGGATGTGAGAGTTGGTCCATAAAGAAGATTGAGTGCCCAAGAATTGGTGCTTTCAAACTGTGGTGTTGGAGAAGACTCTTGAGAGTCCCTTGGACTGCAAGGAAACCAAATCAGTCAATCCTAAAGGAAATCAACCCTGAATATTCACTGGAAGGACTGATGCTGATGACAAAGCCCTAATACTTTGGCCGCCTGATGTGAAGAGCCGACTCATTGGAAAAGACCCTGATGCTGGGAAAGATTGAAGGCAAAAGGAGAAAGGGGTGGCAGAGGATAAGATGGTTAGACAGCATCACTGACTCAACAGACATAAACCTGCGCAAACTCTGGGAGATAGTGGAGGACGGGGGAGCCTGGCGTGCTACAGTCCATGAGTTTGCAAAGAGTAGGACACTACTTAGAGACTGAGCAACAACGACAAGAGCTGTGCCTTCTCTTCCCTGTGAAGAACCACCTCCTGCCTCCTGGTGTTCAGCCCCAGGACCACAGGGTACTTCATGTCAAGATATTCCAGTTGCAGCCAGTAGGATGGACTGAGGCCTGTGACCTAGGCCTGGATTGTCAGAGCATACCTTCTCCCGGCCAAGTAGAGAAGTCATGGCTAAACAGGGGACAGCAGCCCAGTCTTCAGGTCCCATCAGGCCAATCCCAGAATCTTTGAGTGACCAGAAAGAAGACATTCTCTTTTTTGTTCTACTGGACTTAGAGCTGTGAACTCGCTCTAGGAGCCACTGAAAGAAATCCTGCCCAACACAGGAGGATACAGAGCAGAGGGATGGAAAGAAACTCAGTCCTCATGATACCACTAGGTCCCTGGATCAAATCACACCTGAAACTGGTTGATTCCTCTTCTAAGGAAAATACAGCTAAGTGAGGGATAAAACAGCATTTTTAACCATCCTGAGTCAAAAGTTTCTTGAGTCAGCTTCTACTGTTTGCAAATGAAAGAGAAAGAGTCAACACGGAACTCAGAGCTTATAGCTGATCACCCAGAAATGCAGCAGGAAAACTAGAAGAATCAGAGAAGGAGGTGTCCAAAGTAGGAACTTCTTTCCTACCTTCCACCTCTTTTGAGCTAAAACATTCAATCAAGCTGAAGGGCCTTCAGTAGCTCCTCCACTTAACTAGTTAAGTTCCCCACTTAACTAATCCCCACTGTTCCCACTTGACTAATTCTAATAAAGCAATAAACAGCATTCACCAACAGCTACCAGAGACCTCCACAGTTCCCTAGGGCACTGACTGAAAAGTACATACTTCATTCAGGTAACCTTCTAAGGGATGGGGCCAGTGGGCTGGCTGAAAATGGATAATTTGTAGTGCTTCTTATTAATCATGTGTGCAACCTAGACTGGGGCTTCCCAAACTGTATCCTTAATGAGTGTGCCATGGAGGAAGCAGAAGCACCATAAATAATATGTCGCAAGCAGTTTAATCTAGGAAGTGAATCCATTCTAATCATGAGAGGAGCTGGAATGTAAGTCCAGTAAGCACATTGGGAAGAATCCAAGAAGTCACTAAGGAAACTTCCTGAAGCTTTGGCCATTGTGGACAAGTTGGAGCTTACAGAAAAATCCCAGAAACCAGTGGGAAGAAGAAGGGATCCTGCTGAGGACTATAGAGAGGTTGCCTCCTGTTGGGATATGAACTTAGTTTCTTAGATTAGCAGGGCTGACAGAAAAGGTAATTTAAATTTTTTTTTTAATCTTTTCTTAGACCTACATGAAAGAAGCCTATGGAGACCACTGGCCGGTACTTGAGATTGGGTACTTGGGCTTATCTTTGATCCACTTGGTTCTTTACCACCTGGGATCGCATCAGTTCTCTGTAGGGGCTGGTCGCTATCTTTCCTTCTCTGATTAAGCCCAACAAGGCCGAATGCAGAAACCTCCTCTTAGCTCCACAGGCGATATTCCTCCCGCATTTCATCAGCTTGCTTCTTTCTGAGACACTGCACCACATTTTGATTTGTGGAGTCCACAACCAAGTGACAAATGAGGCCACAGAGATATTATGCAAGAGATGAGTTATGGAAGTAATAAGCACATGTAAATAGCATTTACATATTTAATGATCATTTTATTCTATGGCAATTTTGCATTAAATATTCAGAAATTATGTTCTCTTTACTCATGTAAAAGCTTTTCCTCAAATGCATTATTACTATTCTGGGAAAAGAAACTCTATTAGGCCATTTAGGTGTGTGACATGCAATTGTTTAAGCTCTCATTTTCATGTCGGTCACCTGTAAGGCCTGAGTTCCCCCAGCCTATAGGGGCCCGTTTTACTGCAGTAGTGAAATGAGGTGACTGGAGCTCCACCCACACAGAAGGAAGGAACTTCATTCTTGATCCCTCCATCCCCCACCTGCCAAGGGCCAAGGGTGATTTCAAGGGCATTCGTTTCTTCTCGTCTCTTTTTGCTTTCGGGTTTTATTTCAGTTTCATTCTTAATTTCCCCTGAAGCTCCCATTCTGTGACGGTTCATTTCATTTCCCTTTCACCCTGCTGTATTTGAACCCCTACACAGAATATGAACCCTTCTGGTTTTGCTGTGCTTTTCCTTCAAGGCACCATTGGAGGAAGCCAGTTTTGTTTAGAGATCTTTTGCTGATAATGCTGGTGTTGGAACAAGTGAGGCCAAGTCTGTAGGTGACAGCGAAGCCTGGTGCAGCAGAAAATTGTGAACAGAGCATCAGACAGCCCAATTCGAGAACAAGTTTCTGCCTGGCAGGTTTCTCTCCCCAGGCCCTGCAGCCCCTTTCCCCGAGTCAGCCTTCCCTATCATGTCTGCTTTCATCTCCACTCTCCAGCTAGGGCCTCTCATCCATCATGGTGACTTCAGAGCTCACAGCTCCCACTTGAGAAGGCAGAGCAAGGTGGGTCCCTCCGGTTTGCCCTCACTTATCAAGGCCATGAACAGTTTGTCAACATATCTTGATACAAACAACAACAAAATGCCCTCATCCCAGTAGGAAGGAAGTCTGCCGGGAGGCGATATACCAATAGTTGTTTGGGGTCCTTTTTTTTTTTTCCTGCTACCTACTCCTCTCAGGAAAATCTTTGCAGCCCCTGCAAGAGCATCTAATGCTCAGATTCTGGCCCTGATGTGATGTATGGGAATGGAGGAAAGAAAGGAAACATATTTGTTCCAGGAACTTGAATAACTGTTTTCACTGATCCCCAAAAGAAAATGGTTACACACATCGAGCCATGTGTGTACACCACCCATATTATAGACCGTGAGCAGTACCTTTAAGCATAACTAGGAAGTGAATTTCTCAACCACCCCCAACCAAGATTTTCTCTATTGTAGCTTTTATTCTTTCTTTCTTAGGAGTCCTGGTTTCATCCAGAAGGGGAATTCCCAGCAGATTTTTCAGGAGGGAAGGCTGGGTGTTCAGCCTCCACTTGGAGGCGGAGCTGGGAGCCAAGGGCACTCTTCACACAGAGCAGGGCAGCACCCTCTCTACAGGAAGCTCTCCTTGCCTCCCACTGACAGCAGAGCAATTCTCGGTAATCCGTGTGCTCCGTCCAGCCAGTCGGCCCCATTCAGAATTCTGAATGGTCTCTCCACACCTGGAGCCCTAACCAGCCCACGCTGGAGCCACACTGAGTCCACAAGCTTTAGGTAGCCCTGTCCCCGTGCTTCTGTACATTTTCCTTTTCTTTTTCTTGTTAATTACATTTTTTATTTGGCAGTGAAAGTAATAGTTGCTCAGTCATGTCTTACTCTTTGTGACCGCATAGACTGCAGCCTGCCAGGCTCCTCTGTCCATGGGGTTCTCCAGGCAAGAATAATGGAGTGCTTTGCCATTTCTTTTTCCGAAAGAGGATCTTCCCAACCCAGGGATCGAATCCAGGTCTCCTGCATTACAGGCTGATTCTTTATTCTCTGAGCCACCAGGGAAGCACTGGGTTATAGTCAATTAATAATGTTATGATAGTTTCAGATGGACAACAGAGGGACTCAGCCATAGATATGCAGATACCATTCTCCCACAAACTCCCCTCCCATCCAGGCTGCCACATAACATTTAGCAGAGTTCCCTGTGCTCTGCAGTGGGTCTTTGTTGGTGATCCATTTTAGATACAGCAGTGAGTACCTATTTTGGGGTGGACAGGTGCACAATTTTCTACTCTGTTCTCTTGGGTTCCTAAATAGGAAAGGAGGATGCACCTATGAGTTACAGCTATCCTGTTCACTGGGCCCACAGCTCTGGCAGACCATGGGCAGTGCCCTGGCTGGAGGTTAAGATTCCCATAGTACCCCTTCCCTCAGTGTCTGGAATACAATCTCCTGTAGCTGAATTTTACCCACAGTGACCACCCTTTGGCTGCTTTGGACTATTAGTGATGACTCTGCTGTTTTGGATTTTTTTTTCTAAAAGCAGCCAGTAGTGAAAGTGAAACAGAGAAGGCGATGGCACTCCACTCCAGTACTCTTGGATGGAAAATCCCATGGATGGAGGAGCCTGGTAGGCTGCAGTCCATGGGGTCGCTGAGAGTTGGACACGACTCAGTGACTTCACTTTCACTTTTCTCTTTCATGCATTGGAGAAGGAAATGGCAACCCACTCCAGTGTTCTTGCCTGGAGAATCCCAGGGACGGGGGAGCCTGATGGGCTGCTGTCTATGGGGTAGCACAGAGTCGGACACGACTGAAGCGACTTAGCCCCAGCAGCAGTGAAAGTGAAAAAGTGAAAGCGTTAGTCACTCAGTCATGTGTCTGACTCTTTGTGACCCTGTTAAGCCCATCGTGCTCCTCTGCCCAGGGAATTCTCTAGGCAAGAATACTGGAGTGGATAGCCATTCCTTTCTCCAGGGGATCTTCCCGACCCAGGGATGGAATACTGCCTCCCAAACTCCCTCATCCTAGTTTAACTTCACTGGCAAGAATACTTCAGGAATCCCTGTAAATCACTTGTGTCACCCTAGTTCATTTATTTCAAAAGGTTTCACATAAAATATCCTAATTTTCAGCCATCTTTAGTTCCATTTCTATATGTGACAGCCCTGTTGTGTTTCCCTTTGCAATGATCTCTCCAATATGTGTATATATCAGAGAATTTTATCTTTATACTTTTGGTCATATAGTCAAAGTTTGTGTGTATACAACCTATTAAACAATCAAAATTAATGCTAGAATCCAAGATGAACATAATATGTTTTAATTTTTCATTGAAGTATAGTTGATTTATAATGTGCCAATCTTTGCTGTACAGCTAAGTCACTCAGTTTTATACATATAGGCATTCTTTTTCAAGTTTTAAATAAAAGGAGGATTTAATTTGGGGGGATTTGATTTCATTTATTTTTTAATATTTAGGCTGTAGTTTCTCCAGTTTTTTAATTTAAAATTTCTTGACATAACACTTAAATTTGCAAACAAAGAACCAAGAAAATATTTTTCAGATACATAATTACTACTTTGTATGACAATTTTAAATTCTGAAAATATTTTCATATAAGCATAACACTTAAATATACATATCTGTTAATCCCAATGATGGTAATTTTACATATGCTAAAATGTATGGGCAAATACTAGAGGGAATTTCACTAAAGTCTTAAATAAGGTGCTATTATCTCTCACCCAGAATATTTAAAGAGCTTCCTAACTGACCTTTTAATTTCACTCTTCCTTCCTTATCATCAGTTCTCCACATAACAGCCAAAGGTGCTTTACATACAGAAACCATTTAAAATCATTGCTCTGCACAGAACTTCTAGTGCCTTTGTCATAGTGAAATCACGAGTCCTTTCCATGACCTGCAAAGTCTTATTTATGCCTCCCAGCTGCAGCTTCCATTTTCTCTCTGATTTTAATATCCTGCATTGGGTTCCCTGTTTCACTTCTGTAGCCACACTGGGCCCTTGGATGCTCCTTCAAAGTGTCAAACATGCTCTTTCCTCAGAGTCTTTCTAGTTACTTTTCATTCAAAAGCACTCTAAATATCAGCACTGTTTGTTGACTGACTTCCTTTATGTTCCTGCTTGTGTGTCATTTTATCAAAAAAGAATTCCCTAGTCACTCTATAAAAAATAACATTGCTCTCTTCCCATCACTCTTTGCTACTTATCCTACTTTTTTCTTTTTATCACTGACCTAGTCAGTGTTTAATCATTTCTCACTACTCTCTAGAATCTAATCTTCATGAAAACAAGATTTTAGTCATTGCTGAATCACAGACTCTGAAACAGAGCAGGGTTTATAAAGGGCATTCAGTAATTATTTATTGATTGAATGAATGTTTTCTCTGAGTAGTAGAATTTTAGGTGGTTTTAATTTTCTCCCAAATGCTTTTCTATACTTTATAACTTTTTTTTTGCTATGTTGGGGATAAAACTATTACTTGTATAGTGTAATAGCTTTAATAAGTAGCAGTTTTTTGAAGGACTCTTTTTTTCATTCTAAGAGTAAATAAAAATACAATTTCTACACATTTTTATTCAAGATTTTTATATCTGTTATTCATTCATCCCCCAAATCTGCCCAGTTATCTAACTTGCCTTTCAGTATATTTATACACATCTTGCAGCCTATTGTTTCTATTTTCTTAAAGTCACCTAACTAGAGGCTTCCCTAGTTAAAGAATCTGCCTGCAATGCAAGAGACTGGGGTTTGGTCTCTTGGTCAGGAAGATCCCCTGGAGAAGGAAATGGCAACCCACTTCAGTATCCTTGCCTGGGCAAATCCATGGATAGAGGAGCCTGGTGCACTATAGTCCACGGGGTCACAAAGAGTTGGATGTGACTGAGTGATTAACACTTTCACTTTAACTAGAGACTAACTAGACTAGACTAGACTAACTAGACTAACTAGAGACTTGGGCCTGCTCTAATTTTGAATGTCATCAGTGTGTCATACACAGCTTATATCCAGAGGTCTACCATCATCTGGGGATTCCTTTTACATCTCTCTTGAATTGATTTCCATTTCCTGGATCCCATGTCTTGCTCTTTCTTATTTTGCTGTTTTTGTTCAGTCGCTAGTCATGTCTAACTCTTTGCAACCATGTAAACTGCAGCACGCCAGGCTTTCCTTTCCTTCACTATTTCCCAGAGTTTGATCACATATGTCCATTGAGTCAGTGATGCCGTCCAACCATCTAATCCTCTATCACCCCCTTCTCCTCCTGCCCTCATTCTTTCCCAGCATCAGGGTCTTTTTCAATGAGTCAGTTCTCCACATCAGGTGGCCAAAGTATTGGAACTTCAGCTTCAGCATCAGTCCTTCCAATGAACTTTTTTTTTTTTCTCTCAATGGCACATTAACTTAGCACAAGTCTGTGTCTGCCCACTAGTGACAGGCACTAGTAATACAGAAACAAGCAGAACTCATGACTTCTGGCCTTGAGAAGCTGACGCAGTCTCCCTGATCCCCAGGCAGATCTTGCTGATCCAGACCCAATGAGACTAGCTCTGAGTCAGTGGCTGGGCATCTGCATTGTGCTAAGCTTCCCAGCTGCTGCTGAAGCACAATGAAGAGGGAAAACCACTCTTGTAGCTGAAGAGCAGGCACAAAGACGTGCCCAAGAGGATGCTGTGTTCTAACAAAAGGCAGCATGGAAACCGAACAAAGGAGAAGTAGGATTAGTTCTGCCTGGAGGGGTCGGGAAGGTTTTCATAGAGGATGCGACACTGAGAGAGACCTTGAAAGATGAAAAGAGATTTCTCATATTGCTACCACTGTACTATGAACACTGCAACCCTGTTTGCTTAGTTCTGGCAGAGCAGAGAGACAACGTGAATCAGAACCAGACTTCAACAGAACCCGGACCATACTGGATACTGGGGGTACGTGCGGGGGCGGGTAGGGGTGCCAGGGGAGAGATGTTATCAGAGCCTGAAATATCTTGAAAAACCTGCTCTTTTATTTCCCTTCTGGGCCATTCACATTCTGTGTTAGCATACATACTTAAGGCTCCAAGGAGCCATATAGTGACAGTTTCAATAGCAAATGGATTTAACATGTATCTGGTCAAAATACATGTTATTTTCTTATTTTGCTTTGTGTGGTTTTCATGGGATGCCTTAACATCCCAGACCTGACTAGTGTACCATGAAACACACCCAGGTGGCACTGTCAGAGACCAGATAGTCCCAGCTGCTTCCCTGTAGAGCAGCTGCTCCAGAATTAGACTATACAGTAACCACACAGGACAAATAAAACAGCAAAGAAAGGTCAACCAAACATCCAACAACAACTGCTGATAAATATTTTCATTTTGGCTTTTTTCTTTTCTCGTCTTGGTCCATATTAATACCTTTAATATTTTGCAACCATAATAGAGGTGGCATTTTGTGTTTTTATTTTCTCACTGAAATGTAACTGTAAATCCATTCTCTGACTGCCACATGGCTTCCATAATTATTGCCATCAATGATCTATCAGGGAAGCAGCACAGTTTCCATGGCATTCCCCTTGTACGATCTTAATGTTGAACCCAATGGTCCTGATCCTGCAATTATAAACAATTTGCTACAAAGAGCAGGTAAAATTATATTTTCTTGCCTAGAATTATTCCTCTAAATTCCCAGAAGTGTGGTAACACAGTTATGGAATATAAAGATTATTACCCTGATGGAAATATTTAGTCTTGATGGAATTAATAAGTTTGTGTCTCTGGGGTAAAGTTAGAGAATGGATGAGAAAAAGTTGTCAAGATACCTCCTACTCAATTTATCTGCTAAAATCAGATTTCCCAGTGGACAGGCTTGTGATATATAAAGAGTCCTCCTACTCAGAAAGAATAGGGCCCTTCCAGCATTTCTTCTTGTACCATTGCATCTACGAGGACAGAAAAGTGCATGTTTTAGGACTCCATAAATCTCAGCCAAACTGCTAATCTCTGTTCTTGATCTCCCCTGGCCTTTTTGACCCAATGAACCCTTTGTTTTTAGCAAGGGGGCACATCCATGCTGCTACCAACTCCCCTAATTCTAGAACTGGAAATAAATATCAATTAGGAATATATCTAATAAGTAGGGAAGAGCCTATTCTATTAAAACAAAAAAGCTTTAGAATTGTCTGCTCTGTAACTATGAAATTTCATATCTTAATACCCAACAAGAAAACAAAAACTAAAAAAAAAAAATTCCTTGTGAAAATTAATCTCAACAGAGTGTAGGTACAGAGATATGGGTACAATTAGACTTGGTGCTTGAGATTCTAGAAAGTTTTTGATAGCAAGGGATAATTCTAAACTGTCTCTCTGATCCTCTGGAGTTGGTAAAAGTGAAGCACCCTGTTCATATTTCTTGAACTGAACAGAAGGATCATGATGGTACATTTTGCCTCTGAAATGTGGATTATCTATAGTCTGAACCTAGGTCTTGAAGGTGGTACTGTTGGGCTTTTTTCACTATTTGGCTATAAGGATTGTGTACATCTTTTGTTTGAGGATTCAGTGACAATTCAGTTCTTTCCTGAAACTTCTGGTTGAATCAGAATCTTAAGTAGGATAAAACCTTGAACACAGGCCACTAGAGCCATTGTTTATCTCAGCGTATGTCCAGATAGCTGAGTGCCAAGCAGAAGGGTGAGTTGGCTTGGGATAAAATCACCTTTCTGCTGACTTGCCAAACTACGGAAGTCTGTTTGCTTCTGCTCTCTGGGGTTCCTGGGACTTCCATGGCAGTCTAGTGGCTAAGACTCCACATTCTCAGTGCTGAGGGACTGGATTATATCCTTTGTCAAGGGACTGGATCCCACATACTACAATTAAGAGTTCACATGCTGCGACAAAAAAAAAAAAATCCTGCATGCTGCAACTAAGACCCAGTGTAGCCAAATAAATAAATAAAGTAATTTTTTAAAAGAATTTGAGAACCTTTGAGGGTTTGCTATTCATTTTATTTATTTTGCAGCTGACAATGATGAAGTCCAAAAGGAAAATCCAACCACAGATAAACAGTGGCAGAACCAAAGCGGAAATCTGTTTCTCTGCCTTCTTCTTGTAGTCTTTCTCTTTGAATGCCATCTTCAAGGACTCAAAACTTCTTCTAATTCCATTTTGTTATCCCTTGCCTGTTTCTTGTATCCCTAGAGAAATTTCCCACAGATCCCTATATTTAGAAAGGTACTTACATAGTATGTAATTATCCCTCTAGAAAATGATTTCAAACTACATCTTGAATAGGTTTAAAAAAAAAAAAAGATCACATACAACTCTGTGTTTTTGTTTGTTAGAATAGCGGCTACAAAAAATGACTCAAGTAGATAAGGAATAGTCACTCACTCACAACATCATACGTGCCAATCCACCTGCAAGACATTTATTAAATCAACATTAAGCAAGGAGGCAAACATGTACAATATATTCAAAAGGTCAGTGAAGTGCCAGCTTTCAGTTTCAAGCCTTCTGGCCTTACTTTGCCATAAGCCAATCACAACAGCATTGCAGGGAGCATATTCTGGGTCCTGGAATCAGACATTCAGGAACCCTCCTAACTAATGGCTGGACCAAGGGACATTTAGGGACCACAGGTGCTTTGCCCACACAAGCACGCTATAGCCCTTGCTAGTGTTTATGGCTGTGTGAGAGATAGGCGGAGTAGGTGGGAGGGATGTCTCTAAATAGTTCTAATATATCTTACACACTTGATTTTACCAATGAGATCCCATTTCCAACAGTCCTTACACTAGTCAACAAGTCAGTATTTCTCACCAATAAACACCCATTTCTGACATTCAGTATGCAACCAAACACAAGGTAGCTCGACTGAGGTTTGGCTACTAGAAATCCATGTAGTGGTTCCTTCTGAAATGTGTCATCTTTCAAATAAAGCCAACTGACTGCCTGCAGGCTGTGTATTCTTACATAAAGTAGCCAGTTGCACCTGGAGTTAAAACGATGGTTGCTAGCAGACCTTGGTCTAGGTTTCCTTTCCCAAAGTCAGAACATGGACTTCCCTTTAGAACATAGCCCTAGAAAAGCCAACTCAAGACTCCCTGATAGTCAACCCCTTTGGGAATGTGCTCCTAGTAACTAGCATAGGTTCTTCAGAGGTGGGATGTTAGAATTTTTAACTTTTTATCAAGCTGCTAACTAAGTTCTTTCCATTATGATCCAGGTTGGCAGCTCTTTGCTCCTAATATTGAATCATAAGCAGAAAACTGAGCCAAAGCAGAATTTAGTGGCCACAGTGGGGCATGTGGTCTAAAAAGAATTGTCTGTATTATTAGATCCAAGTGGACACTATGCTGTGCTGTGCTGTGCTTAGTCACTCAGTCGTGTTCCACTCTTAGCGACCCCATGGATGGTAGCCCACCAGGCTCCTCTGTCCACGGGGATTCTCTATGCTATGTGTGGTAAATTGTAGCTCAATACTGTTTGACTTCAACCAGCCATGCGGAAGCAAGTACCTCCACCACAGGCTAACTGCTGTTAAATCACACAACCAATAATAGATTCTTCAACTTAAACTCTTACCATGACTTGAATGGAAGTTTCCCACGTGGTGCAGTGGTAAATAATCCACCTGCCAATGCAGAAGATGCAAGAGATGCAGGTTCAATCCCTGGGTCGGGAAGATCCCCTGGAGTAGGAAATGGCAACCCAACTCCAGTATTCTTGACTGGAAGATTCCACAGACAGAAGAGCCGGTCAGCATACAATCCATGGAGTAGCAAAAAGTTGGATGCAACTGAGCAACTGAACACAAATGATTTGAATGCAACTCTCCTCCTTTCTCCTCCTATCTCCTCCATTGATCTACTCTCTAATTTCAAATGTTTCTGATGGAGGAGATAGAGAGACTTTATGGAGGGTAAGGAGCTCGACAGAAGACCAGCTCTATGCCTCTCAAATCAAACTCTGTATTTGCCTATTTGCTCTGCTTGCTTGCAAGATTTGCACTGATAAGGAAACAGAACCAAATCCTCTTACTCTGACATATCCAAATAACCTTGTGATAAGAGATCACAAAGAGTTCAGGTAGATTTGTACACCACAAGTATAATATTTGCCTTGTCTGATTTGTCATCATGCACAAACAGTGGCTATTACATTTATGGCCAGGGCAAGGCCAGAAGCCAAAGCTCTGGCAGAGAGTAAATAGCATATTCCTCAGTGACAGAAGAAGACATTAAAAGCTCATAAGCAAGGAGTCTCCATGTGCAGAACCCATCCTTGTGGTTTACAGCATTAGCACTTGCCATGCATAGCCCCGCCCTATAATTGGAAGCTGGTCCTTCTTAAAATAGGAAAATCGTGGTACCTTTGCAGGCTTTATTGGGCTCGACCATGTGTGAAAGTACACATTTGAAAGAAAGAAGCATGGACATCACGTTCAAGAGTGTGTTTATCGGCAGTTGGCCCAAGACTTCTGCCTTAGAGGCAGCCTCATGCAGGGCCCAGGGGACTGGAAGGACCAATTCAGACTGCTCCCTGCAGGCTCCACAGCTGCTACCCAGTAGACCTGTCCACTCATCACAGCAGACCTCAGGAATTTGTCTAACCACTCAGCTTAGGTGTGGAATGGGTCCTTCTTTGCCATCCTGCAGGGGTCCAAGGAACTGTGTATGAAGACCAAATTTATATGAGAAACATACTTTGGTCATCTAAACAATCATATGTATGTACCTATAGCTATATTTGGATATCTTATAAATTGCAATCTTCCTGACAAATTTGAGTCACTACCTGTTTTGTATCAGATAAAGCTTTAATTTCACTCCATGTTTCTGCTTCTGAATAAAATTCATCAAGAAGCCCAACTATTGAATTACCCCTATTTTCTTGCCATGCCCTATCCAGAGTGTATCTTTGTTTCCTTAAATTTCCCCAAATCACTTCACAAGAGCCCAAATCCTAACACTCTTGCTGAGATGGCCTTGATTCTCCACAGTGTGGGTCCCACTTGCTACACCAAGCACCCACAAACAACTTTGAATACAGATGTATTCCAGATGAAGAGTTGAATTAAGAGTCTCAATATCCTCCAAAACTAAACTTCAAGTCATTCTAACCAAAATATATATGTGTGTGTATATAAGAACAAAACACCTAGTTCCCACTTCCTTTGAGAGTTGGATGGTTCAGTCTATAGCAGTTCAATTATAGGATCTCCACTTTCTAGAGGGGAGGGAAAAGGTGCTTCAGATTTATCTTTTGCCTTTGGGAAATGTCACCATCACCACTCTACCACCATTTTGCTAAGAAAGGCAAAATAGTCTTAAGCGACTCACTGGAAAAACCTAAGGAAATTGAATTTGTCTTTCACCCTCATGTGGTGACTGATTTTCCTATGGATTTTTCAAGTATATAGATCTAGATTTATCATTTGCACCTAGTATTTTTAAAAGCATTTGACTAAGTCATTTGTAGATATAAACCCAAAATGCAATATAACATAATATGTCACGATAAACATGAACTCAGACAACTAAGGCACACACAGAAAGGGAATCTTTGTTGACACCAAGAGGTTAAGAAAGATTTCCCAGATAAGGTTATGCTTTTGCAAAGTTGAGAAGTCGTTAACCAGGCATGTGACTTGCAAGGCATTCTGGGTAGAGGAAGCCATATTGGTAAAGGAAAAGAGGTCAGACTCCTTGGGAGAAACCTCTATAGATCAGTTTGGCTCCCTTAAGAAACCTTCCCAAAGCCTTCAGTCTCAGTTGGTCTGTTCTCACTTTCAGGAAACACATGATCTGTTTACATACTAGAGTCTGTATGTACAATGGACCAGTATTATTTTCTTTGTATCTCTCTCTTGCCTTGGAGGGAATGTTCTGGAACATTCCTGATAGCAGTACAGTGTATGAGACTGAGAATAGGGCTTTAGTGTCGGATAAAACTAGAACTGCCATTTATCCATCATGCAACCTAGGCAAGCATCCAGCAGCACATGTTAGGTGCTCAGAAATGTTTTTTGAATGAATGTGAGCCAACCTGCTTCAGTTGTGTCTGACTCTGTGCAACCCTATGGATGGTAGCCCCCCAGGCTCCTCTGTCCATGGGGAATTCTCCAGGCAAGAATACTGGAGTGGGTTGCCAAGCCCTCCTCTAGGGGATCTTCCTGACCCAGAGATCAAACCCACGTCTCTCATGTCTCCTCCATTGGCAGGTGAGTTCTTTACCACTAATGCCACCTGGAAAGCCCTTTGAAATATGTTAAGTCATTTCACCCCTTTGAGATTTAGTTTCCTCAAGCTTAAAATAAAGATAATACTTACATGGAAGCAGGGAGACCTCTGAGGGACTAACGGAACAATCCAGAGAATTAATGAATTCATTCATGATAATGAATTGCTACACAGATAGCAATCAGAGAAGCAGATTGATTCAGGATGTTTTCTAGAGGAGAGTCCTCAGAAACTTCTAGTGGATATGTATGAGGAATGAGGGAAAAGAGAAAACAAAAAGGACTCCATCCCCTTTGGACTTTCAATTTCTAGTGTCACTTATTGATGTGGGAAAGATTAGGAGGTATGTTGCTAAGTAAAGGTATCTAATAATCAGTTATATGTAAGAGTCTGGCATATTCACAAATGTGCAATTTTTCAGCCTATTGATGACAGATATGTGAGACACAAGGAACTACCGAGGGAGAGTGTATATTGAGAGGAGAAGGAATCCCGGGACATATGCCTGGAAACATTCGAACATGTAAGAGCTAAGCAGAAGAACAAGAGTTAACAGAAGAGGCTAGGAGTGAATGGGTATGAGTGAGTGGCCCCCGTGAAATAAGTAGATAATCAGGAGAAATTGATATCACAGAAGCCAAGGAGGAAATGTGTTTGAAGACGGAAAGAATTTCCATCTGCACAAAATACAGCCTAGAAATTAGGTAAGGCAACAACAGAAAAGAAATGCGGAAAAGTGAGGGTCACTGGAAACTCTGATGAGCAGTGTTAGCTGGATGTCAAGATGCAGTGAAAATAGGAACTTAGGACAAGTCAAGGATGTTTGCTTGGGGAGGGTAAAGAAGAGTAAGGAATCGATAGCTATGGGGAAATTGTCAAGAGAGGTCTTTGTGGTTCTGTTTTGATTTTATTAAAGACTGGAGGCACTTTTGTTTTACATTGGAATGATCTGGTACAAAACAGAAACCAAAGACACTGGAGAAAAGGAACATGTATATGAGTGAAGGTCTTACTGAGGAAGAAAAAGAGGATGGTTAATATGTGATTCATGGGGTCACAAAGAGTCAGACATGACTGAGCGACTGAACTGAACTGAAGTGAACTGAATATGTGATTGATAGAAGCAGGAATAGATTATTCACCCAATCGAATGGAAGGAGAAGAGGATAGGTTGATATCCTATAGGTTGATGAATTTAGTAGAGGAAAAGGGGATGGAATTATTATCTCACTGCACGTAATTTCTCTCCGAATTCTAGGGCAAGGTGATCTGTCAACAGTGAAAAGGGTACAAAGGAAGCAAGATGTTTGAGCAGAGAAGGCAATGTGTTGAAAAGTCACTTTAGGAAATGGGAAAGGGAATGCTGGGAATCTATAATGAGATTAGCAAGCAGTGTTGTATGCCCACTGGAAATGTATGAGCATGTATCAAAGTGAGACAAACACATGCAATTGTGTGCTCTGCTAACCCAATGTTTGGCTACTCAGCTGCAGAAATGAAATAAGTAGATATTGGGTTTCTCCAGGATTGGTATTGACCAGGCTGGTATGGAGGAGCGAGGGAAATTAAAGGTGTTTGCACAAAAAATGGGAACATGAAGGGGAAAATGGTTAGGGCTAAAGAAATATCTCATCAATGAATGAATGACTTAGGATGGTGAAAACTTCACCAGTGGAAACACACATCCTTACTGGGTTCCTTTCCAGCTCTCCTTAAATGTCTTTTCTGCAGCGATGACTATTGCATGTGGGTAGCTTACACCCTGTTGCCCAAAGCTTGGAGTTCTCAACCGCCTCCTCTCTGCACGTCCCTGTGAAAGATGTTCACGTCATCTGGATGGGTTGAAGTAACCAAGGAGACCAAAATGATTCTTGCAAAAACCTTGAATGACGTTTTCAGGGAGGCAATCCTGGCTTCTTCCTAAAATGGCTTTATATCGGCTTCCATGGTCAGGAAGCCCATCACAAAAAGGTCTCAGAGGCAGAGTGTGAGAGTGGGGACTGAGCCATGTAAGAGGACAAAGCATAGAGAAGGAACCAGAACTCCTTACCCTTCTCACCCCCGCTTCACTTCTCGCTGTCTGAACTCCCAAAGGAAGTTCATCTGCTGCTCTTCCCACGTTTTCTGGCTCTTTCCTTGGCCCCGTGGCCCAGAAACAGTGGTTTAACAACAGCTCTCTTTCTGATAACATCTCTTATGTGAAATGAGGGAGACTCCAGATTCCTGTTGATCCTAAAAATCATCAGAAACCTTTCATTGCTCTCAACTGATAATTTCGCTTTCCTTCCCCAAAAGATATTTGTGCTTAGTCACTCAGTCATGTCCGACTCTCTCAGACCCTTTGGACTGTAGCCAGTCAGGCTCCTCCATCCACGAGATTCTCCAGGTAAGAATACTTAAGTGGGTTGCCATGCCCTCCTCCAGGGGATCTTCCCAACCCAGGGATCAAACCTGCAACTCCTATGTCTCCTGGATTGGCAGGTTTATTTATGTTTAAATGCTCTTCAGCAGACAGAACCCTCGAAAACAAAAATAGCAAACACAGGCATCTGTGTCTCCATTTAGAAGCATCATGAGTGAAAGGAGGGTGCCTGTTGCCTGGGGCCCCTTTTCTTTCCACTTAGCCTGACTACTGAACTGGCAAGCCCAGGTAACAGCTTCTCAGAGCATCGTGGCTGTGGAGTGACAGCTGCGGTTGCAGGGCCCAAAGCCGCCACACTGCTATGTTTGCTGTTCCTGAGGACATGCCATGTGAATTGGGTTTTTTGAGTCCACGAAAGAGAAGGCTGAAAAGTGCTTTAATTTACAGTCTTCCAGTATCTGAGAGTGTTTTTTTTCTTCTCCTAAAGAGAGGGATAGCTTTGAATGCCTACAACAAAACTTAAAGCATAAACCTAGAGCAAGAAATCTTCCCAGCAGTCGTGAGAAAGCATTCATACGTACTGCCATTCGGTCGTGTCTGACCCTTTGTGACCCTATGGACTGGAGTCTGCCAGGCTCTTCTGTCCATGGGATTCTCCAGGCAAGAATACTGGAGTGGGTTGCCATGCCCTCCTCTAGGGGATCTTCCTGATCCAGGGATCAAACCTCCATCTCTTGTGTCTCTGCGTTGGCAGGCAGGTTTCTCTACCACTAGCACAACCTGGGAAGCCCTGAGCAACATCTCATAACTGTTTCCCCTGTAGAAACACTCAGATGTGCTCCTGAAGAGATCGGCCCTGTCTCTGTCCCTGGACCTGCCATGTCTAGGCGTTCAGTGAGCCTTGCTCTCCACCTGTCTGTGTGCAGGGGGCAGGGTCACACACTCTCCACAGCCTCTGCTCAGTGTCTGCTTCCCGGGACATGTACCGTGTGGAGCGGCATTAAGTTACAACCTGCTTGCCTGCTCCTTGTGGAATGTTCGTCATCCCCTCTACGGAGAGGCAGAGAACGGGGACCGGTTATGTATTAAACACCTACCATCTACGAGGCCCTGCAGATGAGAAAACTGAGATTCAGAGCCGCGACATAATTGGCTCCAGGCCTCTAGCCTGTCTGACTCCAAACATTGTAAAATTCGCAGCCTCTTCTTTCTCAGAGACTCTCTCTGCCTGGCCTATTTGTTCCAGCTTGATGGCCACTTTCCTCAGGCGATAGTCGAAGAACTCTGCTGTTTCATGGAGAAGGCGATGGCACCCCACTCCAGTACTCTTGCCTGGAGAATCCCACGAACAGAGGAGCCTGGTGGGCTGCAGTCCATGGGGTCGCGAAGAGTTGGACATGACTGAGCGACTTCACTTTCACTTTTCAGTTTTATGCACTGGAGAAGGAACTGGCAACCCGCTCCAGTGTTCTTGCCTGGAGAATCCCAGGGACGGGGGAGCCTGGTGGGCTGCCATCTATGGGGTCGCACAGAGTCATTCACGACTGAAGCGACTTAGCAGCAGCAGCTGTTTCATGAGGAGCTAATCCAAGCCCTGTGTGGATACTACTCTTTTCGGTTGAGTGGTTTATCACTCTGGATGGTAAGAAGTAGATTATTATTCTGAAAATCCAAAGTCTTCCTTTCATTTCTGTGTTAGAGACAGACACTGCAGGGCTTCCCTGGTGGCCCAGTGGTTAAGACTCTGTGCTTCCGAAGCAGAGGGCATGGGTTTGATCCCTGGTTGGGGAGCTAAGACCTCACATACCTTGAGATGTGGCCAAATTTTTTTAAAGATTTTTTTTTAATTTAAAAATATGCTGTTACACTGTTTATAATAGCCAGAACATGGAAACAACCTAGATGTCCATCAGCGGATGAATGGATAAGAAAGTTGTGGTACATATACACAATGGAGTATTACTCAGCCATTAAAAAGAATACATTTGAATCAGTTCTAATAAGATGGATGAAACTGGAACCAATTATACAGAGTGAAGTAAGCCAGAAAGAAAACACCAATACAGTATACTAACACATATATATGGAATTTAGAAAGATGGTAATGAGGACCCTGCATGCAAGACAGCAAAAAAGATACAGATGTGTAGAGCGGACATATGGACTCTGAGGGAGAAGGAGAGGGAGAGGGAGAGGGTGGGATGATTTGGGAGAATAGCATTGAAATATGTATACTATCATGTAAGAAATGAATTGCCAGTCTATGTTCAATGCAGGATGCAGGATGCTTGGGGCTGGTGTATGGGGATGATCTGGAGGGATGATGTGGGGTGGGAGGTGGGAGGCTG
>SJYX01008576.1:395460-430351 GCA_006410675.1 Oreotragus oreotragus | reverse complement strand
GATTCTCCCAGTTTTAAAACTGAAAAGTCCTGTATGCCAAAAAAAAAAAAAATCAGTTCTAAGCAAACCAAAAGGTTAGTAACCTTGATTAAAACCTCAGCAGGAAGAAGTGATAGACAAAAAGAGCTGGTAAACAAGAATTCAAGCAGAAGTTTGTTAAAAATTGGTTTCCTCTTCCTAGGCATTTGAACTCACTCTTTTATTTTATTTTTCATGGTGAGAGTATGGTATCTTCTGAAGACCCAGGAAAATAACCTAGAAATCCATTAAATAGGACTAGTTAGATAAAACTTGGAAACAAAATCACTAGAATATAACTCAGACTTAAAAAATTAAGACAGTAGATACGTGTGTGTGTGTGTGTGTGTGTGTGCACGCTTAGTTGCTCAGTCATGTCTGACTCTCTGCTGTCCCATGAACTGTAGCCTGCCAGACTTCTCTATCCATGGAATTTTCCAGGCAAGAATACTGCAGTGGCTTGCCACTTCCTACTCCAGGGTATCTTCCTGAGCCAGTGATTAAACCCACATCTCTTTTATCTCCTGCATTGGAAGGCAGATTCTTTACCACTAGCACCACCTGGGAAGCCATATATACATAAAACCATGTTGAATAATTTCTAAGACTGGAGAAAGAAAGTATAAGTCTTTTGCATATGTACACTATTTGTGGATAGGTACTATGTTAATTTTCTGTCACTGTGTTAACAATGTTACACGCTTAGTGATTAGAACAATGCACGTTTATCACCTCACAGTTTTTGTGGGTTAGGAATCAGGGCTTGGCTTTGCTAGGCTCTCTCCAAAATTGCCACCCAGGTGGCGGGCAGGGCTGTGTTCTCATCTGCAGGTGTGAATGAAGTAGGATCTGCTTGCAAATTCACGTGGTTGCAGGCAGAATTCACTTCCTGTGGTTGTAGGACTGAGGGCTTTACTTTCTCACTTTCTGTTGGAGCTTGTGGAGGGGAAGTACCCTCAGCTCCTAGAGGCTGCCTGCACTGTTTTTGCCACATGAGCTTCTGTAGCAAAGGATGCCAATCCCATTTGTGGTAGAAACTCCAAACTCACAGATACATGGACACTGGGATATACTAAGAAGCTGTCTGGAAAACAATTCCATAAACTCCCGAGGTGGTCCACAGCCTAGCAACAATGGCATCACCTTGGGACTTGCTGGAAACGCACAATTTCTATTCCCACCAAGGACCTACTGCATCAGAATCTGCATTTTTTTAAGAATTAAGTGCATATTAAGGGTTGAGAAGTTGTGGAGATGGAGAAGATCTACTCCACACTAGAATCCACCCAGAAAAACTCACCCACATTTCCATAGGAAATATCTAAAGAGAAATGCTTCTTGCAGCACTATTTATAATAGATTTTAAAATGAGTGGAAAATAAAACTAACTGATCATCCGTAGGGAACTGAAAAACAAGTTGTGGTATGTTTATCAGAGGAATATTATAAGAAGTTAAAATGAACATACAATAGCTATATGTGTCACAGCT
The DNA here is from genome assembly GCA_006410675.1 of Oreotragus oreotragus. Taxonomy (NCBI): domain Eukaryota; kingdom Metazoa; phylum Chordata; class Mammalia; order Artiodactyla; family Bovidae; genus Oreotragus; species Oreotragus oreotragus. The sequence continues at coordinate 428,843 of SJYX01008576.1, read as the reverse complement.
ATATAAATAAATCCTAAAAAGCTAATGGTGAGCCCAAACAAAACAGAAATAACATGACCAAGGAAGGAATATATAATAATCATTTATATAAAGTTCAAGATTCGGCGTACAGATATATGCATGATGTGACGTGTGCGTGCTCAGTTGTGTCCAACTCTTTGCAGCCCGTGGACTGTAACCCACAAGGCTCCTCTGTCCACGGAATTTTCCAGGCAGGAATACTGGAGTGGGTTGTTTCCTATTCCAGGGGATCTTACCAAGCCAGAGATCTAACCTGCCTCTCTTCTTTGCCACTAGTGCCACCTGGGAAGCCCTCATATTTTCTAGACGATGCCAAGTTCCCCTTCAAAATACATGTTGATTACTGTTCTGACAAGCATGCGTGGGGGTTCCCATTACTCCATGTCCTCATCTAGTCTCTGTTGGTCAGACTTGTGGTTTCTGTCAATCTGCCAGGCCGGTGAGAGATGGCATGACATTGCTGTCTAATCTTCCTTTCTTCCCTATAAATGAGATGCGCTTATTGACCATGGGCTTTCCTGTCCTCTGAATTGGAACTTCACATCCCTCACACAATTTTTTCTAATTCATTTGCTTTTCTTCATTGATTTGTAAGAAACACTAATTAAAAGCACTAAGAATGCAAGTTGATGTCCTTTGTCTGTTTAGGCTGCAGGTAGCTACTTCTCCTAAGCCAGAGAGCAAAGGCTGATAGGAGATGTAAGATTCTGGAAACAAACTAGGTCACTTCTGAGGTTTACCATTCAGTGTCTTATGGTATCCCCATATAAATGTCATTTTTCTTGCATTAAAAAATATAATTAAAGCAATCAATTAACCAAACTAAATGCATAAGATTAGCGACTCTATATGTTTTTCCATGGTAACTTATTTTATCTTTCAGAGCTTCACAATTTTACTTATTATTGCTGCCATTTTTAGAGGGAAAAAGAGAGAGACAATGGTGTCATAAATTAGCAAATTTTGAGATTTTCCCAATTAGCTAAAATTTGTATTAGTCTTTTTCTGTTTGCTTTGCCTTTAAGAAAATGACAATCTTTGGAAATTACTTAATGGAAGAAATGCCTTTATGTGTTTGATATTTACTTCTGTAGCTGTCACTGTTTGTATTTTTTAAAACTACACTTATTTATTTAAACTTAGAGGAATTAGCTTCTTTAGAATGCTAGGAATTCTTTGTGCATAACTGATTAGGAAATCTCATTTACGTGATGGAAAGGCCTTAGAAAAATTTTGGTAACAGCCCAAAGAGAACTGCAGTTCCATTTATAATGAGAAAGGTGCTATTAAGTTGGTGAGTGAGGCTTATTGCTTTAAGTAATAATGTGCTTTGTCTTAGGCCCATAATGTAAACAAGATTTTTAAGCATTGCAAAACAGAAACCACATAGACATGCTAGACTGCTTAAATCTGAGGTGTATCCAGGAGCTGACTATTTGCTTTAAGAATTTACATATGGCTGAAACTTTCAAGGAATTTTGGTCATTAGACCAGTCATTCTCATCCTCCAATGCTGACCAGTGATGAATTTGTTTTGCTCGTTTGCATATTGTTTTGTTTCTGGTTTTGTTGTGAATTCATGTATTTAAACGTGTTTGTAGTTTGTTAAAGACTGAGCATGTTTCCCCATCATTCTTATCTTAAAATCCTACTCCCCAGTATGATAGCATTAAGGGGTGAGACCAGGCTTCCCTAGTGGCTCAGTGCCAACACAGGAGACAGAGGTTCAGTCCCTGGTCTGGGAAGTTCCCACATGCCTTAGAGCAAGTACTCCCGTGCACCACAGTCGTTGCGCCTGTGCTCCAGAACCCGGGAGCTGCCACCACTGAGCCCGTGTGCAGCACTTACTGAAGCCCAAGTGCCCTGGAGCTCCTGCTCCGCCACAAGAGAAGCCACCACAATCAGAAGCCCACACGCTGCAACGCAGAGCAGCCCCTGCTCACCGCAACCGGAGGAAAGCCCAGTCCGTGGTGAGGACCCAGCACAGCCAAAAAGGAAACAAAATCTTCTAAAGGTGGGGCCTTTGGGAGGTAATTAGGAGAAGATAGGGTCGTGAGGGTGGAACCCTCGTGAGTGGGATTAGTGCCCTTTTAAGGCTCACCAGAGAGCTTGCTTCTCTCTCTGCTGTCCACCATGTAAAGACACAGGAGAAGTTAGCAGCCTGAAACCCAGAAGAGGGTCTCCACACCTGGCCATGGGAAACTCTAATTTTGGATTTCCAGCCTCCAGGGCTGTGAAAAATTTCTGTTGTTTATAAGCTGCCCAGCCTATGGTATTTCTGTTATAGCAACCCAAACTAAGATACTGTATTTTAGTCCATCATACTTATTAATGGAAGCTTTCTCATCTTTGGCTGATGGGAGCTAATTCAGACAGGCTCTTTTAGTGTGAAAAGATACTCCAGGCTCATTTTGTATACATTGTGCATTAGACCTAGGATAATTTATTCTCAAGAGATCCCTGATCCCCTTCAGTATTTATAGACAACATTCTGTGTACTAATTGTATCATGGCAAATGAGTTGGCCATTGTTTCTAACATTTTCAGTGGACACAGTAGAAAATAATATATTTTTCTTAAATAAATATAAATAATATAATAAACAGATTGTGTAACAATATAATATAATAATATAAATAATATATATTTATTTATATAAATGTAAATAAATACATCTACACAAATAAATATTGCAATATTTATTTATAATAAATATATAAATAATATTATAATATTTATTTATAATAAATATATATAAATAAATATTATGTTCTGCACAAAAAAGTAGCATAAATTTATAGTTCAAATCCAAGCCTATAAATTTTCACCTAACCTCATCAATTTTATATTTATATCTCCTTTCAATTCTTCTGAAAAGCTCACATAACTACTGGCTTGATATTGTTCACAAAACGCACAGAAAAATCTTAGAATAATCACATTTAATATTTCCTATAATAGAACAATTACTGAAAACAGTATAGGAATTTTTTTCCATGGTACTTTTGCCTCTGTATCTATCTCACCAGAGTCAGACAATCAATTTGTTTTTTAAAGTCATTTGGAATAACTCTTCTTCATGTGGTTTTGTCACCAAATAGATACATAGTTAAGGTCATCCATTTTATTTTAGATTCAACTCTAAGTGATTACTTAATTTATTTAAATGTTGTTAAAACACACTATTAACATGGCTTCAAAGTAAAAACTACAATGTGGGGTATGTTCAAAGCATTCTCCCTTATATTTTCCCCCTGCTCCCATTCTCCTAAAATCAGTCTGGACCTTGTACTCAGAATGGTCTCTTCAAAATGCAGATCCCATCACCTGGCCCCTTTCCCTTCTTGATTGAAAACATTTGCTCACTGCTCCAGCCATTTCACTACGGGCAACTGGCCTCTGCATGAGAAAGACTTTGCCCACCCCTCCAGCCTCATGCTTTGTCCTTACTCTCAAGCAGAACCGGTACCAAACTCAGTAACACTTGGTTTTTTGCCGCTCTCATTCCTTTCCGTTGCCCACAGTCTGCATGTGGGCCTGTTTAAATCCTGGTCACCTCCTGGTGTCAGCCTATTGGCTACCCTCTCCAGGAAGCCTCTACCTGGATCAGAATCCATGTGAGTGTGCCCACAGCACTCCACAAACATAACAATCAACACACTCACATATATAATTGCCACCTAATCTGCCTGCATCCTCCACTGAAATGCAAGCTCTATTAGGAGAGAGACTGTTTTGGGGGTTATCATTCTACCCCGAGAGCCAAAAACCTTTCCTAACTCTGGCTGCACGATATCTTTGTCAGTTGTTGTTTCGTTGTTAAATCATGTCCAGCTCTTTGTGACCTGATGGACTGTGACCCTGTCAGGTTCCTCTATCCATGGAATTTGCCAGGCAAAGAATATTGGAATGGGCTGCCATTTCCTTCTCCAGGGAATCTTCCCAACACAGGGATCAAACGTGTGTCTCCTGCATTGCCAGGCGGATTCTTTATTACTGAGCCACCAAGGAAACCCTTTCTTTGTGGGGATCCAGGTGTTTTTGTTCAGTCTACACTTTGTGCAAACATGCAGAGTAGCCTTGCCAGGCACAAAGCATTTGCTCATTAAATGGCTGTTAAATTAATATTAATTGTCCTTAGTTTTTATGTTTACTTGCTAGTAGTTTTATTGCTAATCCTCTTTTTTGCTTTAAAATGTCGTTTTTAGCATTTTGGAGCATCCTCTAACAGTGAAATCCCCTGAAGATGGTTGTACTGCTATTCTCCAAACAAATTCAGGCTTGCTGTGTTAATTCATTTGGGAAACCATACAGTTTCCTCCACCTCACCAAGATGGTCCTGGGCTATCAGAAGAGGACCTGTGCTTTTTATTCGAAATCTGACTCCTGTTCTTAGATCTTTGAAGGGATAGGAGAGGACACAGCTGGAACCATTACTCTTTGTTGGACAGATGGCAGGCCCTGAACTTCCATCTACTCCAAAGCATGGGGGAATTTGGAAGCATGAAGCTTACAATCACAGCTGTGCAGTTTGATCTCCACTGTTCCTTTTATTCAAGCAGGTCCTTGAGGCTAATCTGCCTGGTGAGGAACTCAGGACTACCTCCTTCGAAGAAAGTGCCCAAGAGCTCCCCTCATGCGGGGAGGTGGGAGAAGACCTCTTCACAAGCAGAGAACCTTTAAAATAATTAAGGAACTAAGTCATTTGAACACAAAGTCTCCCCCGCCCCTCCACATTGTTGAAAGAATTGGCCAAATATCACCTTTAGCATAATTAAGGCTCTTTAAAAATCACAAGATAACCATTCGGAAAGCTCCCTCCCGCATTTCCTCGCAACATAGCCTTGCACAATGACAATGAAAGTCAGATACCCTTCACATCCCACATTTTACAGAAAGGGCAGTATTCTTTCAGCCCCCGGTAGGGCTTGTTTTAAGCCCTTTATAGAAGACACTTCAAGTCCGGAGAGATTGCACTGATAAAGTATCTTTTTTTTTTTTTTTTTTAACTGTGTTTAAAGAACAGGAAGAAAGAATTGAAGAGTTGTATGTTGTTGTATGGAGAGAAAGTGTGTTAGTTGCTCAGTCGTGTCTGACTCTTTGTGATCCCATGGACTGGCCACCGGACTCCTCTGTCCATGGAATTCCCCAAGCAAGAATACTGTAGCGGGTAGCCGTTACCATCTCCAGGGGAATCTTCCCGATCCAGGGATCAAAACTGGGTCTCCCACATTGCAGGCAGATTCTTTACCATTTGAGCCAGCAAAGTACAGAGAGAATCTGGACTTAAATCTACCACCTCTTAAAAAATTCTTTCAGAGGCTCCTTGTATTTCTTCCTAAACTATTTATATGAGCAAATATCTTGACTTATTACAAAAAAAGTCTGGGGTGACAGAGTCGAACAAATTCATGCCTAAAAGAAGATAAAAGACTCCCAGTGGATACTAAGGTGACCAGCTGCCATTTAACATTTAGATCTGTTAACTGCAGTAAGTAAATATTAGTGAAAGCAGGTTTTTTTTTTCATTGACTTCAAGAATTGGGCAAATACATGTTCATGGAAATAATTCTCTGAAGAGCAGATTTAAAGATTTGTGTTGAGAAAGACTAAAAGTGACTCTTTCGCATAGTACCAAAAGCAGGAACAAAGCTTTCGGAGTCCCCAGAAATTTTACTTTTCCTTTTCTGAACTTAAAAGGTCTTATTTAAAAAACAATTTTAAACTGTATAATTGATATACAATGTCAACTGTATAACTGATATATAGCTACATATTTAATATCTATGGCTTGATGAATTTGACATAAATATATACCTATGAAAAAGCTGGCTTAAAACTCAATATTCAAAACACTAAGATCATGACATCTGGCCCCATCACTTCATGGCAAATAGATGGATTATGTTGTTGTATGGAGAGAAAGTGTGTTAGTTGCTCAGTCGTGTCTGACTCTTTGTGATCCCATGGACTGGCCACCGGACTCCTCTGTCCATGGAATTCCCCAAGCAAGAATACTGTAGCGGGTAGCCGTTACCATCTCCAGGGGAATCTTCCCGATCCAGGGATCAAAACTGGGTCTCCCACATTGCAGGCAGATTCTTTACCATTTGAGCCAGCAAAGTACAGAGAGAATCTGGACTTAAATCTACCACCTCTTAAAAAATTCTTTCAGAGGCTCCTTGTATTTCTTCCTAAACTATTTATATGAGCAAATATCTTGACTTATTACAAAAAAAGTCTGGGGTGACAGAGTCGAACAAATTCATGCCTAAAAGAAGATAAAAGACTCCCAGTGGATACTAAGGTGACCAGCTGCCATTTAACATTTAGATCTGTTAACTGCAGTAAGTAAATATTAGTGAAAGCAGGTTTTTTTTTTCATTGACTTCAAGAACTGGGCAAATACATGTTCATGGAAATAATTCTCTGAAGAGCAGATTTAAAGATTTGTGTTGAGAAAGACTAAAAGTGACTCTTTCGCATAGTACCAAAAGCAGGAACAAAGCTTTCGGAGTCCCCAGAAATTTTACTTTTCCTTTTCTGAACTTAAAAGGTCTTATTTAAAAAACAATTTTAAACTGTATAATTGATATACAATGTCAACTGTATAACTGATATATAGCTACATATTTAATATCTATGGCTTGATGAATTTGACATAAATATATACCTATGAAAAAGCTGGCTTAAAACTCAATATTCAAAACACTAAGATCATGACATCTGGCCCCATCACTTCATGGCAAATAGATGGAAAAAAAGTGGAATGAGTGAAAGATTTTATTTTCTTGGGCTCCAAAATCACTGCAAATGGTGACTGCAGCCATGAAATTAAAAGACATTTGTTCCTTGAAAGAAAAGCTATGACAAACCTAGAACCTATGTCTCCAGTGTCTCCTGCATTGGCAGATGGATTCTCTACAAGTAGCGCCACTTGGGAAGCCCGTTGTGTGAATATAAACCACATTTTTTGTATCCATTCACATGTTGACGGGACTGTGGGCTATTTCCATAAGCTGGCTATTGTGAACATTTGTACTGCAGGGACAGGAGCATGCAGGTATTGCTTAGAGATCCTGACTTCAATTCTTTTGGGTATATACCCTAAATGGAGATGCTGGATCATATGGTAGTTCTATTTTTAATTTGTTGAAGATAAAGATGTCCCAGAGGAAGTGAAGCTGGCCAAAAGGCTTCATGTTAAAAGAATACCCAGCCATGTTTCATGACACGGAAGGCACCAAGAACAGGATGTTGAAAAGTGACTCAATCTTAGAAAGGAATATGACAATTCAACTGCATGTGGGAAAGATGCTTCTTCCATGCAGGTTTTTAAGTTCTACAATGAGAAGAAAGTAAAGTGAAAGAAAGAAGTGAAAGTGTAGATCACTCAGTCATGTCCGACTCTTTGTGACCCCATGAACTATTGCCCACCAGGCTCCTCTGTCCATGGGATTCTCCAGGCAAGAATACTAGAGTGGGTTGCCATGCCCTCCTCCAGGGGATCTTCCAAACCCAGGGATCGAACCCAGGTCTCCTGCGCTACAGGAAGATTCTTTACCATTTGAGCCACAAGGGAAGCCCTATGCTCTGTTCAAACCACTCTCGATACTTTTTTACAAAAAAATGAAGCACTTTCATTCTCAATGTCTTAGTGTTTTAAATTTTAGTATACTAAGTTCACATTGTTTTACTATTTTCATTATTTCCCTTTATGTTTACAACTGACTTAGAGAGTTTTTAATGTTTCAACATAAAGTTTTAAAGATCAAGAAGCAAACATAATTTCCTAAATTGATTATTAAAATCACTTTTCATGGTTTCAGTTTGCATCTGCAAAATAAGGACTGCTGCTGCTGCTACTAAGTCGCTTCAGTCATGTCTGACTCTGTGCGACCCCAGAGACGGCAGCCCACCAGGCTTCCCCGTCCCTGGGATTCTCCAGGCAAGAACACTGGAGTGGGTTGCCATTTCCTTCTCCAATGCGTGAAAGTGAAAAGTGAAAGGGAAGTCACTCAGTCGTGTCCGACTTTTAGCAACCCCATGGACTGCAGCCTACCAGGCTCCTCCATCCATGGGATTTTCCAGGCAAGAGTACTGGAGTGGGTTGCCACTGCCTTCTCCGAAATAAGGACTACCTGTATTCAAAGAGGGGCTTCCCAGGTGGCGCTAGTGGTAAAGAATCTGCCTGCCATTGACGGAGACAAAAGGGATGCAGGTTTGATCCCTGGGTGGGGAAGATCCCCTGGAGCAGGGCACAGCTACCCACGCCAGTATTCTTGCCTGGAGAATTTCATGGACAGAGAAACCTGGTGGGCTATGTCCAAGGGGTCACAAAGAGTCAGACACTACTGAAGTGACTTAATCTGCAAGTATTCAAAGAAATTTCGAGTATGAATGAATCAGTACTAAGAATACTTAAGCTATAAAACCTTAACTTAAACTGATTCAAAGTATTAGATATCTTTCTTTCAATGGATGTCAAAGAAAAGGCTTTCAGCCTCTATAACTAGCCCAAAAGTCCCACAGGGAAACCCTGATGGTATAAGAACAGGAAGATATAAGAAGAATGCTAGCTTTGGAAAACCAAGAAGATGAACTAAATGTTGGCAGTTTAGCTTACTAATTCTCCAGTCCTGAGCACTCATTCAATAGCTGAGGTTATTGAAATTGAACATGAAAAATATTGTTGAGGGTGCCTGGCAGAGACTTGGGACCCAACAAACTGTTGCTATGCTTTACACAAGCACAGGAGATCAAAACTAGCAAAAGTCCAAAAAGCCAGTGTGGGTAGCAGAGCCCTTTCCCCACCCAACACAAGGGCAGGAGGTTAGCGCTTATTAGAGCTTATAAAGGATTTGGACAGACACATCAGTACACCAACACAGCAAGGTAGAGCATATCCGCGACCGTGGGCCTCCTTGTACAAGACATGCCCGGATCTGGGTGAGGAAGGTTAGGCTAACAGTTAGGTTAATCTATGGGGGATCTTGAATTTTCTAATTAAAATTTCAGATATCCTAGAAAGAATTTTCAAACCCTAGGGCTTTTTTTTTTTTAAACATCTAATTATTTCTCTAATTCTACATTCATAGAAAAGGTACCTTAGCATCTCTGCTTCTCATTTTGTTTGAATATACTACAAAGGGAATCAAATTTTAATAACTACTATTATTATGTGTTTACATATAATGAGGCTATTTCCATGTTCCAACAGATGGCCAGAAATAACTAAACGTTAATACCACCCATTCTTGTAAATGTGGAATGTTGCTATGAGTTTCTTTGATCTCTATCAATACAATACTGTTATTTTGATATTCATTTTCATAACAAACTTTATACTATGCTGGAAATTTATTAGAATCTTAATTCATTCAAGTTTTTTCCAGAGGGGCACAGGAGAGAGATGTTGGTGGTGGAATGCTCCCTCCTAGGAGTTGGAAAAATCAATTTGTTAGTTAGCCAAGACCTAAAAGAGTTGAGTAGATGTGAACTGACCTTGGAAATAGTCTTAGCACCTATTCATCTCCTCAGATTGTCTCTTATCAGTCCACGCATGTTTACACGCATGTTTACTCTGTCCTGAGTTTACAATCCATTGTCCTAATGTATCATGTCCTCACTTGCATCTGTACCTCAAAATAGCCCAAGAGAAAGGTCTGGCAGCCTGGACTAAGGTGGTGCCAAAGTGGATGGAGAGTAAGTATAATTAGTGAAGGGTTCCAAGAACCGGAGGAACAGACCTTGGTACCCATCTAAATACATATAAGAGACCCTGTCTTCTACATCACCTCCCAGTGCCATAGGAACTGTGAAATCCCTCCATGCCCTCAGTTGGCCTCTGATTCGATAGATACCCACCTCCAGGTAGCTCTGTTTGCCTAGTACACTTCCCTCCCCAATTTTGCCTCCTTAGTTTCCCAGGACAAACGTTGCCTTACCCGACCTACCGTAATGGAATGAAGTGCTTTCGTCTAATTGTTCAAAAGGCCCTTTAAACATATTTCTGTTGTGATATAACTGGGTTTTTTTTGTTTTTTTTTTTTAAGTATTGTTGCCTTGTTGTTGGCAGGGGAGTTTCTGTTAGGGAAAGAAGTGTTTTTCTTAAGGTAAATGCACAGAGAAGCTGAAGGTTGCAGAAAGGACAGGTTAGCAAGAGCAACACAGACAGTGACTTCGAAAAGGTATGTCCAGTTTGGAGAGATCAGGGGAGAGAGGTCGAGGAATGGGCTGAAGAGACAAAAGGAGCACAGTGGGAGGTGGAAACGTCTCCAGAGTCCAGTCGGCAGAGGAGACTGTTATGAAAAAAGGAATCTTAGATTCAATTTCAATCCATCTACCGTGTGGTCAGTTCAGTTCAGTCGCTCAGTCGTGTCCGACTCTTTGGGACCCCATGAATCACAGCACGCCAGGCCTCCCTGTCCATCACCATCTCCCGGAGTTCACTCAGACTCACGTCCATCGAGTCCGTGATGCCATGCAGCCATCTCATCCTCGGTCGTCCCCTTCTTCTCCTGCCCCCAATCCCTCCCAGCATCAAAGTCTTTTCCAATGAGTCAACTCTTCGCGTGAGGTGGCCAAAGTACTGGAGTTTCAGCTTCAGCATCATTCCTTCCAAAGAAATCCCAGGGTTGATCTCCTTCAGAATGGACTGGTTGGATATCCTTGCAGTCCAAGGGACTCTCAAGAGTCTTCTCCAACACCACAGTTCAAAAGCATCAATTCTTCGGTGCTCAGCTTTCTTCACAGTCCAACTTTTACATCCATACATGACCAATGGAAAAACCATAGCCTTGACTAGGCGGACCTTAGTCGGCAAAGTNGTATCTCTTCTGGTCTTTCAGTTCTCCTTATCCAGATACACTTGCTATGTTTTGACTCTCATTTTGAATCTCTCATTGCCCTCTCATCTTGAGAAAGGTGGCATTGGCCAACCAGTAGATTTGGCATATTGGTTCAACTGGCTGATTTCCAAGAAAAAAATAAATCAATTGCTATTCTAGTAGAAAATCCTCTTTTGAGAGATTAGTGAGTACAAATCAAAACTCCAGAGTTGAATCCTGCCGAAATAAATAAACAATTCCTGAAGCTAGATCCTAGAAAACTAGATCTTCAATCATTTAAAACCAATCAAAGTACAGAATCTTGGAACTTTTAGTCTCAAACTGATTTTAGCCTCCTTCACCTGGTCCACAGCAAGAGTTAAAAGAAAGAGAGAAAGCAGATGAGTCTATTTGGTACTGCATAATTGAAGATAGCTCAAAATAGTTTTCCTAGTGGCCTGAAAAAACATGCAGATTTTACATCCTGGAAATAGCCACCTCTGTGTTGCAGTTGGGCCCTTGGCACATTACTGAAGAGCAATGTGTTTGTATAGACTCACTTTTTGTGTTTTGTTGGTCTTTATCTTATAGGTATAAGAGGTATTAGTCCCTACTGGCTATCTTACCCAAATGGGTCAACAAAAGAGCATTCTCAGATTAATTTTTTAAACTTTCTATTTCCACATTAAAACTATATACAATTTCTGTAGAAGACTTAGTTCTTCTGATGTTCAGTGACTAAGATGCTCTTATTTTGGTATTGTCTATCTGAACTGGAAAAGCACATCATGAAGTAAGTGCGATTTCTATTTTCTTCCTTAGCATACTCTCATCATTAGACCTATCTGGCAACTAGTCTTTAAAAATCTATGTTCAAAAGTCATATTTAAATGTTGAAGACATTCTTTGTTCTTGCTTTTAAATAAATCTAGTAAGAAAAACAGTAATATATCCAATAATCTCTGTTGTTGAGGTATTGTGTAATGAAAAGTTTTACATTTTATACCTACATCCAAAATGGATAATGTTAGCAAGAAAATTATGGGCTGGGAACCCTAGCATCCCATCCCAGTTTAGACGTGTGGATGTTAATCATATGACTGCCCTCTGCTCTCTGAGGAGCACCAGCTTGCCTCTCCTGGGCAAGGGCACAGCATTGGGTAAAGAATCCAAAGCTCCTTTTCATTATTCTTTGGTTCCATTGACCTTATTTCTCTTCCAGGAACACACTGTCCTTTTTTTTTTTTTTTNTATGGGCTGGGAACCCTAGCATCCCATCCCAGTTTAGACGTGTGGATGTTAATCATATGACTGCCCTCTGCTCTCTGAGGAGCACCAGCTTGCCTCTCCTGGGCAAGGGCACAGCATTGGGTAAAGCTCCTTTTCATTATTCTTTGGTTCCATTGACCTTATTTCTCTTCCAGGAACACACTGTCCTTTTTTTTTTTTTTCTTTCTTTCAGGATTCTGCAATTGCTGTCTCCTCTCCCTGAAATGTTCTGCTTCCAGAATATTGCAAGGTCGTAACATCTTACCATTCAATTATCATCTCAAATGTCACCTCCTCTGAATTGTGTTTAACTCATGGACTAATCTCTTTGCAAAATTATCTTACGGATTTTGTATCAGTCAACAAATATTTCTTAAGTGGTAACTTTTGAACAGATATTGTTCCATGTTTCCAGAATACAAAGAGGAAATAATAATAATGTCACTGTCATCAAGGAACTCAAATTGTATACATATGATGAGCACATAAACAAAGAATTGTAGGAAATGACATGTGTTAAGAAAACATCAACCATGACTCTAACCCTGGAGCATATAGTAATTGAGGATGCTCCTTTGCTAAGTAGTAACAAACCCTTGAAGAGATTGTGTATAAACTTGGATCTGAGTCTGTGATGATCTTGGAAATAAGCACTGCAAGCAAAAGCACAGAACGTACAAAGGGCTGGCACAACTAAGAAACAGAATGAAAGTGAGTAAAGGAGTGAAGGGCAGTGAATCCTGAGTGATGAATAGAAGTCACCCGGGATGAGCTTTTGAGGACATAGCCAAGGTTTTGAACTTCATCTGAGTTCAATAGGAAGCAAATGGAAATTTTTTAAAGAGAGTGACAAAATGCTCTTCACGTTTTTGAGGAATCCCTCTGGCTGCCTCTATGGGTTTCCCAGGTGGCACAGTGGTAAAGAATCTGCCTGCCAAGCAGGAGACACAGGATTCCATCTTTGTGTTAGGAAGATTCCCTGGAGAAGGAAATGGCAACCCACTCCGTATTCTTGCCTGGAGATTTCTATGGACAGAGGAACCTGGTGGGCTACAGTTCATGGGGCCACAAAGGATCAGACACAACTTAGCTACTAAAGAGCAGCAAAATGAAGAATGATTAGAAGAGTATTGTATTAGAAAAATCAATGCTAGATTTGTTGTAGCAACATGTAAACTATAGTATTTCAGTGGTTTAACATAACCAAGTCTTATTTCTCATTCAGCTAAAGAAGGAAAGAGGGAGGCTTTGTGATTTGATGAATCAGCAAAGATATGGCTTTCCTGTCATCTCATCACATAGCTGTAAGTTTGCCACAATAGGAGAATGCTTCAGACATGAAGGAACACATAATATCTCCTCACAGTTCTGTTTGCTAGAACTCAATTACTTATCCAATCAGCCTACAACATATAACCATAGAAGTGGATCCCTAAAGAGGAAAAGATTACTAAAGGTACAAAATTGAGAAGCCATTTATGTGAATGTGAAGTTTCCTCTGAATGTGAAAAGCAACATGTGTTTCCCAAATAATCATTTTCTCTATATCTTTATTTCTACTTTATGTGTGTGCTCAGTTCTTCAGTCATGTCTGACTGTCTGTGACCTCATGGACTGTAGCCCACCAGGCTCTTCAGCCCATGAAATTCTCTTCTCCAGACAAGAATACTGGAGCTGGTTGTCATTTCCTGCTCCAGAGGATCTTCCTGACCCAGAGATCTAACCCTTGTCTCTTGCATCTACTGCATTGGCAGGTGGGTTCTTTACCGTTGCACCACATGAATAGGCCTATTTCTACTTGACCTTATTTTGATTGGCAATGAGCTTTCTTTTCATTTTGATTCAGGCAAATTTTGTTTTATAATCAAAGAGAAGGCTGTTTATCTCCAACTCCTCTCTTGAATCTTTAGGAGTTTTCCCATTTCCCTTAATGATCCTCCATCTTTTGACAACCTCCACGCAGTTATTCGCCTATCAATGTGTCACACTCTGATAGTGTGACACTTAGTCACTTCAGTTGTGTCCGACCCCCTGCGACCCCATAGACCGTGGCCTGCCAGGCTTCTCTGTCCATGGGATTCTCCAGGAAAGAATACTGGAGTGGGTTGCCACTTCCTTCTCCAGTGGTAAAGAAAGAAGTGAGCAAAGTAAGTGAAGTCGTTCAATTGTGTTTGACTCTGCGACCCCCTGGACTGTAGCCCGCCAGGCTCCTCCTACCAGGGATTTTCCAGGCAAGAGGACTTCTTTGGGGTGCTGTTTCCTTATCCAGTGTGTCACACTAGTATGTTACTTTATGGAGAAAGAAATAACTTTCATTCCTTTCTTCTTCTCTTTACTTTTCACATTTTTAAAANGATATTGAATGGTTTGCCTTGGAAATGAACAGAGATCATTCTGTCGTTTTTGAGATTGCATCCAAGATGCAATTTCACCATCGCATCTCCCACTTCTCCCCAAAGAAAGTCTCCTTCCTGTGGTGATAGCACCGAATGATGGGAGCTTTCAGAGTATGAAGGAGACAGATCTGTGACCCATGCTTCAGCTGACACCAAGACTGAGCAAGAGGGATGGAGATCAAAGAAAACAGAGCAAGAAGAAAAAAAAAATTGCAAAGAAAATGAGTGGTCGGCGCTGGCAAGGAAATTTAGAAAAAGAAATAGAAATAGCATCCTTCCCCCATTCCAGATCCTTGCCTCTCTTCCCCACTGTGAACCATATAGCAGGAGTTTCCCCACCTGTAAAATTAGGGGGATAAATTAGGTGGTCCCTCAGGGACCCTCAGTTTTAATATTTTAGGAATCTAAGCACATCATCAAGCCTAGGGAAACTGATAGAAGTTATGTCCTATTGTGGAAAAATATTTCGTGCTGTGAGTGAACCTGATTAGGCTCTGGAGACGACACAGATAATGAGTCATTTAACACCTAAGGGGAAGGGGCGGGGGGGAGCAAATTAAGAGAAGCATGCTCATGGCACCAGACAATGGCTTCTTTTGATCCTCCTGGCAGTTGTGTCACATCTGTTCTAAAAATTATGATGTGTTTTGAAATTATTACTTGGGTGTGTATAACAATGTGTGCAGACACTTAAATAATTATGTTATTAGAAAAGAGAAGTCTCCAGCAATCTGTGGACACAAACATGCTGATGTAAGCAAAAATATTAACATCCCATTCTCTCCACACCTGGCAATTTAGAGGTGGTCAACATAAGATGGCTGGATGGCATCACCAACTCCGTGCACATGAGTCTGAGTGAACTCCGGGAGTTGGTGATGGACAGGGCGGCCCGGCATGCTGCGATTCATGGGGTCACAGAGTCGGACATGACTGAGCGACTGAACTGAACTGAACATAAGGTGGGCTTCCCAGGTGGCGCTAGTGGTAAAGAACCTGCCTGCCAATGCAGGAGATGTAAGAAACATGGGTTCGATCTCTGGGTTGGGAAGATCCCCTGGAGGGCATGGCAGCCCAAGTATTCCTACCTGGAGAATCCCATGGACAGAGGAGCCTGGCAGGCTACATACTGTCCTTGGGACCACAAAGAGTTGTATATGACTGAAGCTACTTAGCAAGAAACAAAGGCTGTCGAGCAGCAATTGACTATGAGGACTCAGTTCCATCGATTAATTAAAATGCAATTATTTAGAAGGAAAATATTAGATTGCTTCTGTTTCTCCTAGAGGGAATTATCTAATTGTATTTAAGAAACTGTAGTCACAAAGAGAATTCACTTGAAAGAACGGGACTGGGTTGGTTGGTTCAACCCTATTTAAAGACAGCAGGTCTGTTTGTTCTGCACTGGGGAAAGAAGGCAGTGTTGTCATTTCTAAAATGAGCAAATATTGATGCAATTAGGTCAATTTGCTGTTAGTCATATATTAACGAGGTGCACCCAGAACCAGCAGAGTCCTGGACAGAGGTCCCTAGGAGTCATCAGAGAATCTTTTACACCATGTGTAGAAAGGAAGCCCCACAGAATCTGAGTTCAAGTCCTGACTCCAACATGTACCGACTGTGTGATTTTAATTGCTATCTGTGCTTCAGTTTATTAATGTGAAAATTATGTATAAAACACATATATAGCTCCTAATTTAGGGGGTTGTTGTGGGGATTACATGAATTTGTATAGATGAAGTATGTAGATACACGCCTAGCACACAGCAAGCACTACATAAATGCAAGTTATAATTTTCGTTAGACGATTTTGTCATGAGAAATTTAGAAAGAGTATTGACTAGGAAAAAGATAAACAGGTGCTCTTTGTTACACAGTTGGGAGCAAAATAAAGGATTTAGTGGTAATATGATGTCATGGAGGGTGAACACAAGGCGCCTGGGTAAACGGAGGGAGCATCTACATATTTCTTGTCTACTATATTCCAGATTCCGGGCTAGGCACATTACCTGTGACAATTCATACAAACTTTTTAGCATTCAGAGAAGTAGTAGTTACTATTTTATGCACCTTACAAAGAAGCCATGGGGGGATCAGGGATGCTGAGCCACTTAGCTGAGAGCTCAGAGCTCAGAAATGGGTGAGTCAAGATGGGACTCAGGTCTGCGGACTCCATCCTGTGGTCGTTGCGTTACAGCACTGCACCTAACATGTTTGTAGTTCTTGCTGTGATAATGAGGCCATCTCCTTAACCAGGGGATCCAAGTAGCTGGCCTGGGACCCCTGAATGACATGGATGTACAGACCACTACACTCCTATGTTTCATTCATACAGTCATAAGTGATAGTGGACAGTAGAGTAGAATCCAATATAGTAGAATGCAATGATATAGCACAATGAAATAAGGAGCAATAAACATGCTAGCAAAGTGTATTTATCCATTAGAGAAGAAGTCCAACCAGTGGTTCACATTGTAGATTCTGAGATAAACTGTGTCCAACTCCATTTCCCCTACTACTTCTCTGATCTTATGCCCATCTCCTAATCTCAGTGCTTCAGTTCCATCTGTAAAAGGGGGACATTAACAATAATCACTAACTCACAGGGTTATTGGAAGAATTAAATGAGCTAATATGTGTAAGGTGCAGACAGGAGTTTGAGGAAACTCTGGGAGACAGTAAAGGACAGGGAAGCTTAGCATGCTGCAGTCCATGGGGTTGCAAAGAGTCAGACATGACTGAGTGACTAAACAAATGTGAGGTGCTTACAAACAAGCACTACAAAGTATTTGCTCTCATCATCACCCACATCATCACTGTTGCCATATCATGATCCTATGGTATAGTGTTTTCTCTTAATTCTGATTTGGAATGTCTCTACTGTAGCACACACCAAGCCAAGTGTACAGAAAATAATTAAGCATTAGGACTGCCTTTTAAGGAGAGAGCTTAATTCTTACAATTTCTCTTCACTTGGGGTCCCTCTAACACCCAAGGGAGTTTTAGATGAGATTCTATTCAATTATTTGGTCTGGAAACTATACCTGTTTCTAGGGCTTCCCTGGTGGCTCAGATCATAAAGAATCTGCTTGCAATGCAGGAGACCCAGGTTTGATCCCTGGGTTGGGAAGATCCCTTGGAGGACGGAATGGCTACCTACTCCAGTATTCCTGCCTGGGAAAATTCCATGGACAGAGGAGCCTGGCTGGCTATGGTCCATGGCATCGCAAAGAGTCACACAAGACTGAGTCCTTTATATTAGACATGAGAGTGTTACCCAAAAGTTCCTGTTTGCCCTTCATCCGCAATTCTCTTCCCAAAGACAAAGAGAACAGCAGTCTCCATATCAACATATGCTCTATTATAATGAGTTAATCTTATTTGGTTCATTTTTCACTTTTTCTTTTCCTTCTAATCTGCCAGGAACTCCATTTAACCAAATAAATCACAAGATAAGTTTTTACTCTTTCTTGACAATTTCTCCCTTGATTTCTATTCTTCCTGCAGGTTTAAAACTAATGACTATCTGTTGGAATAAACAAAACTTCCCTCAGTGTCTCCTTCCAGCCCAAGGCCTCTGCTCCATCCTTTCCCAGGCAGGTGTGGAACCAGGAAAGGCTCTCGTCTTCCTGGCACACCAATGTTTATTAAGAGTTAGCTAGTAACTCCCAGTGGTTTTGGTAATATGGAGATAATTTGACTTCAGCAGACACAAGAGGAAGTATGGTTGCAAATGAAGTCATAGCATGACTACCAATCCACTTTCATGACAAAGTAGAATTCCAAGATATGCATTTCTTACTTTCTGGAGAAAGAGGCATACACAGATGGAGATGAGTATCACCAGCTACCACCATCACCTGCATCAGTGCAAACCAGGGCCATAAACCAACCAGTCAAAAGGATTAGCCAGCCGCGTGATCATTGCCTTATAGTCCAGTGAGCTCGAGGCACGATCAAATTCCTAAGAGAGAGGACCCTACTATTTCCCAAACAAAATCTCCACACACTAGGCCCCATCTCTTCGGTTCTGGTCACCTCTAAAATCTTTTCTAAGCAGAGCAAGTCAGGAAAGTGTTGGTTTTGTGAGCCAACAAGGCTGTAATCTTTAATAGCCACTGTATTACTTTCTATAAAGGACCTTTCAGGATGAAAAAAAATTTTTTTTCAAAAGACACTGGTATCTTCGGGCTAATCTAAACTGTAAGGTAGGATAGAAATTGCTTTGCATCAATGGGAAAAGAGGTACATGAACTAATTTTAGCTATTTCATTCGTATTCCAAAAGGAGGATCAGGCTTTACAGGAAGCGATTGCATTTAAAATATAATGCCCCTCTCTCCCTCCCTTTTCCTTTTCCAGCAGTATCTGGCTTCGAGAACATTTAATGCGTTCCAGTTTTTCAGGTGCTAATGGTTTTCTCCGGGGCACTTTTATTTCTAATAGGGTTTCCGATGCCCTCTAGTGGTTACTCTTTCGGTCCTGGCATTGGAAGCAAGGTCCTGTACAGTTGGGCAGCAAAAGCTCGCCCGAGGGAGACTGCTGTGTACTCACTGCTGTATTGGGAGTGGTTTCTGGGGTGTCTTCTCAGAGTGGTCGGGGGGTGGATTCTGGGATGACTTCACCACCCCTTCCACAAGGACAGATTCAGACTTTGCTTTATTTTTCTAACTTATTTTCCTGTGCTCACCAGCATGGGGTTGTTTGAAATTCTGCTTCAGACTGCTTGATAATTCATTATAAGGATTGGTTTTTTTTTTTGTTATTTAGTCGCTAAGTTGTGTCTGACTCTTTGTGACCCCACGGAGTGTTAGCTCGCCAGGTTCCTCTGTCCAGGGGATTCTCCAGGCAAGAATTCTGGAGTGGGTTGCTATGTCCTCCTCCAGGGGATTTTCCCAGTCTTCCCAGGGACCGCACCTGCATCTCTTACATCTCCTGCATTGCTAGGCAAGTTCTTTACCACCAGCACCTCTTGGGAAGCCCCGTGAGGACTGGTTACTTTCATTCAGAAATTAACAGAGAGGAGCCTATTTCTGTCTTTAAATTCAAGATCCTGGAGATGAAGCTTCAGAATATGCTTCTCTGAGAAATAGAGTCGTGCCCGTTTTTAAGGCCGCTGGGTGGACCCGTATGACATTTTGTGGGTCCCTTCTTCCTGTTTTCAGGTGCACTGAATTTTGTAGGAATCAGGCTATTCTCATGGTTGGACTTTTCAAAAAGCTAAGGTGATTCGAAAAATACCTTCTGAGATGTAACAGCTGCGGCTGCGTGGTTCCAGGCAGATTCATTTTGGTACAGCTGCCAGCCCCTCTTTGTGCCTTCTGTAAATTTTGATCGCTAGTAATTATTGGAAATGACACCAACTCTTCTTAATTAACCCCTCTGACATCACCAGACGGTAGGCGTCCTCCCTGAGCTTCCTCATAGGATGGTGTGTAGGGATGGAAAAGACTTCAATGCTCTGCCCTCTCACCCCTTTATTCACCCATCCTCAAGAGATTCAAGTGATGAAGTGGATTTGTTCAGACTGGCATGTCACATCAATCAAAGAATCATGCTACCCACTGCTTATGCGGTGATGGAACCAAGGACCAGTTCCAAATAGGTGGGCAGGAGGAAAAAGCAAGATGATATGTTACGAAATGTTTCCAGTGTAATTAAGGTGGGGCCACCAAGACCATCTTTTCCATAATTCCTAAAGTGCAATTTCAAAAGTTTATTGTTTCATAAATTTTTTTTAATTTGTATAATTTTTGCTGCGCGGGGTCATCTCTTTTTCAGGCTTCTCTAGTTGTGGCAAGTGGGGGCTGCTCTCTAGTGTGGCGTGCGGAGCTCTCGCTGTGGAGGCTTCTCTTGCTCTGTGGTGCCCAGGCTTCGGCAGTTTCTGGGCTCAGTAGTCG
Source organism: Oreotragus oreotragus (assembly GCA_006410675.1). NCBI lineage: Eukaryota > Metazoa > Chordata > Mammalia > Artiodactyla > Bovidae > Oreotragus > Oreotragus oreotragus. The sequence continues at coordinate 408,429 of SJYX01008576.1, read as the reverse complement.
CAGCTCCTGGGCGCCAGAGCACAGGCTCAGTAGTTGTGGCACACAGACTCAGCTGACACGTGGCACGTGTGATCTTCCCGGACCAGGAATCAAACCTGTGTGCCCTGGCAGGTGGATTCTTAACCACCTGACCACCAGGGACACCCCAAGATTATTGTTTTAAATGTTTAATTGCGAAATAGATCACACACACACACACACAATGAAAAAGCCAATACCCTTTTGCCCACTCCCTTTAAGAGGTTTTACAAATTAGTGTGTAAATGTCCTTTCCTGACAGTCCTACAAGATAATTCACTTCACTACACCTTCTCACCAGTACTTATTATCCAATTTTTAAACACTTACCCATCTGACAGAAGGAACAAGGAGCGGCAGCCCGCTGCAGTTCAGCTTTGCTTTTCTCTGAATTCTAGCGAGTTAAACAGCTTTCCACATATCTGTTGGCTGCTCATGTTGCTTCTTCTGGAAATATCTGTCTATGTATTTTTATTTATTGTTTCTACTGAGTTACCTATTTTTTCACTTGTAAGAGCTTTTAATACACTCTAGATATGTAGGTAAGAGAGCCAGTCTTTGGCAGACAGCCTTCAGAAACAGACTTGTCTTTTTGTACTCCTTACGGTGTATTTTGATGAACAGAAGCTTTTAATTTTTAAAAATTAACTTTAATTGCAGTAAAGTCGCTTTACAATCGTGTGTTAATCTCTTGTTGCTTAGTTGCTAAGTTGTGTCCAACTCTTTTTTGACCCCCATGGACTGCAGCACGCCAGGCTTCCCTGTCCTTCACTATCTCCCGGAGCTTGCTCACACTCATGTCCATTGAGCTGGTGAGGCCATCCAACTATCTCATCCTCTGTCACCCCCTTCTCCTCCTGCCCTCAAATTTTCTAAGCATCAGGGTCTTTTCCAATTTCTACTGTACAGCAGAGTGAATGAGATATTCATATACATATATCCTCTCTTTAATGGATTTCCTTCTCATTTAGGTCACTGCCGAGCATTGAATAGAGCTCCCTGTGCGATACAGAATGTTTTCGTTGTTATCTGTTTTATACATGGTGTCAGTAGTGTATGTATGTCAGTCCCAATCTCCCAATTCATCCCACTCTCCCCTCCCCCACCTTGAATGCATAAATTTTTTTCTCTACATCTGTGTCTCTCTGCTTAGCGAATAAGTTCATGTATACCCTTTTTCTAGACTTCACATAAAAGTGTTAATATATGATTTGTTTTTGTCTTTCTGACTTAATTCACTCTGTATAGCATTAATTTTTTATGTAGTTGAATTTATGAACACTTTCTTTATGATTTGTATCTTTTGTGGCTTATTTAAAGATCCTTTCCTTCCCCCGGTTTAAAGATGGGCTCCTATCCCTTCTTCTACAGTGTTACTGAATTGTCTTTCATATTTCAAAGAAAGCTAACAGCCAACCGAGGTCTCTTTCTCCTCCTGCCCTCAAATTTTCTAAGCATCAGGGTCTTTTCCAATTTCTACTGTACAGCAGAGTGAATGAGATATTCATATACATATATCCTCTCTTTAATGGATTTCCTTCTCATTTAGGTCACTGCCGAGCATTGAATAGAGCTCCCTGTGCGATACAGAATGTTTTCGTTGTTATCTGTTTTATACATGGTGTCAGTAGTGTATGTATGTCAGTCCCAATCTCCCAATTCATCCCACTCTCCCCTCCCCCACCTTGAATGCATAAATTTTTTTCTCTACATCTGTGTCTCTCTGCTTAGCGAATAAGTTCATGTATACCCTTTTTCTAGACTTCACATAAAAGTGTTAATATATGATTTGTTTTTGTCTTTCTGACTTAATTCACTCTGTATAGCATTAATTTTTTATGTAGTTGAATTTATGAACACTTTCTTTATGATTTGTATCTTTTGTGGCTTATTTAAAGATCCTTTCCTTCCCCCGGTTTAAAGATGGGCTCCTATCCCTTCTTCTACAGTGTTACTGAATTGTCTTTCATATTTCAAAGAAAGCTAACAGCCAACCGAGGTCTCATGCCCCTGCCCTTTGCCAAGGAATAGGATTGTTGTTGGGAAGCAGCTGCTCAGCCAGCAAAGAGTTAATCCATCTCTGCATTTAGATGGAGCCGCATGACTGGTTCTTGCCAATGGACTATGAGTAGAAGTGATGTGCTGCCTGCAGAAGTAGTGTGTGCCTCCTATTTCCTCACCCACAAAGATGCAAGGACTCTGAATGTGGCGACGTCACAGATGGAAGAAACATAGACGCGTGAATCGCTGCCTGCAGGTAAACAGCCTGCCAACCAGGAACCCCCATGTTGGACAGTCACTTGAGGAAGTAAAGGACTTCTATTGTGTTAGCCACTAAATTGGAGGACTATTTTGTTTCATCAGCTAGTATTACCCTAACCAACGTGGAAATTGGCATCTTGACGTGGGAATCTGCCTAAACAAATTTGAAAATGTGCAGATTTGGCATGGTGGGTGGCTGGCAGGCAGCAAGAAAAATCAAGCAAGACATAAGTACAGTGCTTTGTTATATGGTGGCACAAAATTTGGCCTGCTGAAATTTTTAAAGCAGATCAAGTGCCTAGCAGATGTGTCGCTTGGCAAGAAGCAGTTGGAAGGAGTTAGAAATGTTAGTGCATGTGTGGGTTTCTACTCACTTCTTATAGCAAGGTGTAAAGAGGAAAAATGAGTCCCAGCAAGAAGTGGTTGGCTGGAGCGCAGAGATGGAAAGAGTCCAGAAATTTAGAGTTTCAAGGTTTGGTAAAGCTGATTGCTTCTACACTCTAAACTAGGATTTAAGAATTAGAATAGAAAGAACTTTGAGCAACAAAGGTCTTTGAGGAATTCTCAGCTACAGGAAGGGATGAAACCTTGTGCCAAAGATCACATTAAGATTACTTTTTTCCAATGCAAGGTTATTTTATGAGATGGCCCCAAGGTACCTGCCAATGTAGTGAAAGAGGCAACCAGGGGAGGTGGGAGTAGAAAGCAAAAGTATGAATCAGAGTGAAAATTGTGTCAGGGGAAGCACTAATGTGGTTATCCATACACGGGGTTTACTGGAAGCAAATAGATGTGAAGCCTGCTAAGTATTTGTGAGAATTGTGTTGTTAAATAAACTACAATCTGATGTATTAAGCTAACCTTTAATGCATTCCAATATACATTAGGTGCAGGCAAATACTGTTTGATTCCACTTACATGAGGTACCTGTGTGTGTATGCAGAGTCATGTCTGGCTCTCTGTGGCCCCATGGACTGTAACCCATCAGCCTCCGCTGTCCATGGGAATCTCCAGGCAAAAATGCTAGAGTGGGTTGTCATTTCCTTTTCCAAGATATCGTCCCAACCCAGTGATTGAACCCATGTCTCCTGCACTGCAGGTAGATTCTTTACCACTGGGCCACCAGGGCTTCCCATATAATGTACCTAGAATAGCCACATTCACAGAGACAGAAAGTATGTGGGTAAATGCCAGTGGGCAAGAGGTGGGGGCAGTAGGGAGAGAGTTTCAGCTGAGGAAGGTGAAAAATCCAGGAGATGGATGATGGTGAGAATTTCATAACAATGTGAATGTACTTAGTGCCAGTGAAACACACGGTTTAATATGGCTAGAATAGTGTGTTTTATATGATGCGACTTTAAACACAATAAACAAATTTTTTAATTAAAAACTGCAGTCTGCTTTTAAAAGCCTGTGACCATAAAATTGCCCTTATGAGTCCAAACTTGTCCCAGTAGGAAGCTGGTAGTGAAACTGGTGTGCCCCCGAAGAGGACATATTCCTCAAGCCCATTTCAGATGGAGCCTTACGGCAATGGTTCTCGCAAAGTGTGTTCCATAAACCATAAGCCTCACCTTCATCCAGGAACTTGTTAGAAATGCAAACTCTCCAGAAACTCTATCCAAAACTCTCAGGAGGGTGCCCATCAGTCTGTGTTGTAACAAGCCCTCCAGGGGATTCGGACGCTTGCTAGGACTTAAAACCATTGCCTCAGAGGAGAGAGAATTAAGGAGAATCTCCAGGACATTGGGGAACAGAACAAAGGAAGTTTCTTCTAAAGAACAGAATTGAGTTTAACCCAGAAACTTCAAGGACTTCCCCGGTGGTCCAGTGGCTAAGACTTCCTCTTCCAATGCAGGGGACACAGGTTCGATCCCTGGTTGGGGAGCTAAGATCCCACATGCCTCACAGCCAACAAAATCAAAACCTAAACAACGAAAGCAATATTGTCACAAATTCAATAAAGACTTGAAAAATGGCCCACATCAAAAAAAATCTTAAAAAAAAGAATGAAGGTATCTACTGACACCTTGACTTTGGAGTTCTCAATGTCAAGAATTATAAGAAATAAATGTTTTAAAAAAGAGAAACTTCCACCACAGATTTGAGAATTCTTGTCTCAGCCCTTCCCTTTTTCTGAAGGAGCTTTTATATGACAGTTATCTGTGATCTGCTCTGCCTTTATGTATTATGATTGGGACAGTTGCCATAAAATTAGCACCATAATCCCTAAATTGTCAGATAATGAGGATCTACAACCAGGCCACTTGGAGAGATCTGTGATCAGTTACTGCCAATGGACTGTGAGAAAGGTGGTTAAGAAAAAGGAGGGATTATGAAGATTCCAAGGCTCTAGGGAGTAGAGAAGTCATGAATTGAAAGGCATTTGGGTCCCTGAATATGTGACCAACAGCTACCATCTGCCCAGGAACACTGGCACTGATTATTTAATGAGTAGGAAGATTATATTGTGTTGAGAAAATTTCTAATGTTTTCAATACTATAAGTGTGTTTCTTGTGCTTATTGATATATTTATTGTTTAGTTAGTAAGTTGTTTTGCATTTTAGATGTGTCTCTTGATGCTAAAGCTGAAANCTACCATCTGCCCAGGAACACTGGCACTGATTATTTAATGAGTAGGAAGATTATATTGTGTTGAGAAAATTTCTAATGTTTTCAATACTATAAGTGTGTTTCTTGTGCTTATTGATATATTTATTGTTTAGTTAGTAAGTTGTTTTGCATTTTAGATGTGTCTCTTGATGCTAAAGCTGAAACTCCAGTACTTTGGCCACCTCATGCAAAGAGCTGACTCATTGGAAAAGACCCTGATGCTGGGAGGGATTCGGGGCAGGAGGAGAAGGGGACGACGGAGGATGAGATGGCTGGATGGCATCACGGACTCGATGGACGTGAGTGAACTCCGGGAGTTGGTGATGGACAGGGAGGCCTGGTGTGCTGAGATTCATGGGGTCGCAGAGAGTCAGACACGACAGAGCGACTGCACCGAGCCACAGTTAAATAAGATATTAACAGTAGGAGGAACTGCGTAAGAAGGACTTCCTAGGTGGCTCAGTGGTAACGAATCCGGTCGCCAATGCAGGAGATGTGGGTTCAATCCCTGAATCAGGAAGATCCCCTGGAGAAGGATATGGCAACCCGCTCCAGTATTCTTGCCTGGGAAATCCCATGTACAGAGTAGCCTGGCAGGCTACAGTCCATAGGGTCGCAAAAGACTCAGACGGGACTTAACGACTCTACAACCACCACCACCAAGGAAGGAATATATATGAATTCTTTGCACTATCTTTGCAACATTTTATAAAATTAAAATCGTTCAAAACAAAAGCAAACAAGTTTTGACTTGGTGCCTGTGTGCCCAGTGGTTCATTCATGTCTGACACTGTGTGACCCCGTGGACTGAAGCCTTCCAGGCTCCTCCGCCCATGGGATTTTCCCATGTTAGAAAATATTTGACCATGTAATGTCACTCTGCTTACAATTTCATTCACGGATCTGTCTATCTTTAGGCCAGTTCAACACTGTTTTTGTTACTGTAGCTGAAATCTAGACTGGATTGGACTATTTCGTCATCACATTTATCATGATCACTGATGTATTTGTTCTTCCATCTTATTTTATGGTTTCATTTGTCCCACTTTTCTGCTTCTTTTTCCCTCTTATTTCTTGACTTCACTTGAATTAATTGATTTTCTCTCTATCTCTTATAACTCCCAGTAAACAGAACTGAATTAATCATATCCTTAGTTTAGGACAGATTTTCATCACTGTTCTATATAAAACCTTTCTATTATCCATTTGCTTGCTTGTTAATTAATACAGTAAATACTTGTGACCTAATTACTGAACTGTTTTTTTCCCCAGTCTTTTTTTTTTATCTCCTTCAAAAAATCTGCTCAGATACCTACGGGACCTTATCACTTTCTCCTCAAGGTGGAACTCTTTCGAATCTTTCACTTTCTTGTTTCTTTGGATTGCATTCCATAGAATTATTTCTTATTTCATTTTCAATTTTTTAATTTTCTTTTTCAGAGTTAGGTCTCCTGTTTTACCTATCAAAATTTTTATTTTAATTTATTATGTCTGTTAGTTCTAGAATTCTGAGGGGTTTTTGCTTACTAATATTATAGTCTCACTTTCATCACTCTTCTCAAGACTCAGTTTTTAAATAAATAAATGGTCTTCTTAAGCTGCTCGATTTGGGGGTGTCTTTTATTTTATTTTATTTTATTTTTGGCTGAGCCATGTGGCATGCTAGATCTTAGTCCCCCAACTAGGGATTGAACCCATGCCCCATGTGTGGGACGCTCAGAGTCCTAACCACTGGACCACCAGGAAAGTCCCAAGACAGTTTTGGCAGTTTGCTGTCTGACTCAGGGAACTTAAACCAGGGCTCTGTAACAACCTAGAGGGGTGGGATGGGGAGGGAGGTGGGAGGGAGGTTCAAGAGGGAGCAATATGTATACCTATGGCTGATTCACGCTGATGTTCAGCAGAAACCAACACAATATCGTAAAGTAATTATTCTTCAATTAAAAAATAAATTTTAAAAAACCTCAGTTTTTAAAATAAACCTTCATTTTGCAATCGGTGTCTGATATTCCTCACGTATGAACTCTTTGACAATTTCTTTCTTCTATTCTCTAATTTCGATGTATTTCACCCATTGGGCCTTTCTGATGACACTTCTTCTGATTTGTTTTTAGATGTGTTTCTCATTGATGTTCAGCAGAAACCAACACAATATCGTAAAGTAATTATTCTTCAATTAAAAAATAAATTTTAAAAAACCTCAGTTTTTAAAATAAACCTTCATTTTGCAATCGGTGTCTGATATTCCTCACGTATGAACTCTTTGACAATTTCTTTCTTCTATTCTCTAATTTCGATGTATTTCACCCATTGGGCCTTTCTGATGACACTTCTTCTGATTTGTTTTTAGATGTGTTTCTCATTTTCCTTGAAAATTTTACCAATAGGAATTCTCAGAGACCGAGGTTAAAGCCCTGTTCCCTCAGAGAGGCCTTGCATATGTTTTCTGCCAGTTCCCTGGTGGTCCTATCCATCTGGAAATCACTTTAAATTCAATTCTCCACTTGAACTTCAATTTTAACATGCAGGTAACAACAAATTTACATGAGAGTTTGATGCTGACAATGATTTCTCAGGGGCAAATTCATTTTCCTTCCATCCAGTGTCAAAGTAAATGCAGGCTATTTCACATGCTGTTCCCTTCTGCTTTGTAGTCTTATTTAATATTCCCTCTAACACTGATGGGCCGAGTTTTGCAAAGATCTGTTAGAACTCCTAACTTTTTGAGTTCCATACATTACGTCCTATCTCTTNTTAGTATACTGTATTGGTGTTTTTCTTTCTGGCTTACTTCACTCTGTATAATTGGTTCCAATTTCATCCATCTTATTAGAACTGATTCAAATGTATTCTTTTTAATGGCTGAGTAATACTCCATTGTGTCCTATCTCTTATACTTAAGATGAGCATGTATCATTCCATATGGTTTTAAGAATAAAAGTGGGTGCAATTAATAACTACACCTGAGCAACAGACATTAACTAGTATTGTCCTGGATAAATCAGGAGGTGTGATCACCTTATTCTTCCCAACACAGGTATCTTGGGCTCAAAACCACTGTGATTTTGCAGCTCCTGTTTGGAAACCTGCTGCTTCTGCTGTCTGCTGACTTCTAGCTTCCCATCTTCATATTTATTTTTTCCTTTTGTGGATTCTTTAGTTTCTTACCAGCTCAGTAAGCATTTTTATAGGTGTTTATGGAAATATTTTATTTAGCCATTTTCACTGGTTCCAATTGGAAGGTTGTAGAGTAAATTTAATCTAGCCTGTTACCAAAAACAGAAGGCAATCCAAAGATTCAATTTAAGCATGAATCCCCTATACCCAGAAATTGGGAGAGTAAGAATTGGGATTAAAAAAGCAGATATTCCTCATTTTATAAGAAGCTTGTGTCTTTTATTGTTCTATATATCACACCTTCTGGCATATTGCCAAGAGCTGGAAACGTCACATGACCATGTGCCAGAGGAGCTAAAAACCTCACTGGGGAGAAAAGAAACACATGGATACGGAAGAGTGATAATCCAAGACCTGTAAGATAAAGTGCCCAAAGTGCTTCATGAACAAGAAAAAGAATTTGTAGGACTGGCTATCTTGGGCTGAGGGGTTAGTGAAAATTTCACAAAAGCTGAAGAAGGTGTGAATAGTTTATTTATACAAAGAAGATCATTTGTGGTACACCTGTAGATTTTTTCTTGACTTTCATAATGTGAGATACAGATATTTATAATGTGGCCTCTGTTAATGGGATAATAATAAGCATTTAATACCAAATACTGTGGTGGTGTTCATCTTCTAGATGGATTTAAACAGATAAATGGGACATGCATAATTAGCACTCTTGGAAATTTCTGTGGATTTACCACTTAGAACTGACTTCAGGGTTACTGGTGAGAGGAATTGAGATAATTATATGTGTTCATGAAATGGCCCTTTGGATTGAGTTTTTTAGATATAACTATAATAATAATAAACTGAAATGGTGAAAAGAACATGATAACATTTTATTGAGATTTGACAACAGGACAATCTAGAGACTCAACCTAAAAGGCACACATGAATAATATAGTTAGTTTGCAAGACTATAGTATCTTTGAAAGCAAAATTGTTTATTATTAGGGTTTATATCTCCAGGGTATAACATAGTACTTTGTATACAGTAGAAGTTTAGAAGATGCTGGTGTTAGTTAACCTGAACAGAAATTTTAAATGATATAGTAATTCTAAACATGTAGGCATTCCTCTGTTCTTTAAAACCCTGTATTCAATAAGCAAAGATATAAACAGAATAAAGAATGTTTATGCATCTTTATTTAGGGTTCAAATGTTTCTGGAAGGAATTGTGATGACCAGGAGCATCATTTAGAGGCATGAATGTACTGTTAATGAGCATTTCCAAAAAGAAAAACAATATGATCAGGCTAGGGGACACATTTTCAAATCATGGAGAACAAGTTAAATACTATCACATTATCACATACCATATACTCCTATATCATATAATATGGAATCATAGAGACAAAATAAAAATAAGGAAACAGAGAAACTGCAAGAAACTCGGTGGTTTAGGTGCGCTTTGAAAAGTCCCGCTGTTCTAAAACCTCAAATGTACACAAAAGAACAAAAGTCAGAGGAAGCGTCACCGGAACTGAGATCAGGAAACACCTCTGGCATCATACTACCAGCCCCTAAGACTTTCTTCTAGATATCAAACAGTTAGGGTAAATAGAAATAAGATGCCAGAAATACACCCAACTGCGGGGTGCAGAGGTACAAAGGGCATATCAAGTCATAGGCAGGAAGTGGAGGGCATTTGAAACAACCTCACTAATCTCCTCCAGCTTAGTATCCTAGAGTTCTTCTTTGTTCTTTGAATGATCATTCCTTTATAATTCCTGTCTGTTTCAAGCATGCTTCTGAGGGTGTTAATTACAGGTTTCAAAAAATTGTCCTCAAGTCAAGAATCTTTCTGGTTCAACCTCAAAAGCTTAGCAGTCTCTTGGTGTGAAAAAAACAGGAAGTGTTCCGCATAGGTCCTGCTCCCTCACCTGCCATAGACTACAGTGGAACTCAGTTCCAGCCGCTCAGTCGTGTCCGACTCTTTGCGACCCCATGGACTGCAGCATGCCAGACTTCTCTGTCCATCACCAACTCCTGGAGCTTGCTCAACCTCACGTCCATCAGGTTGGTGATGCCATCCAACCATCTCATCCTCTGTCATCCCCTTCTCTTCCCGCCATCAATCTTTCCCAGTATCAGGGTCTTTTCCAATGGGTTGGTTCTTCGCATCAGGTGGCCAGAGTATTGGAGTTTCAGCTTCAGCATTAGTCCTTCCAATGAATAAAACTGGGCAGAGTGTCTGGTGGCTCAGTGATAAAGAATCTACCTACCAGTGCAGGAGACATGGGTTCGATCCCTGGTCTGGGAAGATCCTACATGCTGATCCTGGAAGAGCCCACATGCCGCAGGGCAACCGAGCCTATGTGTCATAACTACTGAGCCTGTGCCCTACAGCTGGGAGCCACGACACCTGAGCCTGTGTGCCTCAACTACTGAAGCCTGAGCGCCCTAGACCCGTGCTCCACAACAAGAGAAGCCACCACAATGAGAAGCCTTCACACCACAACTAGAGAGGAGCCCCCACTCCTCGAAACTGGAGAAAAGACCACGCAGCAACGAAGACCCAGCAAAGCTAAAAACAATAAATCAATAAATAAAGTTACTAGAAAAAGGAGAGTCTCATGACTGAGCAATGTGTGAAACAACAACATGTAAAATTAGAAAAAATAAACTGGGCAAAATATGCGAATCCAAGTCTTTCAGGCATGGGACAGCAGACAAGGCAAGACTGCGAGCCTCACATTCACCCCAGCTCGCTGTTTAGGCATAATTTCCTATCACGGCACAGAGTTCTGGAGTCTAACCAGAGCACAGAAATCCCACTGAGCCAAGGAGCCAGAGGTCAGAGTTTAACATCGTTGATATATCTAAAATGCTTGAAGCAGAGCACCAATGATGGAGATAGAAGGGGCAGAAATACATGGAGATTTCTTGTGACTCCTGGGCCAAGGGCCATGTTTGCAGAGACAGACTACTTGAAATTAGCCATGAAGAGGCTGTTATGGCATCAGAGACATTCCTGGTCAACACTAGTGTTTGCACGTACCTAGAGAGGAAAAGCCTCCTTAACACCTCGTTAACTCATTTTGCAAAGAGAAACAGAAACCTGTGCCTTAGGAGTAAAGCCCATGTCCTAGAGTAAGGGCATATTCTAGACATGCTTTAAGAAAAAGCCTAAAACCAAGTCTGAACTAAACTGTAGGAAAAACAGAATTTGGCAGTTGGGTCCTGCTTCTTATAAGGGCTTGGAAAACATCGCGGGCTTTTCACAAATCTGTTGTTAAATTGCAAAACCAAGTCAATGCAATTTCCGGGTGCTTAGCAAGTAATTGATGTGTCTATTAGAGAAAAAAAGTGAACTGTCTTCAAAGGACAATAATAGAATCTAGTGTTTCTACAATACCCAGTATTCAGTAAAACATCAAGACACACAAAATAGAAGAATGTACTCCACAGCCAAAAAAAACAATTAGAAATTGACCTCTAGGTCACTTTATGTTGTTATTATTGTTGCTTTAATGGCATATCCTTTAAGGAACCACTGTGATAGGCTGCGTGTTAACCTTTCCAAAATGTCCTCATCCTAATCCCCAGAACCTGTAAACATTTACCTTTGTGCTTAGTTGTGTCTGACTCTTTGTGACCCATGGATGGTAGCCCACCAGGCTCCTCCGTTCATGGGGTTCTCCAAGCAAGAATACAAGAGTGAGTTGCCATTTCCTTCTCCAGGGGATCTTCCTGACCCAGGGATCAAACCTGGGTCACCTGCATTGCAGGTGGATTCTCTACCCTCTGAGCCACCGGGAAAGCCCGAAACACAGATGGAAGGATGTGGGATCTTAGTTCCCTGACCAGGGATCAAACCCTGGCCCCCTGCATTGGGAGCATGGACTCAACCACTGGACCACCAGGGAGGTCCCAAACATGTTACTTTACATAGAAAAATAGACTTTGCAGGTGGGATTTAATGACAGATTTTGAAAAGAAGAGATTACCCTGAATTATCTGCAGAATTGCAAGAGTTACAATAAAATGAAGTCAGGAGAGTGAGACTCAGAGACAGGAGATATTCACATAGACGCCCAAGTCAGAGAGATTTGAAGATGACACACTGTTTGTTTTGACGAGGAAGGAGGGGCCATGAGCCCAGGAATGCAGGTGGCGTATATGAGCTGGAACATGCAAAAGCATGATTTCCCTTCTAGAGCTCCCAGAAGTAAGGCAGGACTGCCAACTCCTTGATATCAACCCAATCAAACTTGGTTCAGATTTCTGGCCTCCAAAGAGAGTTGATGTTCAGTCGCTCAGTCAAGTGCAACTCCTTGTGACCCCATGGACTGCAACCCACCAGGTTTCCCCGTCCTTCCCTATCTCACGGGGTTTGCTCCTACTGAGAGTAGGTTTGTGTTGTTTGAAGCCACTAAATTTATCATAATTGTTTCAGCATCCAGGGGAAAGGGATACAAGCCAGATGCTGGATTTAATAGACAATGATGTTAAAGCAGCTGTTTAAATATGCTAAAAGAGTTAAAGAAAAAAAAAAATAGTTATTCAGTGAATGACACCAGTGTAACTTTCAGAGAGCAATGGAGATCAACAGAAATTTTACAATCGAAAAGTAAAGTAACTGAAATAAAAACCTCTCAGGAAAGCCTCTCTGATTCTTTCACAGGCAATTTCATTCATTGAAACAAAAATAAATAGACATGCAAGGAGACAGAACCATGTGGTTAATAAAATGAGGAAGATAGCAGTCAATGGAAGCAGACCCAAAGATAATCCAAAGATAAGAATTTTAAAATAACTATGATTATTAAGTTCTAGAAAATATGGAGAAGGGAGGACAAAATAGATTAAAAGACAAAGAAATTCACTGACATGGTAGAATTCATTAAAAGAAACAAATGTACATCCTATAAATGAAAAACACATAGTATCTGGTATTAGGAATTCAA
>SJYX01008576.1:366182-393271 GCA_006410675.1 Oreotragus oreotragus | reverse complement strand
ATAATTTGAGCTAATTGTATAACATCAGATTATATTGAATGGTGCTGGGTAGAATTTAAGAATAAAATTATAACAGGAAATAATGTTTGACCCTAAGTGTTACATGGCCTTGTAGTTATGAATGATGTCTTATTCTGCTCCTCATCAGAACCTCTAAGGGGAAAACAAATTGGCTTCCACTGGCCCAAAAGGATACCCAAAGGCAGTAAGGTGGGTTTGGAGGAAAAACCTGGCAGCAGTAAGAACGCTCTTTTGATGACCTCCTTCCCCAAGGGCGCAGTTCCTACCCTATGATCACAGGCATGGCTGTGATCAGTAAACCTCAAAGAGTTAACAAAAATCTATCTCATAGAAAGCCATAATTCAAAGAGACACATGCACCCCCATATTCACTGAAGCAACATTTACAATAGCAAGGACATGGAAGCAGCTAAATGTCCATCAGTGGAGAAATGGATAAAGAAGATGTGGTACATATACGCAATGGAATATTACTCAGCCACAAAAAGGAATGAAGTTGAGTCATTAGTAGAGACATGGATGGAGTGTCACCCAGAGTGAAGTGAGTCCGAAAGAGGAAAACAATATCTTGTTTTAATACTTACAGGTGGAATCTAGAAAAAATGTGTAGATGGTCTTACTTGCAAAACAGAAATAGAAACACAGACCTAGAGAACAAATGTTTGGATTCCAAGGAGGGGGAGAAAGGATGGGATGAATTAGGAGACCGGGATTGACATATATACGCTATTGATACCACCAGGAATCCTAGTCAGTGCTCTGTGGTGACCTAAATGGGAAGGAAATTCAAAAAAAGAGGGGACATATGTATGCATATAGCTGGCTCACTTGGCTGTACAGTGGAAACTAACACAATATTGTAAAGCAATTGTACTCCATTAAAACTTTAAATTCATGGTCAGCAAAAAAATTTTTTTCTCATATGGAAGAGAAATTCTGTCAACAGTTACACTCTCTTGGAGGAGATCCTGGAGAGGGAGCTTCCATATCTCTTTTTATTCCTTCCTCATGTCTTTTCACAGGGGCAGGAATAGCTAAACCTGATCAGTGAGAGATGTGTTCAGAGTGGAAGGGGTAAAGGCAGTTGAGGCATCAAAGATCTTTACAGGAAAGCCATGACTAACAAAAACAGGAGAATGTTTGAATGTTAAAGTAACCATGGTGAAAGGCCCAGTGGATTATGACAACAATAAGCAATGACTAGAAAACTAGTTTTATGATTGAAGGATCATGCTGGTACATCCTGAAACCCTGCTCAGTCACCACATTACAAGGTAGTCAGACATCACACACCTCCTCTGGTGGATTAGAGCTTCTGAAAAAGGAAGGAAAGAGGGACTTCCCCGCTTCAGTGGTTAAGAATCTGCCTTGCAGCGCAAGGGATGTGGGCTTGATCTCTAGTTGGGGAAATAGGATCTCTAGTGGGGCAACTAAGCCTGCCCCTCAACTAGAGATTCCATGCACCACAATGAAAGATCCTGAATGCTGTAACTGAGACCCGATGCAAATAAATAAATAGATATTGTTTTAAAAAAGTAGAAGAGGGGAAGAAAGAAGGAGGGAGGAAGTGAGGGAAGGAAGCAGGGTGGGAGCTGTCTCTTATACACANGAAAAAAAAAAAAAAAAACAATCTATGGGAAAGGATACATGAAACAAGGATGATAGATTGCTGATTCTTGGTGAAATTAAGGCATGGCTATGTGAGGTCACTTGCTAATTTCTCTAATTTTTGTGATTATTTGAAGCCTTACCTGGTGGTGCTATCGGTAAAGAACCTTCCTGCCAAGGCCGGAGATGCAAGAGAGATGGGTTTGCTCCCTGGGTTGGGAAAATCCCCTGGAGAAGGAAATAGCAACCCACTCCAGTATTCTTGCCTGGAAAATTCCATGGACGAGAAGCCTGGTGAGCTACAGTCCAACTCACAAAGGGTTGGACTCGACTGAGCACACACTCACACCTGTTAAAAATGAAGTGGAGGGGTCACTGTCTCCTGACTTCAGAGCAGGTGTGTCTGGACGCAGATTCCCATCCCCAGGCTGTGGGAAGACCAGCCAGCTCCCTTCCTGGCAGACAGCCAGAGCTCTGCTCTTTTGTTCTTAGCCTTTCTCTGCCTACAACTGGGAGAACTGGGCAAAGGGCATTCAGGTTCCCATTCTAGTCTCAGAAGTATCATCAATCTCTTTGTTGGCTTCAGTTCCAAACTGCATCCTCCAGCACAATTTGTGCACAACGCTTTACTCGGGAAAAGAGAAGTGACCCTCTGAATCTAATTTAGCTAGGATCATTGTGATTACATTCTATCAGCAGAACCCTGGAGGGCAGAGAGTCATCTGTACCTGACCCACAACTGCAGGGAACCGGTCAGATGAGAGAATGACAGAACTGCTGAATCAAGCGAAGGAATTCTGAGGATAAAGGAAAAGGATGCATGTTCCTCAGCTAAGGTCAACTAGTCGGGGTAATAAAGATGTTAAAAATCTGAGGAAGTGGGATTGAGTGTTGGCGCAAGTCCCTAAGAGAGCAGAATAAGGACCAAAGACACAGTGGGAGGAATCGGCATCAGAAAGAGAGATGATTTGTTCTGTACGTTCGTGGGAAGAAGGAAAAGGATAAAAGAAGCTATGGTAACAAGTTGAGATTGAGATGAAGGAAGGAGACTGGGGTGGATTTTCTCTGGTGGGTGAAACCTTTGGAATAAGAACTAGAAAGGCAAGGGGCTTGAGCCCAGAGCTAGAATAATGATGATGGTAGAAAGGCTGATCTATCTCGTCACGCTTTGGCCCAGGAGGGGAGCTGCGTATCCCTGGGTGGGGGTTGTGGGGAGGACAGATACTGAGCTTCCAGTTCGCAGGGGACATTTGAACGCAACTCAAGCTTCCCGAATGGCACAGTGGTAAAGAAGCTGCCTGCCAATATAGGAGATATGGGTTTGATTCCTGGGTCGGGAAGATACCCTGGAGAAGGAAATGGCAATGCACTCTAGTGTTCTTGCCTGGAGAATCCCATGGACAGAGGAGCCTGGCAGGCTACAATCCGTGGGGTATCAAAAGAAGCAGATATGACAGCAACTAAACAACAGCAGCAACAACGAAAATCACACAGTGTGGCTACTCAGGTGGGAAAGTCGGGCCTCGAGTGAAAGGGCTTTTTGAAAAAATCTTATTGGAGTATAGTTGCTTTACAGTGCTACGTTAGTTTCTACTGCACAGCAAAGTGAGCCAACTATGAGTATACATATAGTCCCTCTTGTTTGGATTCCGTCCCATTTAGGNAGTGTGGCTACTCAGGTGGGAAAGTCGGGCCTCGAGTGAAAGGGCTTTTTGAAAAAATCTTATTGGAGTATAGTTGCTTTACAGTGCTACGTTAGTTTCTACTGCACAGCAAAGTGAGCCAACTATGAGTATACATATAGTCCCTCTTGTTTGGATTCCGTCCCATTTAGGCCACCGTAGAGCATGGAGTAGGCTTCCCTGTGCTGTACAGCATGTTCTCCTTACTTAGCTATTTCATGAAAAGTGAAAGTGGGATCACAAAGAGTCAGGCACAAGTCGGCAAAGTGTCCAACTCTTTGCAACCCCATGGACTGGAGCCTACCAGGCTCCTCCGCCCGTGGAATTTTCCAGGCAAGAGTACTAGAGTGGGGTGCCATTTCCTTCTCCAAGGGATGTTTTCGATCCAGGGATTGAACCCTGGTCTTCCACATTGCAAGGAGACACTTTAGCATCTGAGCCACCTGGGAAGCCCCTACCTATTCCATACATAGCATCAGTAGTGTATATATGTCAATCCCAATCTTCTGATTCATCCCACCTCCCCCTCCCCCTCCCTATACCTTTGTTCTCCATGTCTGTGTCTCCATCTGCTTTGCAAATAAGATTGTCTATACCAATTTCTGCACAGCAAAGTGAGCCAACTATGAGTATACATATAGTCCCTCTTGTTTGGATTCCGTCCCATTTAGGACACCGTAGAACATGGAGTAGAGTTCCCTGTGCTGTACAGCATGTTCTCCTTACTTAGCCATTCCATGAAAAGTGAAAGTGGAGTCACAAAGAGTCAGGCACGAGTCGGCAAAGTGTCCAACTCTTTGCAGCCCCATGGACTGGAGCCTACCAGGCTCCTCCACCCGTGGAATTTTCCAGGCAAGAGTACTGCAGTGGGGTGCCATTTCCTTCTCCAGGGGATGTTTTCAATCCAGGGATTGAACCCTGGTCTTCCGAATTGCAGGGAGACACTTTAGCATCTGAGCCACCTGGGAAGCCCCTACTTATTCCATACATAGCATCAGTAGTGTATATATGTCAATCCCAATCTTCTGATTCATCCCACCTCCCTCTCCCCTTCCCTATACCTTTGTTCTCCATGTCTGTGTCTCCATCTGCTTTGCAAATAAGATCGTCTATACCAACTTTTTTTTCAGATTCCACATATGTGTGTTAATATACAGTATTTGTTTTTCTCCTTCTGACTTACTTCACTCTGTATGACAGTCTCTAGGTCCATTCACATCTCTACAAATGACCCAGTTTCATTCCTTTTTATGGCTGAGTAATATTCCGTGGCATATATGTACCACATCTTCTCTATCCATTTTTCCATTGATGTACATTTAAAGTGAGTGAAGTGAAGTCTCTCGGTCATGTCCGACTCTTTGTGACCCCATGGACTCTTATCAGGCTCCTCCATCCATGGGATTTTCCAGGCAAGAGTACTGGAGTGAGGTGCCATTTCCTTCTCCAGGAGATCATCCCGACCCAGGGACTGAACCCCGGTCTCTCACATGGTAGGCATTGTAGGCAGACACTTTACCATCTGAGCCACCAGGGAAGATCACATTTAGGTTCCTTCCATATCCTGGCTATTGTAAATCGCTCCACATGGTATTTACAAAACAATAGCAACCCAAGATAGGACTGCAAGTTTCTACGGTTGAGGGCCTGAGTTTGATCCTGATCAGGGAACTAAGATCCCAAAAGCCCAGGAGACGACAGCTCAGAAGGTTCTGTGTGGAGAGGCACCATCATCCAGGGAAGTTCATGTGCAGAGCTGCTGGCCTTCCTCTTTCTCCCCTACTTGCCTGGAGTGTCCCAACAAGCATCCTCACTTAGGCCTGAGTCAGATGGCAAGTTCTAGAAGATCCTGAAAATCACAAAGTGTTCCTATGATATACTCTGCTTTGTTTAAATCATCTGCACCTGCCTTATTCCATAACTGGTTCTTATTTTTGTACCGTAAACATGGAGAACATAAGCTTCAAGTAATTAGAATGGTGGTAAGGTTGCATTTTCACAGAAAACTATTATCAGCCTATTCGGTGATTTTAAATTAGTTTATTAACTGTATCAACACATTTACCGGGGTTTTGAGTATCCAGACTAGGCATTTTCTTAAATATTTACATTTAGTGCTAATTAAGTACACACAATTCAGAAATTGCTTCAGCTGTTACAACAGAGAACATATTTTCAACAGAGACACAAAAGAAAAGGTATCTAAGGAGAATCAGTGTTTCCTAGAATATTTTCTCACAGAAATCAAAACAGTGTTCAGTTCAGTTCCGTTCAGTCACTCAGTCCTGTCCAACTCTTTGCAATCCCATGAATCGCAGCACACCAGGCCTCCCTGTCCATCACCAACTCCCGGAGTTCACTCAAACTCATGTCCATTGAGTCGGTGATGCCATCCAGCCATCTCATCCTCTGTTGTCCCCTTCTAATACTCAATATATACATGGGGCTTCCCCGATGGCTCAGCCTGCAATGCAGGAGACATGAGAGATTTGGTTTTGATCCCTGGGTGGGGAAGATCCCCTGGAGGGAGAAATGTATACTCCAGTATTCTTGCCTGAAAAATCCCATGGACAGAGAAGGCTGGCCGGCTATATCCAAAGAGACACAAAGAGTCACACATGACTGAACGACCAAAAAAAAAAATACTTCTATTACCCCCAAAGTGCTTCTTTCTTCTCCAAGAAATGTTGATAATTACTAGTACAGCTTTAAAAAATGTATACATTCAATAAAATTTTTTTTAATTATTAAAAAAAATTTGGGGTCATGTTGGGCAGCACTCAGGATCTTATTTCCCCAACCAAGGATCAAATTTGTGCTCCCTACAGTGGAAGCATGGAGTCTTAACCACTGAACCAGCAGAGAAGTCCCTCAATAGCAATTTTTTAAATGATCTACAACAATAAAAACATAATTCCCCAAATATCTTGCAAGTATTAGTTTCAGCTATTTGCATGGAGATCTTTGAATTGTCTCAAGAGTATCACACTGAGTTGTTTTAATCTATAAAACTGACTAACGCCTAGTGAAAACAACAGTTTAGTACTTTCAGAGCAAATTTTGAAAAAAAATTTAAAGACATGAGGTTTTTAAAAAGTGAATATTAAGAAATACACAAATAAGGCTTTGAGTAGTTTAGGTGTTCATGACAAACAGACCTGAGCAAAAAAATAAAAAAAAAAAGTAAGTGAGAAGATTAGCTTTCTCTTATCATGGCATTAAATCTATGGCAAGTAGGTGAACTTCAATGTATATATAGATACTGGTGGCTCAGTGGTAAAGAATTTGCCTGCCAAAGCAGGAGATGCAGGTTTGATCCCTGGGTGGGGAAGATCCCCTGGAGAAGGAAATGGCAACCCACTCCAGTATTCTTGCCTGGGAAATCCCATGGACAGAGGAGCCTGGTGGGAGTTCGTGGAGTTGCAGAAGAGTCGAATATGACTTAGCAACTAAACAACATCAACAATAATGTGCAAATATGTGTGTGTATGTAATTACATAAAGCTGGTGAAACTAGATGTCCTCCCAGAGGGCCCCGAGTTCCCATGGTTCCAACTCGGCATCTGAATACTTTACTTACATGTGTGTATCCCATTCTTATGTCTACTCAAGGAGAGATCTCAATAAACAGATTGCAAAGAATGCACAGCAGCCCTGCCCTGGCTTTGGGACATATTGACGTGAGTCCACAATATTGACCGAGAATTCCACTGAGGGAGACAGTCCCGACTTCTTAAAGTTATTATTAAAGTATCAGCATTTTAATTAGGCTGAGGACATGGGGTGTTTCAAGGGTTGTTTGACTGACTGACTTTCTTTCCCTGCTGTAGGTCCCCACCTGCTCTGCATCTTACCATGGAGCAGACGGCCTGCTGGAAGTTGCTGCTGACTACCACGTACAGTAAAAGGTTACCAAAGGTGTTCAGGGCAGCTAGCGGTCTCGAAACGATGTATGCTTCGTGGATCTGATGCTCAGTGGAGCAGCTAATGGAAAGCAGGCGAGATTCGATCCGAATGACCCTCAAGATATGGAAGGGCAAAAAGCATATATAAAACACGAGAAGCAGCAGAATGGTGAGCCTGCGTGCTTTCTGCTTCAGGCAGCTGTGCGTCTGAGGTCCTTGCGTTAGGGTGAAGATAATCATTGTATAGCAGAGCGTCACTATCACCAAGGGGAGGCAGAAAGTGGTGGCGGTCAAAATTAGATTGTACCATTTGATGGTCATGAGGTCATCCGAGCTGGTGAGGTCAAGGCAGGCGGATCTATTGGTGCCGGTGGTAGCTGTGATCAGAAATGTCATGGGTACGATAGCCACCAGCGACACGATCCACACCACCGCACAGGCCACCAGGGCCCATCGCTTTTTGTGGACAGAGAAGCAGCTCATGGGATGAATGATGACAAAGTAGCGGAAGATGCTGAAGCAGGTGAGGAAGAGGATGCTGCTGTACAGGTTGAAGTGGAAGCCGAAGCGGATGAATTTGCACATGAAGTCCCCGAAGACCCAGTGTTCTCCGCCGGCGTAGTAGTGAATCAGGAAGGGAAGGCTGGTGAGATACAGCAGGTCGGTGCAGGCCAGGTTCAGCATGATGACGGTGCTGCTCCTCCAGGGCCGCATTTTGAAGATGTACGTGGAGATGGCTATCACATTTCCGGGAAAACCCACCAGGAAGATGATGCTATAAATAACAGGGAGGTAGTGCGTCTTGAGTGGGATCTTTTCACTGGTGCAATTTTCAAGAGCAGCCGCATAATCAGGAAAGTCAGAGGCATTTGCAAAATCATCTAGTGGCTCATTCATGGCTGCCGCCTTTCATCTTGCAAGAAGACAAGAGAGTTCAGTTTGGAAATACAAACCGAGAGAAAGTAACTCGCTGATAAAGGAAAATAGAAAACATTAATGGTAAGGTAATGAAAGCAATGATCCACTTTTAAACAAAAATTGCTTGAACAGCCTCCATTGGCCACTTCTTTCTCTTTAATCTCCAAAGAGAAGAAATTGAATTTCTAGGAAAATGACTGTAAGGCAAGTTACTAAAGACATCTAACAACGATATAAAAGTTAAATGCTGTGAGAATTAAAAGGGCTTCCCTGGTGGCTCAGCTGGCCAAGAATCTACCTGCATTGCAGAAGACCTGGGTTCAATCCCTGGGTTGAGAAGATCCCTTGGAAAAGGAAACAGCTATCCACTCCAGTATTCTGGCATGGAGAATTCCACAGACTGTATTGTTCATGGGATTGCAAAGAGTCAGACACAACTGAGAGACTTTCACTTCACTTCATAAGAATTAAAATGAAGGATTTGGGTGGAAAACCCCACGTGTAGCTGTGAAAAACAACTTAGCCAGGCTGCTACTGGGGCAAGCTCTAAGGTATCACCATTAGAGACTTACCCACGACAAGATCCACCATTAATCATGCATAAGGCTATCTATTTTAAATATAGCAGTGTGCACATGTCAATTCTGAGCTTTCCTGATGGCTCAGTGGGTAAAGAATCTACCTGCAATGCAGGAGACTCAGGTTTGATCCCTGGGTTGGGAAGATGCCCTGGAGGAGGAAATGGCAACCCATTCAAGTATTCTTGCCTGAAAAATTCCACGGACAGTGAAGCTTGGTGGACTATAGTCCAAAGAGTCACAAAGAGCTGGACACAACTGAGCGACTGAGCACCCCCCTGAACATGTCAATGCCAAACTCCTAATCGATCCTCCCCCCACCCACCCCAAGGACCTACTGTATAACACAGAGGACTCTGAACAATATTCTATAATAACCTGAATGGGAAAATAATTTGATAAAGAATAGATACATGTATATGTACAACTGAATCACTTAGCCGTACACCTGAAACTAACACAACATTATTAATCAGCTATGCTCCAATATAAAATAAAAATTTAAAAAAAGATTCAGTCACCAAAACAAAAGAATCACCCATGAGGTGGCACAGGTGGGATTCAAACCTCTGTTTGTCTGACTTAATGCATTCTCTTTCCAAACTGCCTCCCTCTGCACCTCTCAGTTGGGATGGCCCTAAATGAGGGATGTGATAGGAAGTACAAAGGCATGGAAAGACTGAACATTGGACATTTTAAAATGTAGATTTCATGCATTCCAACTTGATGTGTCTGATGGATTTCATTTTCAAAATTCAGCTCTTCCAACCCATTTAATGTAATTTGTTCATGTTGGGGGGCGGGGGCGCTGCGTTTGAAGGGGAAGAAGGAACAGCAGGTCCATGAAGTGTTAAGAGCTAGAGTGCAATCAGCCAGAGGGCCTGACCTTGACTCTGTTCAGTCAAAGAGAAGCTGTGTGTCCCTAAGCAAGTTGCTTACACGCTCCAGCACTGGGAAGGAGGGGGAGTTGTACTTTAACTTTCTTCTTGCTTATCAGTGTTTGCTAAAATTTTGACTGTGTATTTCAGCATGATGTTCATTTAAAAGAAGAATTACTTACAATTAGCTTATTATTCAGCTGTAAATAGCTGTTGGTAAAATGTATCCACTTACATATTTATGCAGTGCCCACTGTGTATTAATTAGGCACTCTGCCAGATCCTAGAGATACCAAATGAATAACATGCACAGATGTACAAGCCACTATCACAGCCTACTTGGGGAGATGGACAGAGAAATTATTTTAACAAAGTACAGCTCTGCCTCATAGAACTGTCAATATACCACCACCACCACCACTCAAAAAGACAAGAAAAACACCTGGACACCACTGGACACACAATAAGTGCTTAATAAATGGTCGCTGTTAATTGCTAGGGGCTTCCCTGATAGCTCAGTTGGTAAAGAATCTGCCTGCAACGCAGCAGACTCTGGTTTGATTCCCGGGTAGGGAAGATCTGCTGAAGAAGGGATAGGCTATCCACTCCAGTATTCTTGGATTTCCCTTGTGGCTCAGCTGGTAAAGACTCTGCCTGCATTGCAGGAGACCTGAGTTCAATCCTGGGTTGGGAAGATCCCCTGGAGAAGTGAAGGGCTACCCATTCCAGTATTTTGGCCTGGAGAATTAAATGGACTGTATAGTCCATGGGGTCACAAAGAGTCGGACATGACTGAGCGACTTGCACATGTTAATTGTTAAGTCCTTTGATAGATGAATAGAACAAGGCTGTACAATAATACTGATATAGCAAGAGCTTCCCTGGTGACTTAGATGGTAAAGAATCTGCTTGCAATGCAGGAGTCCTGATTTGATCTCTGGTTTGGGAAGATCCCCTGGAAAAGGAAATGGCAACCCACTCCAGTGGAGAATTCTGTGGACAGAGGAGCCTGGCGAGCTACAGTCTATGGGGTCGCAAAGAGTTGGATGCGACTGAGTGACCAACACTTTCACTTTCACTACCTTACAAAGAAGAAAGAGATTAGCTACCTGGGGACAGGACAGGTCACTAAAGGAACAGCATTTGGGAGGGAACATTTCAGCTTTTCAGGAAACAGGCAAGAGGAGAGGAAGGCATTCTAGGCAAAGAAAACAGCATGTGCAAAGGCACTGAGGTCTGACAGAGTTCAAAGGATTTCAAGAGAAACCTCAGAATACATTTAAACATCTATCACTTTTATTTTGAATAGGAAACCTGCCAGAGTTGGGGAGGGCAGTTGTCAGAATCTTCACATGAGAGGCCAGCACTCCCTGAAAGTGAAAGTGTTAGTCACTCAGTCATGTCCATCTCTGACAACCCCATGGGCTGTAGCCTGTCAGGCTTTTCTATCCATGGGATTCTCCAGGCAGGAAGACTGGAGTGGGTTGCCATTCTCTTCTCCAAGGGATCTTCCTGACCCAGGGATTGAACCTGTGTCTCCTGCAGTGCAGGCAGATTCTTTACCATCTGAGCCTCCAGGGAAGCCCAAATGCTCCCTGGGACCGTGTATTCCTGATCCAAAGTGAATGTGTTTCTCCTGGTCCAGTTATTTTACCCTCGGGGACAATGCTACTGGCAGAACTATCACGGACACAGCACTCGGGGTGATAGGAGTCAGGCACTGCTGACCAGCAAGGATGCTGCGAGGCCTGAAGACCACAGCCTGTCCCTTGGCCAAAAGCCATAATGCACTCATGCACAGATAGAAGGCAGTCATATAAATCCCAAAGAAAACAGTCAGGGAGTCCCTGAAGCAGCACTTCCTGAAATCTGTTCTTAGCAAGTCCAGGTTCAAGACCTCATTGTCTATCTGTCGACTCCTTGAAAGCAGAAACAAGAAGTCACCTCCTACCCCAGGGGCTGACACACAGAGGGCCTCAATAAACACATTTGTGAATGAAAGAATCATGAGTAACATTAGCTAAATTTATCTTGTGCTGAAAAGCTAGTGAAGCAGCAACTGTTATTGAAAAAAAAAGTTTGGTTCTTTTAATGGCTTTAAAGTAAGGAGCAAAATTAATTTCTGTCATTGCAAATAAACCCCTGCCATGTTAATGGGGCCATTTAAACCATAATCATATCAGGAAAAGGCAGGCTGTAGGTAGAAACAACCAACTCATTGTTTTGAAAAACAACAGTGCAATGTGGGATTTATTGAAGAGTGACTGACTGAGAAATGTCACCTCCATCCCTTAAACCTCACGGAAAGAGCGGTTTAAGTTTACCAAACACGTGTGAAGTTAAGAACAGGAGGTGAAAACTAGTCGGGACTGTGAACCAAGAAGAATGAGGCAGTTTCCTTCCTCATCAGTCCTAGGGTCCTGTGCGATTCACAGCTGCTACCAGAGCACCAGGCTGCCACCAAGGAGCCATGTCCAGTCAAAGGGCATTGTGGAATAACGCGGTCTATTTCCTACCCTTGGCCACAGCAGTGGATCTCAATCGTAGGGAGGTTACAGACCGCCTTGGACTGTCAGACTCTCTATAAACTACAGACAAGAATCTATCAAGCTTCAACAAAACCAGATAGATATGTTGCAACTAAAGTACATGGCATACAAATAAAAGCCAGCCCCAAAGATTTGGGAATTTTTTTATAATGGAAAAACCCCATCATTTTAGCCTCTACTTTTCTTTCTCTGAAAGTGGGAAGAGATTGCAAGGGTTTAAGGCTAGCTGCAGGATGTCAGTGTTTTGAAAACACACAGCTCAGGACCTCCAGCCCAAGACCAGCCTGCCCCGAACCTCACAGACTGGGATTGCAAGTTTTTATGGATAAAGAAGGCAGGATCAGACATGGTGTCTACTCACAGGGCCGCATATACTGCTTTACATCCACGGAGGACTCTTGCCCACTTGGAGGGAACAAATCCAGTGGGATGAATGATGCAATGTGATTTTTCTTGGGTAGCTGAGAATTTTGCAGTAAACTCCTATCCAACCCTTCCCCATCCACACACACTTCTTTGCAGCTCCCGCCAGCACACCCTGGGTTTTCCTAGTGCTTTTCTAAGGCTAAGCTACCATCCATTCTCTCCTCCTTTCCCCAAGTTGCCAGCTGACCAGGGAGACACAGACTTGGAACCCTCTCACCCACCACTGGAGTCCTCCAAAACCCTGCAGCTGGGGTTGCATGTGGTTACCAAGAGAAACCTTGGATACACCCTTCATTCACAAAGGTTCATCCTGGTTTCGTTATCTGTGTGTGTGTATGTTCATGCTAAGTCACTTCAGTTCAGTTCAGTTCAGTCACTCAGTCATGTCCGACTCTTTGCGACCCCATGAATTGCAGCACTCCAGGCCTCCCTATCTATCACCAACTCCCGGAGTTCACTCAGATTCACGTCCATTGAGTCCGTGATGCCATCCAGCCATCTCATCCTCGGTCGTCCCCTTCTCCTCCTGCCCCCAATCCCTCCTAGCATCAAAGTCTTTTCCAATGAGTCAACTCTTCACATGAGGTGGCCAAAGTACTGGAGTTTCAGCTTTAGCATCATTCCTTCCAAAGAAATCCCAGGGCTGATCTCCTTCAGAATGGACTGGTTGGATATCCTTGCAGTCCAAGGGACTCTCAAGAGTCTTCTCCACCACAGTTCAAAAGCATCAGTTCTTCGGTGCTCAGCCTTCTTTACAGTCCAACTCTCACGTACATACATGACCACAGGAATATCCAACTCTTCGCGACCATATGGACGGGCTCCTCTGTCCATGGGATTCTCAGGCAGGAATACTGGAGTGGGTTGCTATTTCCTCCTTTGCGGGATCTTCCCAACCCAGGGATCGAACCTGAGTCTCATGTCTCCTGCATTGGCAGGCGAGTTCTTTACCACTAGCGCCACATGGGAAGCCCCAGTTTCCTCATCTACATATTTATAAACTAGTTGAACTTTGAACTAGTGGAAAACAGACCCACTCTTAGCCCTCCTTTGTGACGAGGGTGAATGTTGTCCGCCCTGGACCCTGAAGGAACCCCCTCTCCCCAATTCTTCCCACAAACCCAGAATTTCAGACAAGAATCTGCAAGTCCAGTACCTTGAGGACCCTCAGGACCTGCCATGCTGATGCCAAAGATGCGATTTTAGCTATTTGATCATCGATAGTTTCCAATTAAAGAAAATCCATGGAAATGCCCATAAAGATACACACAAGTTTTGCATACAATCTAGAGGTTTAGAGACTGTATTAGTTCGCTTAATCTATAGCAAGGAAACAAAACAAGATATAATAAAAGCATTTCAGGGGGAAATGTGTTTTTCCCCTTGTTTGTGGTAGAGTTGGCCAGACAGCATCTTTGGACTTTGTTAACACCATAAAGCCCAGAAACACACAGTGTGAGCTAAGAAGGCATCCGGAGCGGGGAAGCAATCGATGTCAGAGAGGAACTCAATGTCCCCCAGAGTCCCCACGCTTGGTCTCGAAAAGGGTAAGAGAGGAAACCCACAGTCAGGAACTTCTCCAGGTCTCCCTGAGACAAATCTCCGGCCATTCTAGCTTTAACCGTCCCCAGGTGCGTCCCTCCTCCATGCCACAACGCGGGGCGCTACACCTGCGGTGAAGCTGGGGGTCCGGGGCTCCCACCTTCTCTGGGTCCTGCAGCAGAGACTGGCCCGGAGGCTCTGCTCCCTCTGGGTGAGGGCATCCCGCGTCCCAGGTCCCCATTCCCGGATGAGCGCGGGTTCCCCCACACCCGGCTCCCTTCTGCCTCGAGCCCAGCTCCCCCAGGTCGCGGCTCACCTGGCACCGCAGGCGCGGCCGCCGTGCGCCCCAGTGGTCGTCGGAGCGCGGCTGCGCCCTGGCGGCGGGACGGGCCCAGCAGTGGCACGCGCGCCGCCCCCGCCCTCCCACCGCGGGAGCCCGCGCCGCAGGTGCGCGCCCAGGTCCCGCCCAGCCCGCAGCGGACAGCACCCTCCACTTCCATCCACTTTCACGGGCAACGCGCGGACATCAGCTTCTGCTCCCGGGGATCTCTGGACATCCTCCACGCCTGTTTTACGCGAAACTGCCCGGAGGGAGTATTTACAAGGCAGCAAACACAGCCTTTTCATACTGTTCATACCGCAGGCTCCTGGAGTAGGCATCCCAGAGAGGAGTTCGTGATGGACAGGGAAGCCTGGCGTGCTGCAGTCCATAGGGTCGCAAAGAGTCGGACAGGACTGAGCGGCTGAACTGAGCTGAGCTGAACTGAACAGAAACATATCCTAGCAGGAGGGTTCTCGCCCCAGATCTATTGTTGGAGAAAGATTAATAGAAGCTTTCCCAAGCAAAAGATGCTTGGGCGTTTTCCCTTGGTGATCAGAATGTCCTGGCAAAGAGGAAATGGCTTAACGGGATTATTTAAAAACAGGTTCTGGGTCCTAGAAATTTAGGTGTGGAAAGGACACTTACAAATATCCAGTCCTAGGAATATACGCAGGTGCAGTTGCTGTGGAAAACAGCATGATGGTTTCTCCAAAAAAATTAAAAATAAGATGACCACGTGATCCAGCAGTTCCGTTCTGGATATATCCCCCAAAGAATCAAAAATAGAGTTTCAAAGAGATATGGGTACACACACGTTCATAGCAGCATTATTTACAGTAGCCAAAATGTGGAAGCAGCTCAAATGTCCACAGGTGCATGGATGGATAAGTAAAAAGTAGTATGTGCATACAAGGGACTCTTATTCAGGCTTAGAGAGGAAGGAAATTCTGACACATTCTACAACATGGATCAACCTTGTGGACATTACAGTCAGTGAAATACGCCAGTCTCGATACGATAAATGTAGTATGGTTCTGCTTACATGAGATGTTTAGAATAGTCCAATCCACAGAGACAGAAAATGTCAATACAATGGTGGTTGCCAGGGGCTGGAAGTAGAAGGGATGGGATGTGTTCGTTTAATGGGTACAGAGTTCAGTTTTGAAAGGTGAAAACAGTTCTGGAGGTGGGCCGGGCTAATGGTAGCACGACAATGTGAATATATTTGATGTCCCTCAACCATACACTTGAAAGTGGTTAAGATAGTAAATTTTACATCATATGTATTTTACCACAATTTTTTAAATGCTGTTAAAAAAGAACCCATTTTTATGGTCTTTGTTTACAAAGAGATAACCGAGGATTAGAGGTCCAAGTAGCAAGCCTGAGAACAAGGCCAGGGAGGCCTGAGGTAAACCAAGGTGTCCGTTCTCTGTTCTGACTGCACTGTGCCGGGGGTAGCTGGGCCATTTGCCGGGAGCCGCTGTGCTCTCAGATATCGATGTGCTAGGACCTCCCGTGATTAGGACTCCAAGCTTCCAATGCTGGGGAGCAGGTTTAATCCCTGGTGGTGGAACTAAGATCCCACATGTTGGTGGTGGTCGCCAACTCGTGTCCAACTCTTTGGAGACCCCTTGGAGTGTAGCTTGCTGGGCCCCTCTGTCCGTGGGATTTTCCAGGCAAGAATACTTTAGTGGGTTGCCATTGCCTTCTCCAAGGGATCTCCCTGAACCAGGCAGGGATCGAGCCCATGTGTCCTGCATTGGCAGGCAGATTCCTTACCACTGAGTCACCTGGAAAGTCTGTAAGATCCCGCACACTGCATGGCCAAAAGAAAAAGAAGATCACGTGCGGTAACCCGACACTCTAAACTGATTCCGTCAGGAAGATGATTTGATAAGCGATTGTCTTTTTATCTTTCAATGTTATCTCTAAATATTTCTTCTTACGACAACTTGAAATCCTCAAGAACAAAGTAGTCATTTCAAGGAAAATAGAAAATAAAATACTAACCAATAGACCTTAAACATCTCTGACTAAAGACAACACTATAATTTACATATTTTGAAAGCAACTTGCTTTGGACAAATGATGTCACTAATTTAGACTATGTTTTAAACTTAAAATTTGGGATCTTGAAGTAGTTTTTTGCTAACCCAAAGTCAAAGACTCATATATGGGTAAAAGTCAGCTTCCCTTTAAAATTGGTCTCTTGCCCACATTCAGAAATGTGTTTTCTTCTTTGAAATGAGCACCCAATAGAACAGGATTCCAGCATTCAGATTCGCAGCTATTTGAACAGTATAGGTACCACCTGCACTGCACTGCAATTGCTCCTCTGAAACAGGGCATGGAGTTTAGCTCCACAATAATGGGGTTACTCAGAGTTTCTCTGATTAGGAAGCACTGACATCTTAAAGCATCCGGCTCCAAAAGCCATCCGAGACTGTACAGAGAAGGCAGATTCAAGTAGCGTCCTCCAAAGGCAGGAGGAAGAAGAACTAACATATTAATACAGGTTTTAACTAGTCTTCTGGCTGGTGGCTCAGATGATAAAGAATGCAGGAGATATGGGTTCAGTCCCTGGGTTGGGAAGATCCCCTAGAGTAGAAAGTGGCAACCCACTCCAGTATTCTTGCCTGGGGAATTCCACGGACAGAAGAGTCTGGCAAGCTACCGTCCTTGGGGTCACAAGAGTCGGACATGACTTAGTGACTACACACGCATGCACAACTCGTCTCCTGTTCAGAGTGAAGTGAGAAAAGAACAATTGATTGTTGATGGACAGGGAGGCCTGGCATACTGCGATTCATGGGGTCGCAAAGAGTCGGACACGACTGAGCGACTAAACTGAATTGAACTGAACTGATGGTTATAAGATTGTTAGATGAACATTTGTAATTGTCCTGTTTGTATGTTTTTACTATTTTCAGCATAAAAAATTGATAACCTTACTGGAATTCCCTTGTATGTTATATGCTGCCTTTCCCTGTTGCTTTCAATATTTTTCTTTGCATTTAATTTTTGTCAGCTTGGTTAATATGTGTCTCAGCCCATTCCTCTTTGGGCTTATCATGTATAGGACTCATTGTGCTGCTTCAATGTGGGTGAATGTTTCCTCCTCCATTGTAGGGAATTTTTCAGCTATAATCGCTTCAAATATCTTCTCAGGTCTTTTTCTTTTCTCTTCTTTTTCTGGGACCATTGTAATGTGAATGTTGGTGTAAATGTTTAATGTTGTCCCAGAGGTCTCTGAGATTTCCCTCGTTTCTTTCCATTCTTTTTTCTTTATTCTGTTCTGTGGCAGTGCTTTTCAGCACTCTGTTCTCCAGCTCAAGAGTCATAGATAAGAAAAAAAAAAAACATAGTTACCGGAGAGGGGGGGATGGAAGGAGAATAAATTCAGAGACAGAGATTGATATACACACAATACTATATATACAATAGATAACTAATAAAGACCTATTGTATAGCACAGGAAGTTCTACTTAGTACTCTCTAATGACTTATATAGGAAAAGAATCTTAAAAAGAGTAGACATATTAATGTGTATAACTAATTCACTCTGTCATAAAACATAAATTAACACAACATTGTAAATCAACTATACTCCCATAAAAATTATATAAAAATTAAAACTATTTCTTCAACCTGGTTAATTTTTATATTTGTTTTGAAATTTAAATTGACTAAAATTAGTAGAACACTTTATATAATATATAAATATATACTAAGATTTTAAGGAAGATGAATAAAAGGTTCTTTATGCAAATAATTTTAAATCTGTTATTTTTATTCTGGAAAATATAATTTTGTATGAAACAAAAACTATCCTGTTACGTTGATTGATGAATTACATGATTTAAAAAATATATTCTTTTAAGAAATAAAGCTCCTATGCGTATATGCAGAATTAATATTATTCTAATCAATACATTAATTTCACAGACCATCCGTATGTTGAGCAGTATAACTAATTTATACATTTTTAGTACATGTTTTCTAAAGTGAGTGAATTAAAAGGAGTACACTTATGTTCCTTTCCTATAACAGTTATTCCTATACAACAGAATCTAATGTTTGTAAGCACTTTCCCCTCACATTTTCTGAATAAGTCCTGTTTTTTCACTTCTATGTAAAATTGTATAGTTAAATTTTAGCTAAGCAAATAAAGTGTGTATTTTAGGAAAATATATATAGGTCAGTTGAGGTTTTATCAACACTTTCATATAACTGTTTAATTAGTAGAACTGTTTATGTTTCTGTATATTAATGCAAATAACTTTTTTGTCCCCAGGTGCGTCCCTCCTCCATGCCACAACGCGGGGCGCTACACCTGCGGTGAAGCTGGGGGTCCGGGGCTCCCACCTTCTCTGGGTCCTGCAGCAGAGACTGGCCCGGAGGCTCTGCTCCCTCTGGGTGAGGGCATCCCGCGTCCCAGGTCCCCATTCCCGGATGAGCGCGGGTTCCCCCACACCCGGCTCCCTTCTGCCTCGAGCCCAGCTCCCCCAGGTCGCGGCTCACCTGGCACCGCAGGCGCGGCCGCCGTGCGCCCCAGTGGTCGTCGGAGCGCGGCTGCGCCCTGGCGGCGGGACGGGCCCAGCAGTGGCACGCGCGCCGCCCCCGCCCTCCCACCGCGGGAGCCCGCGCCGCAGGTGCGCGCCCAGGTCCCGCCCAGCCCGCAGCGGACAGCACCCTCCACTTCCATCCACTTTCACGGGCAACGCGCGGACATCAGCTTCTGCTCCCGGGGATCTCTGGACATCCTCCACGCCTGTTTTACGCGAAACTGCCCGGAGGGAGTATTTACAAGGCAGCAAACACAGCCTTTTCATACTGTTCATACCGCAGGCTCCTGGAGTAGGCATCCCAGAGAGGAGTTCGTGATGGACAGGGAAGCCTGGCGTGCTGCAGTCCATAGGGTCGCAAAGAGTCGGACAGGACTGAGCGGCTGAACTGAGCTGAGCTGAACTGAACAGAAACATATCCTAGCAGGAGGGTTCTCGCCCCAGATCTATTGTTGGAGAAAGATTAATAGAAGCTTTCCCAAGCAAAAGATGCTTGGGCGTTTTCCCTTGGTGATCAGAATGTCCTGGCAAAGAGGAAATGGCTTAACGGGATTATTTAAAAACAGGTTCTGGGTCCTAGAAATTTAGGTGTGGAAAGGACACTTACAAATATCCAGTCCTAGGAATATACGCAGGTGCAGTTGCTGTGGAAAACAGCATGATGGTTTCTCCAAAAAAATTAAAAATAAGATGACCACGTGATCCAGCAGTTCCGTTCTGGATATATCCCCCAAAGAATCAAAAATAGAGTTTCAAAGAGATATGGGTACACACACGTTCATAGCAGCATTATTTACAGTAGCCAAAATGTGGAAGCAGCTCAAATGTCCACAGGTGCATGGATGGATAAGTAAAAAGTAGTATGTGCATACAAGGGACTCTTATTCAGGCTTAGAGAGGAAGGAAATTCTGACACATTCTACAACATGGATCAACCTTGTGGACATTACAGTCAGTGAAATACGCCAGTCTCGATACGATAAATGTAGTATGGTTCTGCTTACATGAGATGTTTAGAATAGTCCAATCCACAGAGACAGAAAATGTCAATACAATGGTGGTTGCCAGGGGCTGGAAGTAGAAGGGATGGGATGTGTTCGTTTAATGGGTACAGAGTTCAGTTTTGAAAGGTGAAAACAGTTCTGGAGGTGGGCCGGGCTAATGGTAGCACGACAATGTGAATATATTTGATGTCCCTCAACCATACACTTGAAAGTGGTTAAGATAGTAAATTTTACGTCGTATGTATTTTACCACAATTTTTTAAATGCTGTTAAAAAAGAACCCATTTTTATGGTCTTTGTTTACAAAGAGATAACCGAGGATTAGAGGTCCAAGTAGCAAGCCTGAGAACAAGGCCAGGGAGGCCTGAGGTAAACCAAGGTGTCCGTTCTCTGTTCTGACTGCACTGTGCCGGGGGTAGCTGGGCCATTTGCCGGGAGCCGCTGTGCTCTCAGATATCGATGTGCTAGGACCTCCCGTGATTAGGACTCCAAGCTTCCAATGCTGGGGAGCAGGTTTAATCCCTGGTGGTGGAACTAAGATCCCACATGTTGGTGGTGGTCGCCAACTCGTGTCCAACTCTTTGGAGACCCCTTGGAGTGTAGCTTGCTGGGCCCCTCTGTCCGTGGGATTTTCCAGGCAAGAATACTTTAGTGGGTTGCCATTGCCTTCTCCAAGGGATCTCCCTGAACCAGGCAGGGATCGAGCCCATGTGTCCTGCATTGGCAGGCAGATTCCTTACCACTGAGTCACCTGGAAAGTCTGTAAGATCCCGCACACTGCATGGCCAAAAGAAAAAGAAGATCACGTGCGGTAACCCGACACTCTAAACTGATTCCGTCAGGAAGATGATTTGATAAGCGATTGTCTTTTTATCTTTCAATGTTATCTCTAAATATTTCTTCTTACGACAACTTGAAATCCTCAAGAACAAAGTAGTCATTTCAAGGAAAATAGAAAATAAAATACTAACCAATAGACCTTAAACATCTCTGACTAAAGACAACACTATAATTTACATATTTTGAAAGCAACTTGCTTTGGACAAATGATGTCACTAATTTAGACTATGTTTTAAACTTAAAATTTGGGATCTTGAAGTAGTTTTTTGCTAACCCAAAGTCAAAGACTCATATATGGGTAAAAGTCAGCTTCCCTTTAAAATTGGTCTCTTGCCCACATTCAGAAATGTGTTTTCTTCTTTGAAATGAGCACCCAATAGAACAGGATTCCAGCATTCAGATTCGCAGCTATTTGAACAGTATAGGTACCACCTGCACTGCACTGCAATTGCTCCTCTGAAACAGGGCATGGAGTTTAGCTCCACAATAATGGGGTTACTCAGAGTTTCTCTGATTAGGAAGCACTGACATCTTAAAGCATCCGGCTCCAAAAGCCATCCGAGACTGTACAGAGAAGGCAGATTCAAGTAGCGTCCTCCAAAGGCAGGAGGAAGAAGAACTAACATATTAATACAGGTTTTAACTAGTCTTCTGGCTGGTGGCTCAGATGATAAAGAATGCAGGAGATATGGGTTCAGTCCCTGGGTTGGGAAGATCCCCTAGAGTAGAAAGTGGCAACCCACTCCAGTATTCTTGCCTGGGGAATTCCACGGACAGAAGAGTCTGGCAAGCTACCGTCCTTGGGGTCACAAGAGTCGGACATGACTTAGTGACTACACACGCATGCACAACTCGTCTCCTGTTCAGAGTGAAGTGAGAAAAGAACAATTGATTGGTGATAACGTTCACCCTACAATTTCACTCTCCCCTGGTTATCCTTCCCCATCATTCCCAATCATTTGTATTACCCTTCTCTGTTCTATTTCTGTATTCTGATGCTTTGACACCTGGGATTTTGTCAACCAGGGAGAGACTGCCTCTCCCAGAGCTGGCCAATTCCTATAATAAACTCATCCAAGAGTATACTTTTTTTATGGAGTATAATCACTTTACAATGCTGTGTTAGTTTCTGCCATACAACAAAGTGAGTCAGCTATACGTGGACATATATCCACATCCTCTTAGACGGCCCTCCTTCCCATCCCATCCCTCTAAGTCATCACGGAGCACCTAACTGAGCTCCCTGTGCCATACAGCAGCTTCCCACTGCTATCTGTTTCACACGTGATAGTATATATGTCAACCCTCACCTCCCAATTCATCCCACGCTCACCT
Organism: Oreotragus oreotragus; assembly: GCA_006410675.1. Classification (NCBI taxonomy): domain Eukaryota; kingdom Metazoa; phylum Chordata; class Mammalia; order Artiodactyla; family Bovidae; genus Oreotragus; species Oreotragus oreotragus. Next base: position 371,095 of record SJYX01008576.1, on the reverse strand, counting down.
TCCTCGCCAGGTCCTCATGTCTATTGTCTGTGTCTGTATCTCTGTTCCTGCTCTGTGAATAGATCCTTACGTACAGTTTTTCTAGATTTCACATATATGCATTAATATATGATATTAGATGCCCATTAACAGAGGAATGGATAAAGAAGCTGCAGTACATATATACAATGGAATATTGCTCAGCCATAAAAAAGGAATGGAATTGGGTCATTTATAGAGATGTGGGCGAACCCAGAATCTGTCATACAGAGTGAACTAAACTGAGAGTGTACTGTCAAATGCACACTGAACAATACAGAGCTCATCTTCCTTACTGGGCCCTCACACTCTGGCCCACCATCCCTAATCATCTGAGGGCCAAGTACCAGACTGCCAGGTTTTACCCCAATGCCACAGAGGCCACTGAAATTATTCCAACCAGCCAGTCGTAAGCCTGATTCCCGGCCTCGCCTGGTCTTTTCCCCAGAAGCCACGATAAAGGCTCCTGCTGTAGTTGCCCCTCTTCCTCTCCCTCCTGACCAGTACCGGTGCTCCCCTTTGTGACCTCCCGAGGTGGAGCGCGCCCCTCCTCTTGAGATCTGTGAGTGTAATACACTGCCTTTCCGATGGCAGTTGTCTGCTGGTGTGTTGATTTCACCACCACTGAATGGTCGTAAAGCCTATACATTTGAAGCCCTGTTTATGGCCTTGTCAGGCTCTTCTGTAACTCTGGCCGCAGTATGATACGTCTTGGTAGGATAGCAGACATGAAATGAATTAGCTGAATTAGGTCATGTATGGATGTGAGAGTTGGACTGTGAAGAAGGCTGAGCACCGAAGAATTGATGCTTTTGAACTGTGGTGTTAGAGAAGACTCTTGAGTGTCTCTTGGACTGCAAGGAGATCCAACCAGTCCATTCTGAAGGAGATGAACCCTGGGATTTCTTTGGAAGGAATGATGCTAAAGCTGAAACTCCATGAAATGAATTGTCTGGATTTTTTTTTCTTAGAAAATGGTTAGCTTTTTTTCTAATGCCTTTAAAATGGATTTCTCAGTGAAGTTGCATTGTTTAAGTGAAGCAAGGTTTTGATCTGTATTCTACTAGGCAACTAATTCAGCTATAGCAGTGCCTTCCAGATTCCTACAATGTTTCTTCAGTGAGGAGAAAGTACAGCTGAGAGTCACGGAAATTTGAGGCCTCAATGGTAGTGTTTGGAAAGCAACTCTATTAGCTGAGAGGGGAAATTCCCTCCCTAGGGTTCCATCTAGGTCAAGCAGAGGTTGGACAAATCACTCTCCAAGGTGGGTTCCAGATTAAAGGGATCTTACTTGTGAAAAGAGAAACTCGAAGTTTGGTTTCTTAGAAGAGTAGATATGATACTGCTGTGGAAAACTGAGCCCCCCGCTATGCCACTTTTATTTTTATTTCTTTTTTTAAATAAATTTAAAAATAAATAAATTTTGGAGAATAGTTCAGTTCAGTTTCTCAGTTATGTCCAACTCTCTGTGACCCCATGGACTGCAGCACACCAGGCCTACCTGTCCATCACCAACTCCCAGAGTTTACTCAGACTCATGTCCACTGAGTCAGTGATGCCATCCAGCCATCTCATCTTCTGTGGTCCCCTTTTCCTCCTGCCTTCAATCTTTCCCAGCATCAGTGACTCCTTGGAAAAGGAGTCAGTTCTTCGCATCAGGTGACCAAAGTATTGGAATTTCAGCTTCAGCATCAGTCCTTCCAATAAATATTCAGGACTGATTTTCTTCAGGATGGACTGGTTGGATCTCCTTGCAGTCCAAGGGACTCTCAAGAGTCTTCTTCAATACCACAGTTCAAAAGCATCAATTCTTCAGCACTCAGCTTTCTTTATAGTCCAACTCTCACATCCATACATGACTACTGGAAAAACCATAGCATTACCTAGATGGACATTTGTTGGCAAAGTAATATCTGTTTTTTAATATGCTGTCTGTCTAGGTTGGTCATAACTTTCCTTCCAAGGAGTGTCTTTTAATTTCATGGCTGCAGTCACCATCTGCTGTGATTTTGGAGCCCCAAAAATTAAAGTCTGTCACTGTTTCCACTATCTCCCTATCTATTTGCCATGAAGTGGTGGGACCAGATGCCATGATCTTAATTTTCTGAATATTGAGCTTTAAGCCAAATTTTTCACTCTCCTCTTTCACTTTCATCAAGAGGCTTTTTAGTTCCTCTTCACTTTCTGCCATAAGTGTGGTGTCATCTGCATATCTGAGGTTATTGATATTTCTCCTGGCAATCTTGATTCCAGCTAGTGCTTCTTCCAGCCCAGCATTTCTCAGGATGTACTCCTTTGGCCACGTATGGATGTAAGAGTTGGACTGTGAAGAAGGCTGAGCGCCGAAGAATTGATATTTTTGAATTGTGGTGTTAGAGAAGACTCTTGAGAGTCCCTTGGACTGTAAGGAGATCCAACCAGTCTATTCTGAAGGAGATCAGCCCTGGGATTTCTTTGGAAGGAATGATGCTAAAGCTGAAACTCCAGTACTTTGGCCACCTCATGAGAAGAGTTGACTCATTGGAAAAGACTCTGATGCTGGGAGGGATTGGGGGCAGGAGGAGAAGGGGACGACCGAGGATGAGATGGCTGGATGGCATCACTGACTGGATGGACATGAGTCTGAGTGAACTCCTGGAGTTGGTGATGAACAGGGAGGCCTGGCGTGCTGTGATTCGTGGGGTCCAAAGATTCGGACACAACTGAGCGACTGAACTGAACTGAACTGAACTGAATATGTTTCTCTGTATTACTTAATTATATTCAATTTATTCTAATAAATTTTCAGAAAAATTTATTAGATATTTCAACTGTATCTACAGCTGTGAAGAGATTTACAGATTGAATGAACACTATTTGAGGAGAGCTTAAAAGCTAGCATACACTTAAGCCTTAGAATTACTCTAGTTTCCATCTTGCTAAACTGAATAAAGTGGGGCCCAGCTGCATATTTTACGTCCCCCTTCTTATGAGAGGGCTTCATTTTAAGAACATAATATCCCTAAAATAATTCTTAAGCTTCTCAGACAGAGAATGATGGTCTCAAAAAAAATTGTTGAGCATATATATGAAAATGAGTCCTATTATTAGATGAAACAAAATACAGATATGTGGAAAATACAATTTCCTGTAACATATCTTCAGAGGAAACTACTTATGCCATTATGAAACACTCTTCCCCAATCATTTATTATGCTTTATTCTCTATAAATATTTTGGTTTCCAGTTATAAGTGTAGTTAAAATACCCAGTGCATCCTGCTATCTGGTTTCCATCACACTAAAGTTATGTTTGACTAATGACTACTTGTATAACTTCTTGTTTTATAATATCCTTTCTAATCCTAGATCATTCTCAAAGCCAATAATAGGTTCTGATGTATCATGTCACTCAGCATAAAGTTCCTCATGTATTTTTGATACCACTCAGACTAAGACAGTATAACTCTCAACATAGAATCATTCTTGTGAACTTTCCAAGGGAAGAACTTTTGCAAAACTGTTTTAAAAAATCTTTTTTAACCCATGCTGAATTTTGATGAATAACAACTCCCCTAGCTCCTGACAGCATCACCCTTCTAAAAAGGTTGCCTAATACAATCTCACATAAACCACTTTTTTTTCTTTGAATTCTCAGCCTTCATTAGTATTCAGCTCCTTTAATTTGAACTGATATTTGCATTTAATCAGAATATATGTCTGTATTTTCCATGTACTTATTACCTTGAGATTGTGTAATGTACCAATACACATTTATGCTGTGCCATAATACTTAAATTTTAAAAACTCCTGAAGGGACCATATATTTTGAGCATTTTAATGTTTTTATTTGCTCAGTGACTAATATGACCAGCACTCAATAGGTATACAATGTGTGTTGAAAGATCCTTACATGTTTGTCAGATTTGCATAACATATGTAACTAGAAAAATCATCAATTTAGTTATTAAATAGAATGTTGCAATATGGCTTTGTACATTCAAAGACCAGAATACTTTCAAAGGAGTCAATGATTTTATGATGATAAGATGTTTTAAATATTTTGAATAAATATGACATTTCCAGACTATCCACACTGGTTAAATTGTTATTCTGGTCTTGTAATTACACCTTTATTTGGTGATATGAATTATTGTAGCATATCACATTTCAAATAATTTGACCAGGGCTCAGTAACAGACAATCTGAGGAATTTCATAAAGTCTGAACATTAGAATTACGTTTATCCCCAAGTAAGGCTAAAATTTAGACTTGTAGGAAGGTAGAATTAGGGAGATCTGACAACAAGTGCTGGAGTTTGGGAAAAGGTTTCCAATTTCTTGAAAGAATTATGTACCAAATGGGACTATCAGTCCTGAAGAAATCATACTTATAAAGAGAATAAAACCCAAGTTTATTCAGCAGAGACAATAGTGGATTTAGGCTTGAGAACCAGGTTGCACAATCGGTGAATGGGCTAACATGACTGACTTGCTTCCTAGATTGCTTGTAGAGTCTCAGGCTGAGGAGGAGAAATCTATAGATTGATATTAAAAAACATCATTGAAAAAAAGGAGAGAGAAGAAAACTAGAAATAACATTGTGGTTTTATTACATGATTGGCAGATGTGATGTTCCTCTAGGAATAGTTCTTTGTAAGGCTGAATATAAACAGATTTCTGGGAGCTGTGTGTAATTCACTCCTCAAACTGGTGTCAAAAAGCAGTCTTGAGAAAGAAGAATGGAACTGGAGGAATCAACTTGCCTGACTTCAGGCTCTACTACAAAGCCATAGTCATCAAGACACTATGGTACTGTTACAAAGACAGAAACGTAGATCAATGGAACAAAATAGAAAGCCCAGAGATAAACCCACACACCTATGGATACCTTATCTTTGACAAAGGAGGCAAGACT
>SJYX01008576.1:321616-365817 GCA_006410675.1 Oreotragus oreotragus | reverse complement strand
TCGCAAAGAGTCGGCCACGACTGAGTGACTGAACTGAATTGAACACCGCATGTAAGTTAAATAAGCAGGGTGACAATATACAGCTGCTTTGCAATGTTGTGTTAGTTTCTGCTGTACAGAAAAGTGAATCAGCTACAAGTATATATGTATATATATATATACCTCCCTTCCCTCCTGAGCCTCCTCCCTACCCCTGCTATGCTTCTATGTGAACACTCTTTGATGATTTTTAAATGTTTTCAAAATGCTGTGTTCTTTGAAAAGAGGCTCTTCTGGGGTTAGAGAGCTGTTAGGAAAGAGATTGACTGGATTGTCCTGAGATCCAAAGCCAGTGTAATCTGGGAGACAGCATGCGTCTTCTAGGTGCACAGAGCTGGGCACTAGCAGAGCCAGGGTGGATGGGCACAGCTAAGGAAGGGGTACTCACCCCACCAGTAATGCAGCAGTCTCAGGGCGCTCAGTCTCCATCCTGGGTTGGGAAGATCCCCTAGAGGGGAAATGGCAACCCAACCCACTCCAGCATTCTTGCCTGGAGGATCCCATGGACAGAGGGCTGTCCCTACAGTCCTTAGGGTCACAGAGTCAGACACGACGGAAGCGACTTAGAATGCGTGTACATGGTGACCAGCGGAAGCAGGGAGACATGCAGATTGGAGACTAAAGAAAATGTGGTATAGAAAAGCCCTGCCCCATGCGCTCATACGCTCTGTTCAGCTCCTCTCTGAAGTACCTAGATAATAGTATTTGATGCAGATTTCCTGAGTTGTTTTGCAGATGTTAAAATCCCCTTCTTTTCCAACAAATGGAAGAGGTTAACTATCTGACTAAGAGCACATACCCCCAGGACTCCTGGAGCTTAAGGACTGATGATATTAAGCCCTATGACACCACCCTGCTGCCGCACCATCAGGCAATCAGAGATTTGTGCACAAGCTGATCACAGATCCTGCGACTCCTCCTCACTCACTTGGCTTTTAAGTGCTTTGAGGAGTTCTTCGGGGTTCTTTAGGTCCTTAGTTACCCATCTTTTTGCACAGTGTTGCGATAAACCTTTCTCTGCTCCAAACTCCTATGTTCCAGTTTGTTTGGTCACTGTGTGCTCCGGCAAATGAACTTGCATTAACAAAACCATCATCAAGGAAAAGAGCTCTTTGCCTTTGCTGGTGGAGGGCCACCTGCTTGGAACACCCTTCCCATCCCATCTTTCTGGCTTGAATTTTAGAATTTCTTCAAGACTTACCAAAACACTAGTCTATGGTTATATTTTCCCAGAAGCATTTCCTCTTCTCTGAATACTTACTATACTTGTAGTCTGAACGATGCAGTCCAGCATTTATTCACTTTGAAACTGTTAATAGAATTATAAGGGCTTCCCTGGTGGCTCAGATTAAGGTAAAGAATCCACCTGCAATGTAGGAGACCCAGATTCGATCCCTGGGTTGGGAAGATTCCCTGGAGAAGGGAATGACAACCCACTCCAGATTCCTGGAGAATCCCATGGACAGAGGACCCTGGCAGCCTATAGCCCATGGGGTCGCGAAGAGTTGAACATGACTGAGTGACTGAGTAAACACAAAGATTTTAAAATTTGAGTCTTACCTAATCAACAAAATTAACTATATCCCAAGAGAGAGGAGTTTATCGTCTCCCCTTTGAAACTCACAGAGCCATTAATCCGAACACAGTAGGCTATTACGACTGCCTACTGTTGTTAGGCAATTATCACTATAAGCATAAAGCTGGTTCCTCACTGGGTCTTTATTGTTGTTCAGCCACTAAGCCATGTCCAGCTTTTGCAATGATGCCATCCAACCATCTCATCCTCTGTTACCCTCTTCTTCTTCTGCCCTCAATCTTTCCCAGCATCAGGGTTTTTCCCAATGAGTTGACTCTTCACTTTAGGTGGCTAAAGTATTGAAGCTTCAGCATTGATCTTGCTTAATTGATCTTGATTAATACTGTTATTTTAGTTAGAGTTGAGACTAAGCTGCCTCCCGTTGGCATGTGTCCGGTAAGTTGAGCATATGAAAAAGAATGTGGGGGGAAAGTGGTTGAGAATTTACAGAAGGAAAACTAAGCTGAAAGATTGACTGGGGCAATTAGGCAATCCTTGCTGACCTCAAAACCACTCAGTCACATGGCAGGCACCTGAATCTAGTTTGTGCAATGGATGGAGGAGTAAAATGGGAGTCACAAGTGGTTAGGAGTGATGGGAAGAAAAAAATAAGGATATAGCTCGAAGATGACAGGTTTAAAGGAAAGATTTTTATTTTTATTTATTTTAGGATAGAGAAAACCTAAGCATTATTGTAGATGGAGGGGGAAAAAAAGCCAACAGAGAAGAGAAGATTGAAGAGGTATAATTAATGAACAAGGCATGTCCATTTAGTCTTGACATGACATGATAAGAGTTGGAATCTATGACTCAGCAAATGATAAACACGTGTTTGACTTCTGGCACCTACCTTTATAAGCTGTAGAACTTCTCTTTCTAAACCTTATTTTGTTCATTTATCACACTAGGATAACATGACTGTTGTAAAACTTAAATAATATATAGGAAGTCACTGGCATATTAGATAGTAANGATAAGAGTTGGAATCTATGACTCAGCAAATGATAAACACGTGTTTGACTTCTGGCACCTACCTTTATAAGCTGTAGAACTTCTCTTTCTAAACCTTATTTTGTTCATTTATCACACTAGGATAACATGACTGTTGTAAAACTTAAATAATATATAGGAAGTCACTGGCATATTAGATAGTAAGTGTTGCTAAAATAGTAGCTATGATTAGGCCAGGAGTACAAGTGGGAAAAAAGGAAAGGCCGCCAACTCATCTGAGATAGGAGAGAAGGTTGGGAGAAGATCTGCACAAACTTGAGATGAAATTTCATTATCTCTGAGGCTAGTTCAGAGACTCTCAATGCTGGCAGAATATTAGAATCAATTGGGAAGCTTTCAAAAATGCCAGTACTTGGCTCTCACCCCAGACCAATTATATCAGAACCTGTGAAAGTGGGCATGAATGTTGGTACTTTTTGAAGCTCTTCTGGTTAACACTCTATAGAAAGTTGAAAATGATTTGGATACGTTTTGATTCTCAAACTGACTACACATTGTAACTACTTCAAAAAGTTTAAAGAATACTCCTACCAACCATGGATGGTTTCAAAAGCATGACATTGAGCAAAAAAAGAGAAAAGAGAGCCAAAACAATGAAACCTACTTTGTATGATTCCATTTTAATTCCATCAAGGTCAGGCAAAAGGAAAAAAAAAAAATTCTATGAGGTTAAAAACTAGAGCAGTGGTTTCTTCTGGAAAGAGAGGAAGGTTAGCCCAAATGGGCCAGAGGAAACGTTCCAGGTTGATACTGGAACTGATATAAATACTCTATATCTTGGGCTCCATTCAAATACTGATGTAAAAAACAAGATATAAATACTCTATATCTTGATCAGGATGCTGGTTACTGAGATGAACATGTTTGTTGAAACTCATTGAACAGTATATTTAAAATCTGTGTATAAATACTGTATTTATACCTTGATTTAAAAATAATTAACCCCAAGGAAAATTTCATGCAATTGGTATGGGAAATGGGTTGGCAATTGGGATTTTTATAAGCTTCCCCGGTGGTTATAATATAAAGAAAAGTTTGAGAACCACTGAGCTAAATCACCTACTGAGATTGAGACTGAGATTAAGAAGAAGCAACCTTGAGAAATTTGAGAAATGTTTGAAATTAGAAAATGGGGTCGAATAGATACAACCTTTTTTCTCAGAGTATCGCATCAGAGAACCCTATGGTGCTTGGGAAAAAAAAGTTCATTCCTGGGACCCAGAATAGATGTACTGTTATACACTGTGGGAGTGAGTTCCAGGAATGTGCGTATTCACGAGATTTCTTTAGGTGATTTTCATAAAGTTAGAGCACTTCCTGAATAAATGGAACAAATGAAGATGAGAACCAAGTGTTTCAATGGAGAGAGGAAGAGTGTATGGAGAACAATTCCTAGCATGGAAGGGCAGCTCTAACTTGGAGCAGAAAAAGTATCAGTATTTGGAAAACTAATCACATGACAGCCTGGACTGCCAGGCATCTAGATAAAACTGAGAAGCTGACTTGGAACATCACAAGACAAACCTGGAAAGTCGAGGGAAAGAAAAGGAGTAATAAAGGGTGAATTAGCTCTGGAGTCTGAACCGCAACCCTTGGACCAATGATCTTCCTAGGATGCACATTTCGGGCAGCAGCCAGTGCTTCTTAAAGTTGATTCCTCTGAAATGAACCAAAAGTAGATGGCAGGATTGCCAGTTGTCATGGGAAGTATTCACAAAACATTACATTTCAGAAAGGCATACAGCACACTTTTGAGATGGACTTTGGGTGGGATTTAGACAAAGGTAGATGTAAGGACAGAAAGCGAAGAGGCTATTGGTGAGGGTGAAGCAGGAGAGTGAAAGAGCCGACTTAAGACTACATATTTTAAAAAATCTAAGCTCATGGTATCCAGCTGCATTACTGCATGGCAAATAGAAGGGGCAGATTTCCTCTTCTTGGGCTCCAAAATCACTGCAGACAGTCACTGCAGCCATGAAATCGGCATGAAATAAGACGATTGCTTCTTGGCAGGAAAGTGATGACAACCCTAAACAGTGTGTTGAAAAGCAGAGATACTGCTCTGCCGACAAAGTCCATATAGTCAAGGCTATGATCTTCCTGGTGGTCACATGCGGCTGTGAGAGCTGGACTATAAAAAAGGCGGCATGCCAAAGAGTTGATGTCTTCAAACTGTCGTACCGGAGAAGACTCCTGAGAGTCCCTTGGACAGCAAGGAGATCATACCAGTCAATCCAGTCAATCTTAAGGGAGATATACCCTGAATATTCACTGGAAGGACTATGCTGAAACTGAAGCTCCAAAATTTTGATCATTCGATGCAGACGACTCATTGGAAAAGTCTCTGATGCTGGGAAAGATTGAGGGCAGAAGGAGAAGAGGGCATCAGAGGGCGAGTTGATTGGATGGCATCACCGATGCAATGGACGTGAACTTGGGCAACCTCCTGGAGATGATAAGGGACAGGGAAGCCTGGCATGCTGCAGTCCATGGGGTCACAAAGAGTCGGACATGACTGGGCAACTGAACAACAACAAGATGCCAGGGAGTCCCCTGGTGGTCTCGTGGTTCGGATTCAATGTTTTCACTGTCATGTCCAGGTTCAGTCTCTGATCTGGGGAACTGAGATCCCACAAGCCCCAAAAAAGAAAAATACGGACAAAGGTAGATGTTTTAAGGAGTATTTTCAGGACTTTATGTAAAAATACGGAGGCCAAGGATTTGAAGGAAGTGTTTAGTTAATACATGAGGACTAGTTGTGCTCGAATATTAAAGAAAAAGTACATCTAGACGAGTAGTTCTGGGGATGGGTAAGTCCTAAAACGTAGAATGGGGTCACATTGTGGAGACACTAAATTCCCTTTCTCTAACGCCAGCTCTGAAGAAGCAAGCCACCGTGAGTCATGAATTTTGTAGCCAACAAGGAGACCATTTCTGCTAACAGCCCAGGAAGACTGGAAGTGGATCTTTCCACACTGAGCCTCTGACAAGAACTGAGGTCTGGACCATAGCTTGACTGCAGCTTGGTGAGACCCCAAGCAGAGGACCAGCTAAGCTGTGCTCAGACTCCTAACCCTGGACTCACAGAAGCTGTAAGATAATAAATACATGTGTTCCTCAGCCACTGAGATGTGGTCAGTTACGTAGCAATAGGTAACAAATGCAAATTTAACTACAAACGCAGCAGGGAGCCATTAGAAGTGTCTGAGCTGTGATGTCTGATAAGTGAAGTGAAGTGAAAGCTGCTCAGTCGTGTCCGACTCTTTTCGACCCCCAGGGACTGTGGTCCATGGAATTCTCCAGGCCAGAATACTGCAGTGTGTAGCCTTTCCCTTCTCCAGGGGATCTTCCCAACCCAAGTATCAAACCAGGTCTCCCGCATTGCAGGCAGATTCTTTACCAGCTCATCTCAAATGTGCTCAGCACCCTATCATCCTTTATTTTTACTGTTGGACAGGTGTTCAGTTCAAATCATTCAGCAAGATTTCACCAAGTCAAAAAAGATATCCCAGAAAAGTATTTGAAAAGAAGAAGCAACTTTGTGGGTTTTGTTCTTGTTTTTACTTTAAAGAATTAGTTGCTCATATTTCTCATGTATTTATATATCAAGTTATATTTCTTTTATATTTTGCTTATGTTTGTAGGTTTCATCTTCTGGTGTTTGGGCTTCCCTAGTGACTCAGAGGTAAAGAATCTACCTGCAATTCAGGAGACACAGGCAGGAGATGAAGGTTTGATCCCTGGGTCGGGAAGATCCCTTAGAGAAGGAAATGGCTACCCACTCCAGTATTTTTGCCTGAAACGTCCCAATCTATGGGGTTGCAGAAAAGTTGGACACAACTGGGCAATTAAACAACAATAACTTCTGGTGTTTACTCTTGTGGTTAAGGTCTTATTTCCTCATTTTTTTTCTTTTGAAACTTTGAAGTTATAAAAAGAATGTTGGGAGACTTCCCTGGCAGTCCAGTGGTTAAGACTCTGCTATTCCACTGCAGAGGGTGCAGGTTGGATCCCTGGTTGAGGAATTGAGATCTTACAGACCTCTAGCACAACTGCACAAAAAAAAGAATGTTGAACCACCGAATCCCATGGTTCCTTAATCTATCTTCTTGTTTTATGAAAGGCAAGTAGATTTAGGGGTCAGTGCCAGTTTCTTGCCAGCAGAAGGGAAGCTTTACTATACCAACTTGTCATATAAGCATTATCCTCTTTAAATTGTGAAGGAATGCAGTCTCCATCCCCGTCATGCACACATACAGCCGTTCACCATATAAAGATACCTCCACACCCTCTCCTTTGCTGAGGGTCCCTTAATGCAACTTGGGATTTTATGAATGCCAATGGCATGACTAACAAGAACACAGGATGGTTACGTTTGTTCCAGCATCTCCCTCAACTTCTGTACCCCACCTTATCTTATTCACCATGGAAACAGAACATTAATCACTCTTACATGCTAATGGAAGCTCAGAGATTCAAATTCTTCGGTGCTGAGATAATAGTTGTTTGCATTTTCTGTAGCACTCAGTACTGGTTGCATTCATATCATCTAACACTTTAAAAAACATTCCTTGTCAGGGATCCCTTTCCCTCCCACCCTCTGCTAGGATTTCTCCTCTTTCATTACTCTCCTTAGAGAGCCCTAGGTGATCACGAGCTACTGAAATGTTTCCCCACCCTTCCAGTGTCTTTTGTCTCTTTTCACTGTCAGCAACCACATTGAGCAATACCGTCTTATTTTATTTGTCATGCTTTTGAGTTTGAATTAGAATGCCTCTTGAAAAAAAAAAAAAACCAACCCTGCCATAACAGGCTCTGTAATTCTTTATTATAGCATTTTCAACTTCTTCCTTTTGACCTTTTGGTATTGCTCTCATGATTAATTTTTTTCCAGGGCCCTGTTGACACAACAGACCACTATACTCACCTATAAACCTTTGAAAAATCAAAGTTGAAATCTGATTTGAGTAAGGAAACCAAAATAATTTTCAGCTAGTCTGAGCTTTATGAACAATAAGCTAGACAAGTTCATCTCTGTGATGGACAGGCTCTGCGTGTGGAGGAGTTGGTGTGAATAAAAGGAGATTGAAATGCACAGCAATGCAACTAAGATGGAAAGATAGCATCGTGTCTAATCTTAGAGTGGCTTGTCTTAGTGCTCATTTTCAGGGAAAAAATGAAAACACAAGAAATTTAATTATAGCAGCTATTTCTTCCTTTCTTCCATTTTTCATAGACAGTCCTCAAGAGTCCTTTCTTTGTGATTTTTAGTTAAAATCACTAAGCTGTTTATTGTTCGTCCTTATTATACCAAATTGATATTTCATTAAAATGAACATTTTTAAATCCTCTTTAATTATAGCTCCTGCTTTAGTCACAAATATAAGTTTAACTGTACCCAGACTTTTGTGAAACCATTACATTTGTCCAGTGATAATAGAAGAGACAATTCAAGCTCTATTTGGGTCACCAATAGTTCGAAAAAAGTGACTCACTCACTCACCTCCATCCTGTCTTCAAAGGTGGTTTATCCCTGGCCTTTGCAAGCCTCCCATAACCCTCCTTCCCATATCAAAACATATTGATCGCTGATTCTGTGGTTTTAGATGTCAGCTGAGTCCTTATATCTGAGCTTTCTGTTTTATTTTAAGTAGAGGCAAATTGTTCAATTGCTAAGTTGTGTCCAACTCTTTGCAGGCCCACGGCTTGCAACACACCAGGCTTCCCTGTCCTTCACTGTCTCCTTGAGTTTGCTCAAACTCACGTCCTCTGAGTCGGTGATGCCATCCAACCATCTCATCCTCTATCGTCCCCTTCTCCTCCTGCCTTCAATCTTTCCCAGCAGCAGAGTCTTTCTCAGTGAGTCGGCTCTTTGTATCAGGTGGCCAAAATATTAGAGCTTCAGCTTTAGCATCAGTCCTTCCAANCTCTGAGTCGGTGATGCCATCCAACCATCTCATCCTCTATCGTCCCCTTCTCCTCCTGCCTTCAATCTTTCCCAGCAGCAGAGTCTTTCTCAGTGAGTCGGCTCTTTGTATCAGGTGGCCAAAATATTAGAGCTTCAGCTTTAGCATCAGTCCTTCCAATGAATATTCAGGACTGATTTCCTTTAGGACTGACTGCTTTGATCCCCAAGGGACTCTCAAGAGCCTTCTCCAACACCAAAGTTTCAAAGTATCGATTCTTCAGCTCTCAGCCTTCTTTGTGGTCCAACTCTCACATCTGCACATGATTACTAGAAAAACCATAGATGGCCAAAATCTTAAAGTGATATTCTTTGAAGAAATACATCTGTATTTGGTTGTCATGTGTTTATTTGAAAAATAAACATTGCCACTTCGATTGCCTCATACAGCTGCCTTCTAGCCTGATTTTCTTTGGTCTTGTGGTCACAGACCGGTGACCCCCAGGTGGGTGGAAAGCAGGGGGTGTGAGAGTGTGTGAGGTGGAAGTGAGTACATGTAGACTTTCTCCCTAAAGGCTACCTTGCAGACCAATCGTGGTACAGAAATGCCTAGACTTTCTCACACAGGTACCCAGGGATTTTGCTCACTTGCCCTTTAAAAGCTGAGCTCCTGAAATGTTCCCTCCTGATAACATCACCTGGACTGGTCACTAAATGTAGCCTCTTTTTGCACTGTGGACATATTTACTTATTAGGCCTTGAGCAGGGCCAGCTCTATAATTTGCAAGGTCATTACACAGGAAAAATGTGAGCCTCCTTGCTTAAAAAGCGGGAGAGAAGTGCCTTTGCGTGCATGCTACGTTGCTTCAGTTGTGTGGGCCTCTTTGTGGCTCTATGGACTGTAGCACCCCAGGCCCCTCTGTCCATGGAATTTCCCAGGCAGGAATACTGGAGTGGGTTGCCATGCCCTCCTCCAGGGCATCTTCCTGACCCAGAGATCAAACTCAAGCCTCTCACATCTCCTGCACTGGCAGGCGAGTTTTTTACCAGTAGCGTCACCTGGGAGGCTCTGTTCTACATCGCAAATTAATTTCATAATCAATGAACATGCTGGATTATCTCTAGCTACTGGAAGAGTTTTATGTCTGAATGACTGCTTGCCCCTAAGCTTCTCACCTCACCGAGTCTCAAGGTGCAGAACCCCCCACCTCTGGTTTATTCTGGGTCATTCCAGCTCAGGGTCTCTCAAGTGATGCTGTCTTTTGGATATGGCATTTGTACATGTGTGATGAATTAGAGGCTTTTAGTGGATGGCCTTCATCCACAAAGGGGATAATATGTACATAATAATGCCTTGAGAGACAAAAGTGGGGCTGTGGAGAAAGACTTTGCAAACTCACCCCAAAGAAGCCATGCAGCATTGAGTACACACACATGCATGCAGACATACACACACGTGCACACACACATACATACACATCTACACACACACCCCTACACACACACACCTGCAAGAAGAAGAAATAATAACATGGTGTCGCTCCTCAAGGACTGAGATAGCAAGCTGTTTGTAAGTAACATTTTTAAGCTGGCTCTATGCACAGTTCAGACTTTTGTCTTATAAAATTACTGGAGACAAAGACGCTGCCAATAACCCAGACTCCTCAGGCATAGCAGGAAAGTTGCCAACCATTCTTTACTTCTTTAACTTATTTCAGAGAATGAACTTGCCAATCAACAGAAATAACAAAATAACCCTGGGGCCAGATGCCGCTGTTTCTCTGGGGAGCAGCATTCCAGCCCCACTTTTCTCTGTGTGTTCAGTGGAGGGCTGCGGAAACAGACCCTCATCCTCCCGCCTCTGTTCCAGCAGCAAGGAAGAAGAGTGAGTCTGCTGCCTTCACGGGCATGGGGCGCTGGGTTCCGAGGTCTGAGCAGTAGAAGACCCTCCTTGCCCTCCCTGCCCTTGAGCACTGGCCTCAGCCCCACATGTGTGCAGGGTAAACAAAGACCAGATTGGCTTTGCCTCCACTCTTGCTGCCGACTCTCTCTCTGCTGCCTCTCCTCCCTTCAGCTGAGTGGGTGCCAAGGGCATCGTGCCTGAAGCTGAGGAAACCGGGTGGACAGAGCTGAATATATGTGTGTTCAGTTGCTAAGTCATGTCCGACTCTTTGCAACCTCACATGGACTGCAGCAGGCCAGGCCTCCCTGTCCTTCACTATCTCACGGAGTCAGCTCAAACTCATGTCCACTGAGTTGGTCATGGGCTGAGTTTAGAATGTGCTAGAATGGCACTGCACTCTCAGTGTCTTGCACATCTTCTTTGTGAGACCTCCCCAGGTGCCCAGCATTCACTGTCACACATGACCCCATCCATCAACCACACCCAGCCACAGATATTAACAGGGAGCACTGTAAAAATTATCCCAGTTCCCTAGACAGGACAGCCACTGAGTTTGAAATAGCAACCTCCATTGTTCAGAGTTTGGCTCTGGATATTTTTAACTGGATGAGCTTAGACAAGTTATTTAATTCCAGAGGCTAGTTTTCCCCATAATAAATTAGAGATGAAACTATCTCCTTGACTACCTCATGGTTCATGGGAAAATTGAACAAGTTTTAAAACTGCACATCTAGTAAGATGCCATAAGGGAAACTGTTAAAGATTATCAAACAGTCAGGCATCACCAGCAAGTGCCTAACCCCACGCCAGGCAGTGTGGAAGAGCTAAGATGTCATGCCTATCAGAAGAAAGCTCACAATATCGTTGAGAAGAAAGATTGTGTACATGGTGCAAATAAGCTCTTTTAGGTCTCCACATTATGTATGGCTAATAACAAACAACACTTCACCCTATAAATTTGGTTCTATGGATCTTCCCGTTACCTATGTGGTAATGAAATGCAGGGCTTCCCTGGGGACTCAGTGGTGAAGAATCCGACTGCCAGCGCAGAAGACGCAAGTTCTCGCCCTGGCTCAAGAAGATCGCTCAGTCGCTCAGGAAGAAATGGCCGCCCACTCCAATATTCTCGCCTGGGAAATCCCATAGCCAGAGGTTGAAAAGAGTAGGACAGAGCTGAGCAAGGGAGCACACACACAATGAAATGCAATGACCTGGAATAATTCTGTGCATCATGAAGCCACAGGAAAATGGGAAAATGGCAGGTCCAAAACATGAAACCCATCTGGACAAAACTCTAATTCAAAAAGATACATGTACCCTTCTGTGCATAGCAGTACTGTTCACAATAATCAAGACACGGAAGCAAACTAAATGTTGATCGACAGATGAATGGATAAAGTTGTATATACATACAATGGAGTATTACTCAGTCATGAAAAAGAAAGAACGCCATTTGCGACAACATGGATGGACCTAGAGGTTATCATACTAAGTAAAGTAATTCAGAAAGAGAGATGGATACCATAAATGTGGAATATAAAATATGACACAAATTAACCTATCCATAAAACAGAAACAGGCTCACAGATACAGAGAACAGACTTGCAATTGCCAAGGAGAGAGGGGATGGATTGGGAGTTTGGAGTTATATAGAATGGATGAGCAACGAAGTCCTGCTGTATGGCACAGGGCACTATATTCAATATCCTATGATAAACCAGAATGGGGAAACATATAAAAAATAACGTATACATATGTATAACTGAATCGCTTTGCTATACTGCAGAAATGAACACATTGTAAATCAATATGTCAATTGATTTCAATTTTAAAAATACAAAGAAACTCCTTGTTGTAAAGAGTCTCTTTGTCATAAAGAAACTCTTTATGACCCCATGGATTGTATCCTGCCAGGCTCCTCTGTCCATGGGATGCTCCAGGCAAGAATACTGGAGTAGGTTGCCATTTCCTTCTCCAGGGGATCTTTCCGACCCAGGGATCTAACCTGCATCTCCTGCATTGGCAGACAGATTCTTTACCGCTGAACCCCCAGTAGCAACATTCTTTAGCAAAACAGCAGTGAAGCGTTCTCATTGCTGGGCTCTCCCTCTAAGAAATGCTGCGTGCAGACACAGGCGGAAACTCAGTCACTTAAGTATAAAACCTTTTGCTTTACAGAGGAAGGAAGAAAAGCATACTCCAAGTAGCATGGACGTGTAGGGCACCTGAGTCATATTCTTTAAATGGTAGTGTAGTGAAAATCACTCAGTCGTGTCAACTCTTTGTGACCCCCATAGACTATATGGCCCATGGAATTCTCCAGGCCAGAATACTGGAGTGGGTAGCCTTTCCCTTCTCCAGGGGATCTTCTCAACCCAGGGATCAAACCCAGATCTCCTGATTCTTTACCAGCTGAGCCCCCAGAGAAGCCCAAGAATACTGGAGTGGGTAGCCTGTCCCTTCTCCAAGGGAACTTCCTGACCCAGGAATTGAACCAGGGTCTCCTGTATTGCAGGCAGATTCTTTACCAGCTGAGCTACCTGGGAAGCCCCCACCAATAAATAAATAAATAAATAAATAAACCCCACAATATGAAACCCATGAAGTCTTAACTTCAGAGCCCAAATTTCACCTTGATATCATGTCATCTCTTTTTATTGGCACCAAATATTTAGTACAGACTGGAGTAGGAAATGGCAACCCACTCCAGTATTCCTGTCTGGAAAATTCCATGCACAGGAAAGCCTGGAGGGTTATAGTTCATGGGTCACCAAGGAGCATGAGCACCCCCATTATTGCAGACAGTAGCTGTGGAATGTTACACAGAATTAGTTATGGACGAGATCAATATGGTAATCCTTTCAAAGATCCTCTGTGAGTGTCTTTCCCTCAGAGCCCTATTTTTAGCTTTATGAAAAGCCATAGCAATAGCCTAAACATAAAAACTAAGCCTTCTTAATGTGATCCCTCCCCTCTTCCCCCTGAAGCTCTCAAAATCTGCGAGCCTATTTAAACTGCAGAGCTCCTTCTGGGGGACTTTATGGAACACTCACGACAGGAGACATGGATGCCTGAGGGAGAAGGCATCTTCCAGGAAATCTCAAAGCCTGTCCTGCAGATGCCAATAGCTCTGGCCACACATGGGGCTGTTTCTGCCAAGGACACCATACTTTCTGGTGTATCTTCTGTCTCTTTTTCATCATGCTCCCTTGCTCTAAAGTTCTGAGCTTTGCATCCATTCCTTTGTGTGTGTGTGTGTGTGTTTTTTTGTTTTTGTTTTTTTTGAGCAACACAACAGCGCTGGTCCCATGCATAATGAAACAGAATCCAATAGCATTTCTGGCTCTCGCAGGGTCAAAAGTATATGTCCAAAGATAAAGAGCAATTTGAACACATCAAGGGGTTGTACAATTGGGCAGGGGCGGGGGGAAGAAGAAGTCTTAGTGAGAAGGCTGCTCTGTGGAAGAAAATGACAAACACCCCTTTTTCAAATCTGATAGAACTCACTGGTTCCTACATCCTTCACTTACAGCTTCTGACACCTCCATGTAAACATAATAGAATTTTAACATGCTTGCCCCTAATTCTGCCTCTGCTAATGACTATCTGGTATTCATTTCAGCAGACTCCTCACACAGCCACATGTTTTAAGAGCTTGAGGTTGTTGAGGTTCAGTCGCTAAGTCATGTCCAACTCTTTGCAACACCATGGATTGTAGCATGCTAGGCCAGGATCCTTTGGCCTTTACTCTGTCCCAGAGTATGCTCAGATTCACATCCATTGAGTCAGTGATGCTATCTAGCCATCTCATCCTCTGCTGCCCACTTCTCCTCTTGCCTTTAATCTTCCTCAGCATCAAGGTCATTTCCAATAAGTCAGCTCTTTGCATCAGGTGGCCAGAGTATTGGAGCTTCAGCTTCAGCATCAGTCCTTCCAGTGAATACTCAGGGTTGGTTTCCTTTAGGATTGACTGGTTTGATTTTCTTGCTGCCTAAGGGACTCTCAAGAGTCTTCTCCAGGACCACAGTTCAAAAGCACCAATTCTTTGGCCCTCAGCCTTCTTTATGGTCCACCTCTCACATCCATACGTGACTACAGGAAAACCATAGCTTTGACTATATGGGCTGCTTTTAATATATTGTCTAGGTTTGTCATAGCTTTCCTTCCAAGGAGCAATCATCTTAATTTTACAGCCACAGTCAACCATCTGCAGTGATTTTGGAGCCCAAGAAAATAAAGTCTGTCGCTCCTTCCACTTCTTCCTTGAGAGAGTAATGCTGAAACTTTTCAGATCTCTTCTTGATATCGGAAAAATGGGATATTTCTCTGAGTGGGTTATGTCATGAGTTTATTCATGAGTTTTCACTGAGTGTTCCAGTCCTGATGAGTGAGTGGGCTGTTTGATCAGGCTCCCAGTGCTCTTCGTTGAACACAAATCCTGTGCAGATGAACTTGGTGTTTGGGTAGCCACTTGTTAGTGGATGCTCACCCTTAGGCAACTAAGGGATCCCAGAGAGGTTTTTGCCTTTGGCAGAGTGCTCTTAGAACCCCAGGGCATCACAGCAGGGGTGTACTCAAAATCAGAGCTTTGCCAAGCACTTTCTTGGGTGAATTTCTAATAGGTTTGGAGCAACTGGACATTTGAGATCCAGCCAGGGATTTGGCCAGAGAGCCCCTGGAGGCTGGTAGGAGCCAGACACTCTGCAGTGGTTAGCCATGCTCAGTCTTGGATGTTTGTTCAAAAACACAAGTTTGGGCTAAGCAAAACCCTTAAATCAGGGGTCCCCAGTCTCCAGGATCTAGTGCCTAACGATCTGAAGCGGAGCTTATGTAATAATTATAGAAAAGTAAAATGAACAATAAGTATAACACACTTGAATCACCCTGAAGCCATCTCCCACTTGCCTGGTCCGGGGAAAGAAATGTCTTCCATGAAACTGGTCCCTGGTGCCAAAAATGTCGAGGACCACTGCCTTAAAGCATCTCAGGATGACCTGAACACAAGTGCTTTCCAGAAGTTTAAANTCTGGTATTCCCATCTCTTTCAGAATTTTCCACAGTTTATTGTGATGCACACAGTCAAAGGCTTTGGCATAGTCAATAAAGCAGAAATAGATGTTTTTCTGGAACTCTCTTGCTTTTTCCATGATCCAGCGGATGTTTGCTTTGTAGGAAATGTGCTGTATGACCAGGAGCAATAAAAATTTCCAACTCATACAAGTTAGAGGCAGCAGAAGGCACCTTCTTGAAGGACTGAAGCAGTCCAGTGTTTTTGGTATCGGCATTGTTGATGCTTGTTATATGACATTTAAAAAACTGACTGCTCTGTTTTCCCCCTCAGGTTCAGTTTGTTAGTAGAAATGCTGAAAGGATTAAGGATTTATGGAACTCAGATATTTGGGATGTTATTTCCAAGAAGCATCTTCTGGCCTGGTAGATTTGTTACAAATGTGTCCTCTCCCATCTCCGAATGCAGAGGATTTGTTTAATTGTCATGAGAGTTGACATTTTATCCTGCTGTTATTTCCCACCCAAAGTAGGGTGGGCATGCCATAAATTTGCTCAGGAAATAAAGCACTTTTTCCTTCAGTTTCAACTCATGTTAAAGATTTTCAGTATGTGAAGAAGTATCTTATTAAGCACGTTTTCACAAGACTAAACTAAGTCAACGATGGGCATTTATTCTCACAACACCCTTATGAGGACCCCATAGCATTATTCTCCCTAGTTTATACATGGAGAGACTGAGTATTGTAGAAGTTTTTCAACTTACCTAAGATCTCAGAGACTATACTAGCTATTATTTGCATTACTTAGCTCATGTTTTCTTATCCTGCTTTGCAAGCGTGGGTCTCCAAAAACTTCATTTCTCCTTTGCCTGCCAACAGGTACACCTGGAGGAGAGCAGCAAGGCTGTGAGAGGCAGGAGGGACTTTTGTGAGTTACACAGGACTGTCTTAAGCAAGTCCCTCAAATGGGGTAGCTCAACACAGCAGAAACGTAGTCTCATGCAGTTTCAGAGCCTAGAAGTCTGAAATGAAGGTGTTGGCAGGGCCCACACTCACTGAAGCCAGTCGAAGACAACCTGTCCCATGCCTTTCTCTTGGCGTCTGGTGCTGCTGGCAATCCCTGGCACTTCTAGGCTTATAGATGCATTGCCCCTATCTCTGTCTCCATCATGGCCTGGCTATCTTCCTGCTGTGTGTCCGTGTCTTCATGTGGCATGTACTCTTTGGGTACATGTGACTCTGTGTCCCTTCTCTTCTCTAACATCAGTCCTACTGGAATAAGGGGCCACCCTAGTCCAGCAGGCCCTCAGCTACTCTTATACCTTAATTAATGTGCAGAAACCCTATTTCCCAATAAGGTCATTGTCACAGGAGCCAGCGGTTAGGACTTTAATACATCATCTGTTATTCATTGTTCAGTCTCTAATTCATACCTGATTCTTTGAGACCCCATGGACTGCAGCACGCCAGGCTTCTCTCACCTTCACTCTCTCCCAGAATTTGCTCAAAAACTCTTGTCCACTGAGTTGGTGATATTATCTAACTATCTCATCCTCTGTCAACCACTTCTCCTCCTTCAATCTTGCCCAGCATCGGGGTCTTTTCAAATGAGTCTGCTCCTTACATCNGTGGACTGCAGCACGCCAGGCTTCTCTCACCTTCACTCTCTCCCAGAATTTGCTCAAAAACTCTTGTCCACTGAGTTGGTGATATTATCTAACTATCTCATCCTCTGTCAACCACTTCTCCTCCTTCAATCTTGCCCAGCATCGGGGTCTTTTCAAATGAGTCTGCTCCTTACATCACGTGGCCAAAGTATTGGAGCTTCAGCATCAGTCCTTATGAAATATGTTGATAATTTTGACCTTATTCTTTTTTATTATGTTTGCTCAACATTTTACAAGTTTTTATTTTATGTTGTAAATGTAGTTGATTTACAATGTTGTGTTGGTTTCAGACCTATAGCAAAGTCATTTAGATATATGTATATACTTATACATATATATCCATTCTTTTTCAGATTCTTTTCCAATATAGGTTATTACAGAATATTGAACAGACTTCCCTGTGGTATACAGTCAAAGCCTGAAATGTGTTTTTCCCCAATCTTCCCAGGATTCCAAAGATGGTTTCAGACCTATAGCAAAGTCATTTAGATATATGTATATATTTATACATATATATCCATTATTTTTCAGATTCTTTTCCAATATAGGTTATTACAGAATATTGAACAGACTTCCCTGTGGTATACAGTCAAAGCCTGAAATGTGTTTTTCCCCAATCTTCCCAGGATTCCAAAGTACAACACATTTGGTTTTGATTCAAATGCCACCTCCTCCAGGAAGTCTTCCCATACCACTCTATCTAACCTTCCACCCAGGCCCAGTAAATTTCATTATCCTGTTTCTTTTCTATATTTGATTTGTATATGAAACTTTGCTATTAGCTACTTGTTTGTCTTCTTCCATTACCTGAACCATGAACTTCCTGATGTTCAAGCTAGTCTGAGAAAAGGCAGAGGAATCAGAGATCAAATTGCCAACATCCGCTGGATCATGGAAAAAGCAAGAGAGTTCAACCATCTGCAGTGATTTTGGAGCCCAAGAAAATAAAGTCTGTCGCTCCTTCCACTTCTTCCTTGAGAGAGTAATGCTGAAACTTTTCAGATCTCTTCTTGATATCGGAAAAATGGGATATTTCTCTGAGTGGGTTATGTCATGAGTTTATTCATGAGTTTTCACTGAGTGTTCCAGTCCTGATGAGTGAGTGGGCTGTTTGATCAGGCTCCCAGTGCTCTTCGTTGAACACAAATCCTGTGCAGATGAACTTGGTGTTTGGGTAGCCACTTGTTAGTGGATGCTCACCCTTAGGCAACTAAGGGATCCCAGAGAGGTTTTTGCCTTTGGCAGAGTGCTCTTAGAACCCCAGGGCATCACAGCAGGGGTGTACTCAAAATCAGAGCTTTGCCAAGCACTTTCTTGGGTGAATTTCTAATAGGTTTGGAGCAACTGGACATTTGAGATCCAGCCAGGGATTTGGCCAGAGAGCCCCTGGAGGCTGGTAGGAGCCAGACACTCTGCAGTGGTTAGCCATGCTCAGTCTTGGATGTTTGTTCAAAAACACAAGTTTGGGCTAAGCAAAACCCTTAAATCAGGGGTCCCCAGTCTCCAGGATCTAGTGCCTAACGATCTGAAGCGGAGCTTATGTAATAATTATAGAAAAGTAAAATGAACAATAAGTATAACACACTTGAATCACCCTGAAGCCATCTCCCACTTGCCTGGTCCGGGGAAAGAAATGTCTTCCATGAAACTGGTCCCTGGTGCCAAAAATGTCGAGGACCACTGCCTTAAAGCATCTCAGGATGACCTGAACACAAGTGCTTTCCAGAAGTTTAAATAATCATTACACACGCAATTACTGGTCAGGGTTTGTCTTCCCCACTAGGCTCCAAGTCTGTGTTCACCTCTGTTTTCCTTATGCCTGGTATGGGGTATGATGCATGGCGGCCACTGAATAAGTCAGAGCTACTATTTGAGGGGCTGGGAGGTGGGGATTGAGCTATAGGGTCTGACCTAGGGAGGCATCATCAGAACCCAGCAATTGCTCTGTAATATGAGCAGGACATTTGCAGACCCCAAATGTTCATGCTGCCCCTCTCCTTGGAGTCGACTCTTGTGAATTCTGAGGGTGGACATGCTTAAGGAAAACACAGATGAATCTGTGTTTCTGTAATCTCCTTTTAAGTTGTTCTCTTGAAAAGACCCTGATCCTGGGAAAGATTGAAGGTGGGAGGAGAAGGGGATGATAGAGGATGAGATGGTTGGACCGTATCACTGACTCAATGGTCATGAGTTTGAGTAAACGCCAGGAGTTGGTGATGGACAGGAAAGCCTGGCTTGCTATGGCTTATGGGGTCGCAAAGAGTCGGACACTACTGAGCGACTGAACTGAACTGAACTTGAGCAAACTTGCTCCAGTTGTCTCCTAGAATATGTCCAAATTTATTTTCATCTTTTAATTTTTCATTTCAAAGCTTAGCTTGTTTTCATAACTGGAAAAGAATGAAATGGATTCAGCAATGACCCTTTCAGTTCAGTTCAGGTCAGTCACTCAGTCGTGTCCGGCTCTTTGCAACCCCATGAATCACAGCACGCCAGGACTCCCTGTCCATCACCAACTCCCGGAGTTCACTCNTGTGAAGAAGGCTGAGCGCCGAAGATGATGCTTTTGAACTGTGGTGTTGGAGAAGATTCTTGAGAGTCCCTTGGACTGCAAGGAGATCAGCCCTGGGACTTCTTTGGAAGGAATGATGCTGAAGCTGAAACTCCAGTACTTTGGCCACCTCATGGGAAGAGTTCACTCATTGGAAAAGACTCTGATGCTGGGAGGGATTGGGGGCAGGAGGAGAAGGGGATGACAGAGGATGAGATGGCTGGATGGCATCACGGACTTGATGGATGTGATTTCTGAGTGAACTCCGGGAGTTGGTGATGAACAGGGAGGCCTGGCGTGCTGCGATTCATGGGGTCATAAAGAGTTGGACATGACTGAGCAACTGAACTGAACTGTCTTCTTCCATTAGCATACAAATTCCATAAAAGCAAGGACCTTGTCTGTCATGTTCATTAGTTTCTCCCTGGCATCTCGAACTCCATCTAGTCTATAGCTGGCCAAACAAAAGATTGTGGAATCAGTGAGTAAATGTTTATAACTTCAAAAGCATTTTAATGGGTAGTAATAGCACAGTACTATCTCACACATCTAGATGAATTAGGGCCAAGGGCAGTTCTACAAAAAGAAAATTTCCTGGTTCAGACAATATTTTAGCACACATCTTTTGTGGGCCACAGCTGTAAGTAGTTGAGCTGATGTGTTTTATATCAAAGGCCACTTGAAAATTGTCTGTATTGATCCACCTATGAATTAGCAAGAACTCAGCCCACAGTGCCACGGTTTCACATTTGTATTGTGAAAGTTAGACTGAGCTGGTACAGTGCATAAGAGCTGTTTATCAAAATAACTCAGATTCCATAAAGCCCCCCTGTTAAGAAACTTCTTAGCATGTCTGTCTGTAGATCAATAACTGAGCCTGAATAAACCTGGATAGATGCAGAAAGTTGTAGTCTCATCTATTGGCTTTAACTGGGTCAGTAGCTCAACTCAGGGAGTAGCCAGTCCTTCAAATAGTCCAAGACTGAATAAAGAAGACATAATCCAGGCTGGTGGTAGGCCCTCTGATATGGTCCGTCAGTCAGACACTAAAAGACCAGTTGTAGAAAAAATTGAGAGAATCCTTCAATGAAAGTTATAATTTATATTGTTTGTGATTTCTAGGGACTTCCCTGGTGGCCCAGTGGTTAAGACTCACACTTCCATTGCCGGGGAACAACCAAATTGTTGATATTGCTTTGTTTTCTTTCAAGTCTGTGTCTCTCCAAAATAGTTCTGGCCCTAGAAGGTGTGCAAACCTGTTTTAAAACAATATAGAGGTCTAGGCCGAATCTGTATTGACCACAGGGCAACTCTTTCTGCAATTGTTGTGGTCATCATCTTTTTTGTGTTTTTTTTTTTTGGGGGGGGGCGGGTGCCACATGGCATGTGGGATCTTAGTTCCCTGCGTGGGTTTCAGACCCATTGCCCCGTGCACTGGGATAGTGGAGTCTTAATCACTGGACCGCCAGGGAAGTCCCTGGACAAAATAGTCTTGATCAAGAAACACTCTTGTAGTGCTTGTTTGTCTTAGGAAAATTTCAATTAAGGCTACTCAAATAATGCCATGTATTAATAATATGCTAGTCTTGGGGATCTGCTTATATTTAATTTAGGATTTAATATTCATGAACACATAAAATACAAAGCAATTTTTAACTGATAAGACTTTTCATTTGGAATTTTAAAAGCAAGTGAACTCTATTTTAATGCAAAGGTGATTTTCTATTTTGTCTCGGCTTTTTTTTTTTTCAGTATATTCAATGGCTAGTGAAAATAAAACAATTTGTAAAACTTTTAGAACAGCAAAAATTTTCTTGTTTTAAAGTTTCAAGAAGGTTTGTAAATTTTAGGATTATCTGACAGATTCATTTTGCCTTCATGTTGATTTTGATAAAATATCTGANGTGATTTTCTATTTTGTCTCGACTTTTTTTTTTTTTTCAGTATATTCAATGGCTAGTGAAAATAAAACAATTTGTAAAACTTTTAGAACAGCAAAAATTTTCTTGTTTTAAAGTTTCAAGAAGGTTTGTAAATTTTAGGATTATCTGACAGATTCATTTTGCCTTCATGTTGATTTTGATAAAATATCTGACGTATTTGAAGCTCTGTTTTATTTCTTCCACTCCCAACTCCTCTCCAGATTATCATTCAAGACTAACATGAAGCCTTTAATAACGCTACTTAAATTGCATAATAATATTTAAAACTCAGAGTGCTTACTATATTCCAGGGACCATATTTGCTCATATTTGTACATACTAGCTCAGGGCTACCTCCCATGAGGTAGCTTTTATTATCTTTATTCTCACTTTATAGATCAGAAAACGGAGCCACAGAGAAATTCAGTTACTTGCCCAAGGTTATAGCTGTTAGTGGCAGATCTGGGATTGGAACCCACTCTACAGCTCTCAGAGTCACATATCTAATTACCATTTCACATCACCATGGGTGAATGGAATACAAGTTTGTTGTCCATTTGTATATTTCATGTCTTTGTAGAACTGGAGGTAGAAAGTCGCTGCACAGAGTTCCAAAACAGCTGGTAAATTAATATTTTTAAATGTTAAAAAAAAATCCTGAAATTTCAAGGTCTTCTAGACTATTCCCTTACCTGCTCACCCATTGAGGTTAGAATCTCCTGTGGTTACTTAAATAGTAAATATCATATGCTCATCATTAAAAATACACAATGAAGCTCTGTTTTATTTCTTCCACTCCCAACTCCTCTCCAGATTATCATTCAAGACTAACATGAAGCCTTTAATAACGCTACTTAAATTGCATAATAATATTTAAAACTCAGAGTGCTTACTATATTCCAGGGACCATATTTGCTCATATTTGTACATACTAGCTCAGGGCTACCTCCCACGAGGTAGCTTTTATTATCTTTATTCTCACTTTATAGATCAGAAAACGGAGCCACAGAGAAATTCAGTTACTTGCCCAAGGTTATAGCTGTTAGTGGCAGATCTGGGATTGGAACCCACTCTACAGCTCTCAGAGTCACATATCTAATTACCATTTCACATCACCATGGGTGAATGGAATACAAGTTTGTTGTCCATTTGTATATTTCATGTCTTTGTAGAACTGGAGGTAGAAAGTCGCTGCACAGAGTTCCAAAACAGCTGGTAAATTAGTATTTTTAAATGTTAAAAAAAAATCCTGAAATTTCAAGGTCTTCTAGACTATTCCCTTACCTGCTCACCCATTGAGGTTAGAATCTCCTGTGGTTACTTAAATAGTAAATATCATATGCTCATCATTAAAAATACACAGAACAGCACTTTAAAAAGAGACTGTTTCTGGCCAATCAGATATCGGACCTGTTTGTATTGGTCAGTGTTGTCTCGTGTGTGTTGTGTGCTCTGTGCTACGTTATGTCCGAGTCTTTGCGGCCCCGTGGCCTGTAGCCTGCCATGGCTCCTCTGTCCATGGGATTTCCCAGGCAAGAATACTGGAGTGGGTTGCCATTTCCTTCTCCAGGGGATCTTCCCAACCTAGGGATCTCCTGTGTCTCCTGTATTGCAGGCAGATTCTTTACCGGCTGAGTTATCAGGGTTATCTTGGCCAGACAGCAAAGTTTCATAAACTCTGAAAAAAAAAAAAAAAAAAAATTAGGTGTAGCTGAAAATGTTTCCTTTCACCAGCAGGTGTCACTGTGACATCTTAGCACAGAATGTTTACCATCCACTGGTGATAAACTTGATGGAAGGGATGAGAACCATTTTATTAAAATCTACAAGCCAATACTGCTTTGGCATGAAGACAAAGAAGCATAGCAAGGATGAAGAGAGTGTGCTTCCCCACTTGCACAGAGAACCCGGTGGGTTTCAGATGACCTGGTGGTCCTCTGCTACCTGGGGCAGCAGGACCTGGAAGGAAGCTGTGGATTCGTGAAAGGAATTCCTGTGAGGTCAGTTTAGAAAACAAAACCAGAGCCACGGGGAGGCAGCAAACAGAGCTTGTTGGTGAGCAAGGCACTCTCTCGCAATGCCTAGAAATAATTGGGAGGGAATTTGCAAAGGCTGAACATTCTGTATTGGTGGCAGGGGGGAGGGGGTCCCAAAATCAATGGAAATGAGACTCACATAATGCATTCTGAGCACCTCTGCTGGGGCTGGGCTTGCTGGGGTAACCACATACTTTTCTAGACACTGCCTTCACCCTGAGGGCAGCAGCAGCAAGGTGCAAGGAATCCTGGCCAACCAGAAAAGACAGCTGTGATCTTTATACATTCCACCCCCCCACCCAAATATCCTACTACTCTGAAAAACTGCCATGATCATTGCTTTCAGTAACAGTAGGATAGTCATTAACTATTCTGAACGGTTCTATAATCAAGTAATAGGATATCTTTAAATTATAACTGTCTACAGATGATTGCTCAGTTGGTAAGGAAACTGCCTGCAATGCAGGAGACCCTGGTTCTCTTCCTGGGTTGGGAAAGGCTTCTTTCCAGAGAAGCCTTTGGGTTGCCAGAGAAGGGATAGGCTACTCCAGTATTCTTGGGCTCCCCTTGTGGCTCAGCTGGTAAAGAGTCTGTCCACAATGTGGGAGACCTGGGTTTCTCTGGGTTGGAAGAACATCTGGAGAAGGGAAAGGCTACCCACTCCAGTATTCTGACCTGGAGAATTCCACGGACTGTGTAGTCCATGAGGTCGCAAAGAGTCTGACAGGACTGAGCGACTTTTACTTTCACAGATGTATCAGTTATTTGGGGGTGCTAAAGATATCTGCTTTTCAAAAAGGTTTACTTATACAGTTGACCCTTGAACAACTTGGAAGTTAGAGGTACCGACTTCCCATGCAGTTCAAAATCCAGGTACTGCCTTCTCTGCCTCAAAAACCAAGGAATTGATCAATGACTCACCCAAAGGCAGGAAGCTGAAACAGTCTGGATAGAATCAGGACTCAAAGACTTCCCTTGTGGCGCAGTGGATAAGAATCCACCTGCCAGGGCAAGGGACACGGGTTTGATCCCCGGTCCGGGAAGATCCCACACGCTAGGGACTACTGGGCCCATATGCCACAGCTACTGAGCCCACAGGCCGCAGTACTGAAGCCTACAACCCTGGAGCCTGTGCTCTGCAATGAAAGAAGCCCGGGCAATGAGAAGCCCACTCACTTCAACCAAGCGTAGCCCCCACTTGCCGTAAGTAGAAAAAACCTGCGTGCTGCAACGAAGACCCAGCACAGCCGTGAATAAATAAGCAAATGAAATTATTTTTAAAAAAAGAATTGAGACTCAAACCCCAGTTCTTTTGATCCAACATATTATGATCACTAATGAAACATAAACTTTTCCCTACACTTAATTTAAAACTCTGTAAAACTAAAATACAGGCACTATATGTAATGAAAAATATCTGTGTGTATGTGGACCTGTGCCATTCAAACCCATGTTGTTCAAGAGTAGCTATATTCTAGTAAATTCTGTTGCCTATGGTAGTTAAGAAATACATTCTAGCTAAATTTTATGCTGTTGTTTTAGGGTTCATTAGGAAAAACTTTTCTACCATCAGTCAGCTACTTCTCTGTCTTGGTCCATTGATTTCAGAAGGTCACTGACAAAAAGGATATGATGTCAGTCTTCGCTTCTGGATATGGGCTATGTTTTGGTCAAGCTGACTGGTAATGAGAGGACAGCTGGGCTCCCCAGGAGGCATTTGTGGTAAAGAACCCACCTGCCAATGCAGGAGACACAGGAGACCCAGCTTTGATCCCTGGGTTGGGAAGATCCCCTGGAGGAGGAGATGGCAACCCACTCCAGTGTTCTTGCCTGGAGAATCCCATGGACAGAGGAGCCTGGTGGGCTATAGTCCATGGGGTCACACAGAGTCAGACAGGACTAAAGTGACTTAGCACGCACGCACGGGAGAAGACAGCTAAAGAATGACCCTCAGTGCTATGGGGGAATCAAAAAGATCCCTTCACCTCAAGAAGATCCCTTCACCTCAAGCAGGTATTCACAATTATATCTCCTAAGGAGCACTAATTCCTAGGTCACAAATAGTTTGAAATGGGATGGTGATGCCCACTTTGTGAAATGATTCTCTGGCAAAATTTTAAAATTCACTGTGACTACCTTGCCTTGGTCTTTAGATCTTTCTCTCGAATATCCAACCCACACATTTCACTTGTCTCAAGAACTTTCTTGTTTAAATATCTCCAGGCATCCTGAAATCATAAGGTCACCAGATATGTCAAGTAAAAATACAGAATTCCCAGTTAAAATTGGATTTCAGATAAACAAAGAATACTCTTTTTTTTTTGCTATAAGCATGTAGTTTCATGGACTTCCCAGGTGGCTGTGTGGTAAAGAATCCACCTGCCAATGCAGGAGATGCAGGTTAAATCTCTGGGTAGGGAAGATCCCCTGGAGAAGGAAATAGCAACCCACTCCAGTATTCTTGCCTGGAGAAGCCCATGGATGAAAAAGCCTGGCGGGCTACACAGCTCGTGAGATTGTAAAGAGTCAGACCCGACTTAGCAACTGAACAACAACCACATTATATATAAGGGATTGAGCATACTAGAATTTTGGTACCCTCAAGAGGCCTCGAGCCAATCCCCTGGACTGTCCTAGGATCTCCACTCTTAGGTACTGTTTCACTAGTGTGTTTTGCTCTTATGAACACACATAAAATGTATAGCTGTCAGTGTTTTTAATTGAATTGAGTAAATATATACAGCAAAGCTGTCCTTTGTTTCTTTTTTATTTTAATAAATTGACAAGTCTTTTACTTTGTTTTCTTTTTTTTTTTTTCCTGCTTCCTCATCAGATCTGCCAAAAATTGTTCATCAATCCCATATCTGGAAGACTCAATCACATAAGTAGTCTTTTCCGCCCCCTAGTGGCACGCTTGTGAATATTCGTACGCAGGCTTTTTGATGAGGGCGGTCATACATCGGGGCCTTCCTGGTGGCTCAGACAGGAAATTCATAGATTGTGAAACTCCTGAGCGTTTCAGTCACCAAGCTCTGAGCCTTGTTTCACGTCTCATCTTTACCCTATATAAAGAGGAAATTCACTTTCCTTCTTATCAGTGTTTGAATTTGTTTATGCCTGTGTGCACGCTAAGTCACATCAGTCGTGGCCACCTGTTTGCAGCCCTAGGGACGGTGGTCGGCCAGGCTCCTCTGTCCAGGGGATTCTCCCAACGCTTAAGAGACGAACTCTCACGTCTTCTGCATTGGCAGGCGGGTCCTTTACCGTTAGTGCCACCTGGGAAGCCTGTATCTGTTTATACTAAGTACTTATAACCTTCATTGTGAAAAAACAAAATGGAAAATATTTCTTAAAGTAACTTTTTATAGCAGCTTTGGTCTTAAGGGGGTCTGTCCCACAAAATCATTGCCATATATGAGTTTTAAGACTTAAAATAATAACACATCGAAACACAGAGGAAGCCATGTAAACATTAAAATATATCTTGGGTAGTTTGAAAATATGAACAGGACATCATTTTTATTGTCCAATAGCACTTTTTGTACCTAGCACCAACCCACTCTTCCAATATCTATCCAATCTAATGAAAGTTTTAAAAAGGGAACCTAAAATAAGCATGCTTAGACAAGTATTTCACCTTAGTTTTAATCCTTCGCTCAATTTGGTAAACAGGAACATCTCAGCATCTTTGGTGCTTCTAGAGATTCACAGCTGCCATCCAGAAAGTTTCCATTCAAGCTTTACGGTCTCTACTTTAACAAAACAATTTCCTTTTTCTTTTTTAAATACAAAACTGCTTTGATTATTATCTTGCCTACCGCTGACCCTCCCTACTTCCACACAACCCAAGGCATATCATTCGTGTTGATTTAAAATGATGGTTTTATTAGCTATGAATTTCTCTGCTCTTGCTGGTCTCAAAAGGTGCTATGACTGATTCTAAACACAATAATCTGCCCATTCTTGGGTATCATGAATGATATGCATCTCAAAACCTCTGACATCTCTCTCAAACAAACACAGTCTACACTGTTTGTTTTTATTCAGTATATTGATCAATGAGCTTGGTAGACACGTGGCTACAGCCTTTATGACTTGTCTGCCTGATGGTGCCTGACCCTCTGTGGTTTCCATCCCCACCCTGGTGATGGTGTGAAGCTCAGAGATGACAAAGTTTGCATAAGGGCTTCCATTTGCACAGTAGTCGATCAATGCTGAAGAGTTCAAGGATTTAAATTTATGTTATCCTGTGCATGGCTCCCTATAAGAAATCTCACATTAAATCAGAGATTCGACGTTTGAGAAGGTGAAAGTTTCAAATACTCCATAACTCAACTGGATAAATCCTAAGCTTTCAAAAACAGGAAATTTGGGGGTGGGGAGGTGAGGGAAAATGGGGGGGACAATCTGTGGGGAAGAGGAGTTGCTTAAAGTTAGTTTTTGAATTTTATCTTCCAAACTGCAATCTGCTTGAAGTATAAATATTAGCCAACTGAAAACTGGGAAAGTGATAAATAGGTGAGGTCATTAATGAAGAATAAGATTGTTAGTGTGTGTGTGTGTGTGTGTGTGTGTGTGTGAGCATGTGGTGTAGGGCATGCCTGAAGCGGGTTCTGGTGATAGGGGATGATTTAGATGATGCATTTTTAGGTGAACTCAGTGGAAAAACTATATACCTCCCACATGAATTTTAGCTCTTTATGCCTCATGGTACATATTATAGCCACAAGATGGGGATGTAACATAATCTTCCTTTCTCATGTTTGTTACAAGTATAAAGTCGAATGAGAGCAGGTTTTCAAGTGAGGTGACTATTTCCAGACTCACAAGAGGTCTCCTCCCTCTTTTCCCTTCTAATTCAATGGTAACTTTGGTTACATATTCAGGCAGAAAATACGCTTGTCAAAGGAAGTGTGTATTTTTGAAAATCACTATATACAATAACCAAGACACGGAATCAACCTAAATGACCATAAACAAATGAATGAAAAAAAGAAGATTTGGTATATGTAGATATATACCACATCATATATATATATATAATATATATAATGGAATACTATGCAGCCACGAAAATAATGAAATAATGCCATCTGCAGCAACATGGATGGATCTAGAGATTATCACACTAAGAGAACTAAGCCACACAGGGAAACACAAATATAATATGATACTGCTTATATGTGAAACCTAAAGAATGATATAAATGAGCTTTATATAAAACAGAAGTAGACCCACAAACATAGAAGATAAGGTAATGGTTACCAAAGGGGAAAGGAGGAAGGGATAAACTGGAAGTTTGAGATTAACATATACACACCATAACATATAAAATAGATAAACAATATGGACCTACTGTATAGCACAGGGGATTATATTGAATATTTTATAATAACCTATAAGGGAAAAGAATCTGAAAAAGAATAGATACACACACATATATATGTATGTATCTGCATCACTTTGCTGTACACTGAAATGAATACATCGTAAATCAACTATCAGTTTAGTCGCTCGGTCGTGTCTGACTCTGCAACCCCATGGACTGCAGCACTCCAGGCTTCCCTGTCCATCACCAACTCCCGGCGCTGGCTCAAAGTCATGTCCATCAAGTCGGTGATGCCCTCCAGCCATCACATCCTCTGTCGCCCCTTCTCCTCCCGCCTTCAGTCCTTCCCAGCATCAGGGGCTTTTCCAATGTTAGTTCTTCCCATCAGGAGGCCAAAGTATTGGAGCTTCAGCTTCAGCATCAGTCCTTGCAACAAATATTCAGGACTGATTTCCTTTAGAATGGACTGGTTTAATCTCCATACTGTCCAAGGGATTCGCAAAGTCTTCTCCAGCACCACAGTTCAAAAGCACAAAACGAATACAGCACTGTAAATCAACTATACTTCAGTGAAAAACAACATGAGGTAAATTCCTAAAAAGTAGGGGGGAGCTATAAGATTTTTAAATGAAGCAGAAAATATGGACAGAAGAGCTCTGTTTTCTCACACTGGGAATTTTAACTTTTAAAAGCATGTGTGTGCTTTATTTTGGTATCAGTTAAACAAAATACATATTTATCCATAAAAAATTGAAGAAAGCCTTAAAATATAACTTCTCTAGCTGCAATAAAGCTAAAATGTTTTAGTGAATATTTGTTTCTATTTGCTTGTTTCCATGGTTTTTGAGAAAATATTTCTGTACAGTTTAAAATGGGCCCATTAAAATCCAGTATAAAACTAGGTGTTCGAAACATGAGAAAGATTTCTGACAGGAGGATTTAACTATCAGAAGAGAAGAATCTGCTGGCCCTGTCTTATTTATGCTCAGTCATGTCCAGCTCTTTGTGACCCCATGGACCGTACCCCACCAGACTTCTCTATGGAATTTTCCAGGCAAGAATACTGGAATGGGTTGCTGTTTCCTCCCCCAGGGGATCTTCCTGACCCAGGAATCTAACCCAAATCTGTTGTGTCCTTCTGTGTTAGCAAGAGGATTCTTTACCCACTGCCCCACCTACTGCAAGCTTTCTTCCTTGGAGTACAAAATTATAACTTCTCAATTAAAGAAAAACTTTCACCTAAAGGATGATCTTCACTCTTGTGTAATTCTTTAATGATTTGTCAGTAATAATTCTATAAATGTCATGAGACCACATAGTGAAATACATTTTTCTGAAGGAAAGGTTCTTCATGGAAATTTACATATGGCATTGAAATATAGTGATCATTTTTAACAATACAATAATATTGAAATTATGAGGTTATGATAGAGCTTTGGGTCATATTTTAAAATAACATAATATTTCTAAAAAGGGATTGAGTGTTTATATATGCATGTATGTATGTGTTGGGGGCTGGATAATGATGAATATATATGTGAACAAGAAAAATAATTTTAAAGCTCCTCTTTCAACTTTAGTGAAATGAAAGACCTCGTAGATTAAGATACCAGGGTAAGGTACCATGTAAGTCCAAATTTCTCTTATAGAAAATATTTATTTTGAATCAAAGCATGTATACGCTCTCCCTTCTTCTCTTTCTTCCTTCCTTTTCAGGGCTTCCCTGGTGGCTTAGAATCTGCCTGCAATGCAGGAGACCCAGGTTTGATCCCTGGGTTGGGAAGATCCCCTGGAGAAGGGAATGGCTACCTACTCCAGTACTCTTGCCTGGAGAATTCCATGGACAGAGGAGTGTAAGTCAGAATTTTCCTTATAGAAAATTGTTGTTTTGAATCAGTTTATGTATACTCCCTCCCTCCCTCTCTTTCTTCCTTCCTTTTACCCTCTTGCAAGGGTAAAATGTTAACTCCACAGAGAGGGTATGTTTGATAATAGGGTCATGAAGATAGCAGTTATATTAATTATCTCAGTTAATCACCTTAATAAAGAGTGGTTGATAATTCTGGCTGTATCTCTCTTAGAGAAGTAATCCCTGGTTCAAAAAAACATCTTATTAGGATACATCCCAATAAACCAGATTCCTCCTGAAGTGTTAGTCGCTCAGTCATGTCCAACTCTTGTGTCTTCATGGACTGTAGCCCACCAGGCTCCTCTGCCCATGGGATTTTCCAGACAAGAATACTGGAGTGGGTTGCCCTTTCCTTCTCCAAGGGATCTTCCCAACCCAGGGATCCAACCCAGGTTTCCTGCATTGCAGGCAGACTCTTTACCATCTGAGCCATCAGGGAAGCCCCCAAGCGTAGTTTTATTTAAGAACCTTGTATCTTTGCATGACTTGTCTCTTTGTCTGGGGCAGTTTTCTTCCTAGTTTAGCAAATCTTAATCTTTTAAATTTGGCTTTGATCTCAATTCATCTGATATTAGATAGTCTGCCTTAACAGTCTCACTTCCTAGCTTTTCATATTAACTGGCATGCCCCTGGCTCTGTGAAATGCCCACAGTGTACCCAGGGCTGCCTTCTTTAAGGCTGTTCTTTTGTGCTCCAGTTGGTTTCTCCCATCAGCTCAGCATGTGCTCACTATGTCTCACTCTTGTGATTCCATGGACTCTAGCCTGCCAGGCTCCTCTGTCCATGGGATTCTCCACGCAAGAGTGCTGGAGAGGGTTGCCATTTCCTTCTCCAGGGGATCTCCCCGACCCAGGGATCAAACCCAGGTCTCCTACACTCACTACAGGCAAATTCTTTACCAACTGAGCTACAAGGGAAGCCCTATCCCAAGATCAGCTACCCACAAATGGGAGGAGTACCATAACTGTAGACGGACATCCCGAGAACAGTGGGTATGAACCACGCATTAGGCTCCATAGACTGGGAAACCGTCACAAGGAAGATAAACACATTGAACAATTGGGTTTGAAACACAAAGCGCTTACTTTGAGGAGAGCTGGAGAGCTATAGGAAAAAAAGTCCACTGTTAAAGGACATATCGTCACCAAGAGTCACTTCAAACCACTTGTACCAGCGGTGTGGATTATTATAATCACGTAACTTAATTAGAGCTTACACAAACCAAGAAATGTGCATGAAAAAAGGATATATTTATCTGAAAAAATGATTTCAATGTCTCGTTGAGAAACCTCTTTGAAGGTAAGTCTTCAAAAATGCAAAAAGTATGCAAAAACAAATAGGCAAAACAAGTGTGAAATTAGTGGAAAACATGAAAAAATCTAGAAGGATAGGGAACTTGGGTCTTTCAGACGAGTCATTTTGGATTCATTGTTCTGGAAATCAGCCAAGATTCTCTAGAAACATGGTATACACAAGAAGTTTTCCAAAGTGTGGGCATGCAAAAAGGCTTGATCCTTCCTTAGAGGATTGACCAAAAAAAAAAAAAAAAAAANACAGGAAAAACCATAGCCTTGACTAGATGGACCTTAGTCGGCAAAGTAATGTCTCTGCTTTTGAATAGGGAAAGAGAAACTGCTCTTTGTATTTCAAGCAATGAGATTAAATAGAGAGGATTGGATGCTGACACCACTGTTGGGAAAATGAGAGGAGGGATAGCTGCTGCTAATGTTTAGGTTCACCACAGTGGCTGTGATCCTACAAACTGGAAAATCATTGTTGGCATCCAGGTCAGAAAACTGAAGGAAACTGCCACTTATGATCAGAGCTGTCCTATGATGGTGAAGCGAGTAGGTGACAAAGACACTGAGAACTTTGTAAATCCTCCCTCTACTAAAGCCCACACATAAACAAGCCAATACTAGAGATAGACTAACACAGTTTACTTCCGACTGCCTTTTACCCCCAAATGTGAACAAGCGCATCTCACCGGGTGAATATCAGTGGTATTCAAAACCCTGGAGGTAAAGGAATGAGTAGTTCCCAGGCTTCCAGCCCCTGTAGTATACAGATGGTAAAAATAAAAGCAAATTGCCAAAAAAACCCCACAAAAACCAACCCAAGAAAAACCAGTAGCCCATATGGTTTTTCCTTAATTGTTAAGCCTGTCCTTTTGTATGTAAGGTACCCAAAACACTTTCAAAATGAATTAAAC
Source organism: Oreotragus oreotragus (assembly GCA_006410675.1). Taxonomy (NCBI): domain Eukaryota; kingdom Metazoa; phylum Chordata; class Mammalia; order Artiodactyla; family Bovidae; genus Oreotragus; species Oreotragus oreotragus. Next base: position 332,748 of record SJYX01008576.1, on the reverse strand, counting down.
TCTTCAATGATTTACTTGCCTTTCTCCCCCATGCTCGCTATATTCTAGGAGATGCACAAAATGACATGTGATCTTACACATTTCTGTGCCTTTGCACTCATCCTATCATGAAAAGTTACCTCTCCTCTACCTGGGAAGACTCTTCCCATTCCTCCACCGCCCTCCCTGTCCCTGCCACCTCCCTGCATCAGGCACAACTGACTTGTATCACTGCAGGATCTCCCCTGAACTTGGTTCACAGTTCTGTTATGGCAGCTTGTCCCAATAAATTTCAGCTTTTAGCCAAAAATATCCATCTCTTCCAACAGACATGAGCATCCTAAGGTAAGGGAACTCAACTTCTTTTGTGTTTATGTTTCAAGGACCTATGACAATGCTTGGTACATAATAGGTGTTCATTGAAGGCTTATTTAATGTATGAAAGACTGTGTCTACATAATCGCTCAGGGTAAGCATCTGAGGTTGCACAAAGAGCAAATTGCCTTCACAAATAGGTATGCCTCTTGTTCCTGAAAGGGGGTCTAACCAGTGGTAGAATCTTACAGGGACACAAATTCATGTTTATGAATTGCTTATTGATACTAGCTCCACCTTCTAAATTCTTATTTTCTGTTAATGTTGATTACTTTCCCTTTCTTTTCCAAGTTTCTACCATCTGTCTTTGCTTCTGAAGCTTGTAGCACTGCTTTCCATTAAAATATAATTCCCATGTAACATTCTGGTTGCTTTCACCACATCAAATTAATGCCATGACACTTAAGCTGCTGGGAAAATACGCATCATTAGTGTTGTGACAATAGTACTGGCAGTAACACTGAGGCAGGGTTAGAGAACATCTCAATAAGCGACTATTTACGCAAAAGAGAGCGCTAGAGTTCACAGTGCCCTTTGAGATCTAATCCTTTTGTTTGTACAAAAACGGAGACTGAGAGTTTCCCATGGTTCCTTAGCACAGTGGAAAACTGGTGTGCAAGGGCATCTTCTCCTTCAGGTGTGGGAAACCTCTGTAGTCAAGCCTCTGAGACGCCCAAGCATGCAGCGCAGTCCTGGATGCATAATAAGCAGTTAATCAATTTTAAAAGGGTGCACGGTTGTCCTACTTATTAAATCCCTCAAACTGACCATTTGCCCAAGTAACCTGGAAGGTCTTTGTTTTTCTTTGTGTCAGCTTCTATGTATTGGCTGACTCAGCATCCATTTCCAGCCTCATTTCTCTTGCCCACCTTGTTTATAAAGTCCAAGGAAGCTAAGTACTTTTCCAGCCTCCCTGCACTGGAAGTGACCAGGTAACAGATTTGGCTGGAATAAACGGAAGCCTGCAGGAATTTTCTGTGAAAAATGTTGGTTTCCTGATGGAAGGGAAAGCGGAGGCAGGTGCTGCCCTTGCTCCCTTTCCTGTCTGGAGGGTGAATGTGTTGGCTCCACCGACACCAGTCTTCCTGTGCCCATGAGGGAAAGCCCAGGAGAATAACAGAGATGTTGGCGCTGATATTGTTAAGCAGCCAGACGTCGCCAGCACCACCTACCTCCTGACTTCTTGTTATGTGATAGAAGCAAACCTCCCTTTGTTGAAGCTACTGAGTTTCTATTCCTTGCTCTCAAGTGCCTTTCTAATATTTTCTCTCTACCAACCACAGAACCTTCCAACTCATTGCCCAAAACAGGAAGGACAGGTCCATGTCTATCAAATAAGATAGACGTGGACATTACCACAAACTCACTCTATTAGTTGAGTTCTGTAACGTTTACTTGTTACCATGTTAATCTACAAGAAAAAGAAAGGTTCTTCCAGTGAATACATGAAATTTGAAAATAAAGGGGAAACCAATGGCAGTTGCATTCTTATATCAACCTCATCGTTCAATGTATTTTTTATTGAAGTATAGTTACTGTACAATATTATAAGTTTTAGGTGTACAATATAGTGATTCACACTCTTTAAGTGTTATATTCCATTTATAGTTATTATAAAGTATTGGCTCTATTCCCTGTGTTGTATATTATATCCTTGTAGCTTATTTAGTTTTTATATCATAGTTTGTGCCTCTCAGTCCCTTATCTCTCTCCCTTCCCCTCTTTCCCCTGGTAGCCACTAGTTCGTTCTCTATAACTGTGAGCCTACTTCTTTTTTGTTATAGTTTGTTTTATTTTTTAGATCCCACATATAAGGAATACATCATACAGTATCTCTTTCTGTCTGACTTACTTCATTTAGCATAATACCTTCCAAGTCCATCCATGCTGTCACAAATGGAAACCTTCATTCTTCTTTATGGTTGAGTAGTATTCCATTATATATACAGGCTTCCCTGGTGGCTCAGTAGGTAAAGAGCCCACCTGCAGTGTGGGAGACCTGGGTTTGATCCCTGGGTTGGGAAGATCCCCTGGAGGAGGGCATGGCAACGCACTCCAGTATTCTTGCCTGAAGAGTCCCCATGGACAGAGGAGCCTAGCAGACCCTGGTGGGCTACAGTCCATGGAGTTGCAGAAAGTCAGACATGACTGAGCAAATAAGCACAGCAAGGATATATATACACACACACACACACACCTCATTCTCTTTATCCATTCATCTGTTGATGGACACTTAGGTTGCCTCTATATCTTAGCAGCTATAAATAATGCTCATCCAATGTGTTTTAAATTTTTGTTTTAATTATAGAATATTGAGAGAATCTTAATTCACACAAGTAAGTGGTTGCAAACATATCAGTTTTTCACCCTACAGTTTCAGATCCAAGAGTTTGAAAGAAGGTAATGAGGACAAGTCCCCTTCAAAGTGAAGTCAATAACAGCATATCTGCTCTCATTCCTTAACTGGCAAGCATCAAATCTGGAGGGAGGGAGTTTTGTTGAACAGCTTTTTCAACAAAATAAATCTTCATTATCCAAAGGAAAATACAGTATAGTGAATGAGAGTCCAGATTCTGGAGACAAACGTTGTGGGTTCAAATCCTGGATTACCCCTTGCTGACTGAGCGCTTCTGTTTCAGTTCTTCATCTGTAAAACAGGACACATGAATTGTACCAACCTTACAAAGTTGTTGGGTGAAGTGAAAGTGAAAGTCGCTCAGTCGTGTCTGACTCTCGTGACCTCATGGACNCAGTCCATGGAATTCTCCAGGCCAGAATACTGGAGCTGTCTCTTATACACATCTAGATGTGTATAAGAGACAGCCCCAGGGCTGCTTTCCTGCTGCAGCTGCTGGTTTGGGTGAACCGGCACCCTGGGCTGGAGGCGACACTGCATAGCCGCCAGGGTGACATTGAACTGGGGGCCCCCAGGAGGGGCCTACCTTCCTGGGCTGGCTGTGTCCTGGGGGACCTGGAGTCCCTGAGAGTCCTCTACCCTTTACAGAACCAGGCTGGTCTGCCCACCCCCTAGCAAGCCCAACACTGAGACTCCCGAAGCAGAGAAAAGGTTGTCCACAAGCCAGCATCTCTGCACGTGGCTTGCCGCTGCCACCATCTTGAATTGCAGTGCCAGGCACAATGGTTCTGTGCTGGGAACCTAACCTGACCCCATTAGGTGCCAGGCCTCTGTACACGGTCCCCTTTAGGTAAGTGAAACTATATGAAGCCCAAAAGAAGAGGTTCGACCTTATCACCTAGATTCCATCTTACTTCCCACCCCTATTCTGGTTCCTGGGCTTCCCAGGCAAGGATACTGGTAAAGAACCCACCTGCCAGTGTAGGAGACCCAAGGGACACAGATTCGATCCCTGGGTCGGGAAGATCCCCTGGAGGAGGGCATGGTAACCCACTCCAGTATTCTTGCTTAGAATATTCCAGGGACAGAGCCTGGTGGGCTACAGTCCATAGGGTCGCAAAGAGTTAGACACAACTGAAATGACTTAGCACACGTGCATGCTTCTGATTCCTAGAGGGCTTTGCTGGTGACACCATGGAGTAAACTAAGGACTACCCTCCATTTCAGCTGAACACAGTGCCCACATGGCTGGGCCGTGCAGTAGGAGGCGGTCAGCCCTGGGAACCCTGAGAGGCCTCATCTAGTGCTCCAGTAAGGGCACTCACAAGACCACCCAGAGGCTGGCAGGAATTCCAGAACTGCTTGTAGACTCTTCCAGGCCCCGGGTTCTAGGAAGAGACGAAGTCTAAGTGCACCAGCTGGGGGTCCCTCCTGTCAGCGATGTGCCCAGTGATGTGGACCGTGGGATTCGAGTCTGCAAGGAGACACCAGTCTCCTGGGCTCTGAGCACATGACCGGGCAGCTCAACCTGAGAAGCTTCTTCTTCAAGGGCCAGAGGGCAGAAACCTGGTGAATGGAAGCGACCAAGACCCAGCCGGCCATGGGCACAGGGAGGCTGGGGCGTGGCCTGGCAGGAGCCGGAAGCGGAAGTGCTGTTCGCGGCCCAGGGAGGAGCCCGTGGCCGCGGCCTCACCTCTCCCAGCGGCTCCACTCAACCGGACACGCACAGTGTGGCCTCCAGAGGTCAGCTGGGGTCCCGCTACACCCAGGAGGTGCCTTTGAGGCTCCTGAGTCAACCCAGAGGGTGATGGGACAACACTGCAGACCTGGGTTCACCCAGTTTCCTGGGGTACCTTCACCTTCACCCCCACGCCAGGGCCCATCTATACGGGCAGCTGTTGTTCTGGGGAGGAGCCGAGGTCAGGGTGTCCCCAGTGTCTCGACTTTTGACCTCACTTGTTTCCTTATAAGGATTTAGGCTGTGGTTTGGTGTCCCAAGTTGACGTCTCAGGAGCATGGCTGTTTCTGGGCCAGTATGGCCTAGGAATCTGGATTTTCTCTGACAACATACGCTACAGTTCCAATTACGGACTTAGAAAACAGTTTTTTTTTTAAGTTTTATTGAGATATAATTTTATATGCCATACAGTTCACCTCTTTAATGTGTATAAGTCAGTCGTTTTTAGTATATTCACAGATATGCAACCATAACCACAGTCAATTTTAGAACATTTCCATTGTTTCAAAAAGAAAAACCAGGGACTTCCCTGGCGGCCGAGAGGATAAGACTTTGCCTTCCAATGCAAGGGGTTTGGGTTTGATCCCTAGTCGGGGAGCTCAGACCACACATGCCTGGCAGTCGAAAAAACAAAACATAAAACAGAAATGCTATTGTAAAAAATTCAATAAAGACTTTTAAAATTGGTCCTCTTCAAAATAATCTTAAAGAAAGAAACTCCACACCCTTTAGCCCACCATCCCCTCATCCCCTCCCCTGGCCCTATGCAATGACTAATCTACCATCTACAGATTTCCTATTCTGGATTTCTGTATGAACAGAATTATACAATACGAAGTCTTTTGTGACTGGCATCATGGTTTCAGGGTTCATTCAAGTAGAAGCATACAAATACTTTTCTTTTTATGGCCAAATCCATTGTATGAATATACCACATTTTGCTTATTCATTTCATCCATGAATGGATGTTTGAATTGTTTCCACTTTTGATGATTATAAGCAATGCTGCTATAAGCATTAGTGTGCATTGCTAAGTCATGTCTGACTTTTTATAACCCCATGAACTGTAGCCCGCCAGGCTCCCATGGGATTCTCCAGGCAGGAATACTGGAGTGGGTTGCCATGTCCTCCAGGGGATCTTCCCGACCCAGGGGTCAAACTCACATCTTCTATAATTCCCACATTGGCAGGCAGATTCTTTACCATGGAGCCACCTGGGAAACCCCATAAGCATTAGTACGCATGCGTGCTCAGTCGCTTCACTCTGTCTGACTCTTTGCAACCCTATGGACTGTAGTCCACCAGGCTCCTCTTGTCCATGAGATTCTCCAGGCAAGAATACTAGAGTGGGGTTGCCATGACTTTCTCCAGGGGATCTTCCTGACCCAAGAATCGAACCTGCATCTCCTCCGATTCTTTACCCACTGAGCCACCTGAGAAGCCCAAGAATTAGTGTACCCAAATACAATTCAATTATATTGGTATAAAGGAGATCAGCCCTGGGATTTCTTTGGAAGGAATGATGCTAAAGCTGAAACTCCAGTACTTTGGCCACCTCATGCAAAGAGTTGACTCATTGGAAAAGACTTTAATGCTGGGAGGGATTGGGGGTAGGAGGAGAAGGGGACGACAGAGGATGAGATGGCTGGATGACATCACTGACTCGATGGACATGAATCTGCGTGAACTCCAGGAGTTGGTGATGGACAGGGAGGCCTAGCGTGCTGCTATTCATGGGGTCACAAAAAGTCAGACACAACTGAGCGACTGAACTGAACTGAACAATTTGTTCATCTTATTCATTAGCTGATGGACATTTGAGTGTTTCTACCCTCTTGGATATTATTAATAATGCCGCTCTGAACATAGTATACAAGACAATTTTGTGTGGACATATGCTTTCATTTCTCTTGGGTATATATCCAAGAATGGAATTGTGGGGTCAAATGATAGACTGTCTTTAGCCTTTTGGGGAACTGCCAGACTGTTTTTCAAAGTGTCTACAGCATTTTACATTCCCACAAGCAGTGTATAAAGTATAAGCCCACAAGTTTTGTTCTGATTTCTCTTCATCCTCACCAATACTTGTTACTACTTAACTTTTTAATATATCCATCCTAGAGGATATGAAGTGGTATCTCAATATGGTTTTGATTTTCTTTTTCTAGTGACCAAGAATGCTGAATATTTTTCATGTGCTTATTGGTTATTTGCATTTTTTCTTTAGAGAAATGGCTGTTCAGCTCCTTTGTCCATTTTTTAGTTGGGTTATCTTTTTATTACTCTGTCATGAGTTCTTTGTATGACCTAGATACAAATGCCTTAACAGATATAGACTTTGCAATTTTTTCAATTAATTTGTACTACTTATATTTGTATAACTATAACTGAGGCATAATATACATCGGTAAGCTCAATTAAGCTATAAAAATTTAATATATAAAATTGTCTGCTATTAATACATACATACATATGTACATATATATAATTTCATTACTGCATTTGATTTTCTGTTATTTTTAAAGCCTTTGTGACTATTTTCATGAGGAATATTAGTCTGTAGTTTTCTTAAAAGCTCTTTGGGTTTATGCTAGTATGTCTCATAAAGTGGATCTTTTTTTCTAAAGCGTCTGTGAAGTTTCAGTATTATTTTTTCCTTAAATAATTGACAGAATTCAACAATGAAGCCATTTTCTATGGGGAGAATTTAATTACAAGGTGCTTTTTTAAATTGAATCCTGAGCATAGTGGATTTTATATTGCTGAGTTCCAGGTTTTGTTAGTTGCCTGTCGAGAATTTTGGTCTTTGCTTAAGTTGCTTGTGGACCAACTGATGATTTTGAGACTTTTGCATTTTTTGAGGTGCATTTAAAGCAGTCTTTTTTTCTTGGTCTAGCTAAGTCCCACCGCCAAGGCTTAATTCCTCTGTTGTCTTTATTGAATACCTGGGTGTGCGGCTTTCCACCCTGGCTGTTTGGCTCTGGAATTTCCCTTACTCTGTATGAGCTCTGAGACTTGTTCAGATTAAAGCTCTCTGAATACTTTGGTCAATTTGTAGCATTTCCTATACCTCCCAAACTTCAGACTCCAGTGGAAACCTCTGCACAAGCTTTTGTTCCATGTAGCATTTTCTTCTTATTATTTTCCCCATAAATTCTGGATGCTTCATCTTTCCCAAACTCCCATCTCTGTTGCCTCACCTCAGGGAGACCCCTACACTCTTGTTTAGACCTTGGTTATCACTGCAGATGGTGATTGCAGCCATGAAATTAAAAGACGCTTACTCCTTGGAAGGAAGGATATGACCAACCTAGACAGCATATTCAAAAGCAGAGACATTACTTTGCCAACAAAGATCCGTCTAGTCAAGGCTATGGTATTTCCAATGGTCACATATGTATGTGAGAATTGGATTGTGAAGAAAGCTGAGTGCTGAAGAATTGGTGCTTTTGAACTGTGGTGTTGGAGAAGACTCTTAAGAATCCCTTGGACTGCAAGGAGATCCAACCAGTCCATTCTGAAGGAGATCAGCCCTGGGTGTTCATTGGAAGGACTGATGCTAAAGCTGAAACTCCAGTACTTTGGCCACCTCATGTGAAGAGTTCACTCATTGGAAAAGACTCTGATGCTAGGAGGGATTGGGAGCAGGAGGAGAAGGGGACAACAGAGGATGAGATGGCTGGATGGCATCACCGACTCAATGGACATGAGTTTGGGTGAACTCTGGGAGTTGGTGATGGACAGGGAGGCCTGGCGTGCTGCAATTCATGGGGTCGCAAAGAGTCGGACACGACTGAGCGACTGAACTAACTAAAGAATCTTCCTGCAATGCAGACATAGGTTCAATCCCTGGGTCAGGAAGATCCCTGGAGAAGGGAATGGCAACCCACTCCAGTATTCCTGCCTGGAGAATCTCATGGACAGGAGAGCCTGCTGGGCTTACAGTCCACGGGGTCACAAAGAATCAGCTGAGCAACTAAACAACAACCCAATCCCCACTTCTGCATTGTTATCCAGAAAGTCTTTCCAAACAGAAAGCTGAGGCTCGCCTCATTTGTTTCCATAAGCACAGGAATCAGCCCTGCGCTGCCTGTTGTCCAGTCTCTCAACATAATTGCCTTGTTCTTTTTGTGTGGTTTTCTACTTTGTTTTGCTGGGAAGACAAGTTCATTTCCAGTTGCTATATGTGGCCAAAGCAGAAGTCTTCACAGAAAATTCAAATTAATAAGAATACCAGCCTCTGTCCAACGGATCAAGAGAGATCCATTCTTTTTTTCCCTGGGATCCCCTTCTTGTAATACTTTGGGACCCTTATTCAGCCCAGAGGCCTCAGTGCTGACTCGTCATCTGAGACAGAAAGACCCAGCATGTGTTCAGTGCCTCGAGGACTTTTTTCCTCCCCTCTCTTTCTCTGCTGTCGATGTAATTTCTCTGTCCTGTCACCATTTTAACAGGGGTTTCAGTATCAGGCAAGTGTTTCACACTGAGACAGGTTCCTTTTGACCAACCCATCTCTGTACCACAAAATCATCTTTAGTAATAATCATAAAGAAAAATATATAGATTTCAGATGTGAAATAAGATGTTATCTTACCAAATCAAAATATTACACCTTTCAGTGAGTTCTCCCTTTTGCACAGTTTTAAATCCAAATAAAAAAAAATTTTAAGTTCACATGATTGATAGAATTGAAATAACATGTTTCGTTGTCTTCGTAATCATTGTACTATCATTGTGCTTCAGCCACCCAGTCGTGTCCGACTCTTTGAGACCCATGGAGTGCAGCACACCAGGCCTCCCTGTCCCTCACCATCTCCCAGATTTGCCCAAGTTCATGTCCATTGTATCGGTGATGCCATACAGCCATCTCATCCTCTGATGCCCTCTTCTCCTTCTGCCTTCAATCTTTCCCAGCATCAGGGTCTTTTCCAACGAGTCGGCTGTTCACATCAGGTACTATCATTATTTATTTCTAATTAAAGCATAGGGATATGTACCAGTACTGAGGTTGTTGATAACAAATCGTTTCTGAAGCGATCAAAATTTCCAAGCCATTGCACACTTACTCTTAAAAAAGTCCTAGGTAGCTAATTCTGCATGCTTATGGCTGACCGTATAACTTGGAGATCTCAGAGTTAAATTCCGTGTAAAGTGCCCTGTTTATTAAATGAAGGATAATTAAAATGTACATATGTATAAAATTAGTTCCGAAAGGAACTGATCTTTTTTTCCACCGAGGAGCATTTTATCACATTGTGAGAACTGAAAACACATGGTGATAATAAAAACCAGACTAACCTGTGACTGTAGCTGTCTTTGTTACAGTTTTTTTAAAAACCGTCTGCAGGCAAGGCACTCTGTTCTGTGCCTGTGCTCTGGGTGGACCCCTCCCACCATCCTCCTTGGTTTCCCACTTTCAGGAACCCTGGGTGGTATTCCCGCTCCCAAGAAGCACTGTGATCATTAAAACCCCACCGTTTGAATCCAATCAGTCCAGTCTAGGTTCTGCCCATTTCTGAGACTTCTTCGTTGCCCATGGCTCCCCATAATCCTCAGTCCAACCGAGGTTCTTCAGGGCGTCGGAGTAGGGGGCAGAAAACACCTCCATCACAGCACTTTCGGGCAAAAGGAGGCTTCGGTCTCACTGTCCAAATTTATGGTGACATGCTGGTCGGTTATATACATGCACACGTGGACGTACAGATCGAGGGGTCCAGTCTGCTGGAAATATTTTATGTAGCATTGTTATATTAATTTACATTCAAAGCAATTTGCATTTATATTCATAATGATTGCTATATAGCTTTTTGTAATGAATTGTCTTGTTGCCAGTGATGTATTGTAGAACAAGTCAGAAATTTTCTACCTGCCTGTGCTTTAAAACAACCTACATATAGAAACATTGTTTCTCGAAGCCTTAGACCTTACTGATAAAATCCTCCAGCCTGGAGACTTTTGTTGGGAGACTATCGGACTAAAAAAATTTTTTTAATAAAATAAAAGCAAATCAGGTTCTGTTTACACATGATGCAAAGAATTCAGTTATTGCAGAAAAGGCAAAAATGAAAGTAAAATATTTGTACCCCATCATCTATGAATAATCATTAACACTTGGACTTTAATAAAAAGAGCCATTATATTGCTCAATAAACTGTATTAAATGTAATTTATCTGAACTGGATAAAATCGATGAGATTCCTTTAAGCTTTACATAAGTGTTTCTTCATTCCATGAGATATTTCCAAACAAAAGTTCCCTCTAAAATTAAGGAAAGATACAAAAAAAAAGAAAAAAAAAGCTTGAGAATGTGGAGTCATTATATCTCATAAAATACATAATACGATTTTAGGGAATATCAGCTGATTACCTGCACGGATAGATAAGTGCATTAGCGATTTCCTCCTTCCTCTAATTTTCAAATATTTATATTCTGTAACCGTAATTCCTAAAGTCATTTACTATTTGCTTTACATAGAGATAAATTCTGGGGAAGGCAATGGCACCCCACCCCAGTACTCTTGCCTGGAAAATCCAATGGACAGAGTAGCCTGGTGGGCTGCAGTCCATGGGGTCGCTAACAGTCGGACAGACTGAGCAACTTCACTTTCACTTTTCTCTTTCATGCATTGGAGAAGGAAATGGCAACCCACTCCAGTATTCTTGCCTGGAGAATCCCAGGGACTG
>SJYX01008576.1:293945-321499 GCA_006410675.1 Oreotragus oreotragus | reverse complement strand
GAGCCTGGTGGGCTGCCGTCTATGGGGTCACACAGAGTCGGACACGACTGAAGTGACTTAGCAGCAGCAGCAGCAGCAGAGATAAATTCAGTACTCAGCACCAGTGCAGTCCCTTCATTTCTGAGTTCTTTGTTTTACTTCACTCTGGATTTTTGTCATCAAATAATTTGCCGAAGAGGGTTCTCACTGTGCTTTGTATGTACTGAGTGTTTCCTTTATACTGGAAAGCAGAGCCAGCTTTATCAGTGTGCAACCTGTGCTACTGTACAGGTCCCACTGAGAAGGAACTTGTGCTTGGCTTAATGCTCTGCTGTTAGTCTTGAAATTCTCCATTCTTTTAAATAAGGGCTTCCTCATTTTCATTTTGCTTTGCCCCCTCCCCCATATTATGTAGCTAGTGGCTTGAAAGACAGGGTTGGGGTATGCTACTTCTTTTTTATATATCATTTTAGTCCATTTGTTTATTTATTTTTGGCTGTGCTGAGTCTTCACTGTTTCGCGGGCTTTTCTCCAGTTGCACTGAGCCGGCGCTACTCTCTAGTTGCCGTGTGTGTGGGCTTCTCATTGCAGCGGCTTCTCTTCATTTGGACCACAGGCTCTAGGGAGCGCTTGTTTCAGTGGGTGCTGCTCCCAGGCTCTAGTGAAAGTGAAAGTCACCCAGTCATGCCTGACTCTTTGCGACCTCACGGACTATACAGTCCATGGAATTCTCCAGGCCAGAAAACTGGAGTGGGTAGCCTATGCATTGTCAGTGGATTCTTTACCAGCTGAGCCACAAGGGAAGCCCAACAATCCTGGAGTGGGTCCCTTCTCCAGCCAATCTTCCCGGCCCAGGAATCAAACTGGGGTCTCCTGCATTGCAGGCAGATTCTTTACCAACTGAGCTATCAGGGAAGTCCAGGCTCTAGAGCACAGGCTTAATAGCTGTGGCTCACCAGGGCCTTAGTTGCTCCGCAGAGTGTGGGATCTTCCCAGATCAGGGATCGAACCTGTGTCTCCTGCTTTGGCAGGCAGATTCTTTACCACTGAGTCACCCGGGGGATCCTGATGCTAGTTCTTAGTTTCTCTTTCCTTGAGAACACAGCCCTGTGGTCAGCAGCGTCATCACAGAGAGCTGGAGGCCAGCCTGACAACTTTCTCTATTTCGGTGAGACCATACTCTTGTCTGGATACCTGCAGAAATCTTTCATCTTTGAAGTTCAACCACTTCACCAGGATATACCTCTGTGTTAAGCGTTCAGAATTTACAGATTTTTGGAGCGCAGTGTGCTGCTGCTTCAATCTTGCAGACTTGTTTCAGAGAATGATCCTTATATATTTAGATTTTATTTTTCAGAAAGTCAAGAAGCAGACCTGGGTCACCGTACGTTCTTTATTAAGTTGCTCTCCCTTTGGACCTCAACTTCCAGCAGCCATGAAGAGCAGTCTCAGAACCTCTTCTTCCAGAAGCAAGGGGAGAGATTCCCTTAAAAAAGCAAAAGCAAACCAAACCCTGACCCCAAATCCTTCTCCAAATAATTATGGTAAAACTGCCTGAAAAAGCTGTCTATTATTACTGATCCCAGCTTGGCGTGGTGGTGGCTTCCTACTGCTACTAATCTCTTGACTCAAGAACACCCATCTGTCATTGCAACTCGCCCATCACATGTGTTACTAATTTCTTGCACTAAATCCCCTCACCCCTGTTTTAAAGATTTAACAAGGCTTCTCTTTTCTTGATTGGCTCCTGACTGACAGATAGTGAAAGTGAAAGTCACTCAGCTGTGTCCAACTCTTTGGGATCCCATGGACTATACAGTCTGTGGAATTCTCCAGGCCAGAATACTGGAGTGGGTAGCCTTTCCCTTCTCCAGGGTATCTTCCCAACCAAGGGATTGAACCCAGGTCTCCTGCACCGCTGAGTGCAGGAGCTGAGCCACAAGAGAAGACAGATATGTGGCTGAGTATTTTAGTAATGTCAAAATATCTACTAGACTGCGCAAGGCCAGAATACTGGAGTGGGTAGCCTTTCCCTTCTCCAGGGTATCTTCCCAACCAAGGGATTGAACCCAGGTCTCCTGCACCGCTGAGTGCAGGAGCTGAGCCACAAGAGAAGACAGATATGTGGCTGAGTATTTTAGTAATGTCAAAATATCTACTAGACTGCGCTAACTAATTGTATTGTTTAAATCCTATATATCTTTTCTGATTTTCTTTTCTTGGTCTGTGGTCTATCAGTTATTCAAGAGTTGCAAAGTTTTCCATTGTTTTGGCAAGGTTTTCAAATTTCTCCTGACAAATTTGTCTTTTTTTATTATTTATTTGTATTAGTTCTGTAAATTGTATTACTATGCATTATTCAATGCATACAAGGTTAAATTTGTTATTATTTTTCAGTTTGGAACTCAAAGTCAACTTTTTACTCTGTGAATTGTGTGAGCCCTTCCAAGTTTAAGTGGCCCAAGGGCATCAGTGGGGGAAAGTGTGGTTTAGTCCATACATTCCTTTTCCTTGGGTGGTATTTTTCTTCCTCTGGTTTTTTTACCCTTCCAATCCAGTCTGCTTTTTCTTCCAAATATTGTTCAGTGTTTCTGATTCTCTAGTTTCACACTTCTTTCCCTGCAAGGTGGATAGATGCATTCTCTTTTATAGTGTGTGTGTATGTGTGTGTGTGTGTTTAACACACACATATGCGTTTCTGTTTCAATGGAATGAATAAGGTTCTTTTATAGGTTTTTCCCTTCTTTCAACTGTTTTTATGATTTTGAAATCATCTGTTTAAAAGTATTGGCTGCAAAACTCAGCAGGGCTTAGTCTGTTTGGAGAAGTAATTCTCTGATAAGTTTTTCATTTATAGAGTTGTAATTTTTCCAGGTTTTCTAGTTTTTCTCAAGTCATTTTGATCATTTGTATTTTCTATAGCACTGAACTTTTACCAAGATTTGCAAGTCTATTAGCATTATTTGAGTCTAATGCTAATTTAATTTAAATAATTTTAAAAACCCCATTAGTAATCACAGATGTAATGCCTTCTCATTTTAATTTATGGTTTCTCCTGCCTAAATAAAGAGACCAGTGGTGTATTAATTTTCTTGCTACTTTTATCTTCTATAAATAAATAAATAAATGGAAATTAAATTTTATAAAACACTTTTTAATTTATTTTAAACACATTAGCAAAACATGTTTATGTTTCACGTAAAAAATACAGGATGCATAAAGAAAAAGCTAATACCATTCTCTGCACTCCCTCTCCTTACTGCCCTAAGATAATAATAACAGCTTGGTGCTATCATATTTCAACTCTATTCTGCACATTTGTGCAAACACAAATCTGTCAGCTTTTGGTTCTTATACAAAAAGGATACACTAAACACATTACACTTTAACTTCCTTTATTCAGTGTTTAAATATATTGGACCCCCTTCAAGTTACTAATCTTTGTTTAGGCATGAGTGATAGTACTATCAGCTAAGTTCAATGTTAATAAATCAGTAATAGATATTAAAATAAGATGTCCTTAAACAGAAATACACATAAAACAGTTACATATTAATCACTTGACAGAAATGTTACCCGAGGCTAAAAGGAACCTAACCCTGTACTTCTCTTAGGAGCAATGATTCAGTATTCATCAGTATTCACAGCTACTTTGCAAATCATAACTATCATAAAACAAGAATTGACTGTATTTCAGGCAGGTGTGGATTTTGAGGACAAATACTTGACTGTCAAGACATTTATAGCTGTTTTTGTACAAAATAGATAAAATAAGAAAATACTTTCTTCAAAATCACACACACACACACACACACACACACACCCCCCAACTGGTGACCAAATTGGTGTTTTTAATATTTAGCTAAGAACCTTCTTCCCCTCTCTTTACCTGATCAGTTCTGGAAGGAGATTACTGAGCTCTTGAAGACATATTTTCAATTGAAACAGTGAGGACATTGTCTTAGAATTTGGAAGTTATTAAAGATACCCTTCTCAATTTTTTTTGCTTTCTGCAGATAACCAGACAAAGTGGAATCAGTATCACGAATTATTCTTTCTATGATATTGATGTTGACTGTAAAGGGAAAGGGAAAGTGAAGTCACTCAGTCGTGTCCAACTCTCTGCGACCCTGTAGACTGTAGCCCACCAGGCTCTTCCATCCATGGGATTCTCCAGGCAAGAATATTGGAGTGGGTTGCCATTTCCTTCTCCAGATGTTGACTGTAAAGCACAAATAATCAAAAAAGATACTTTGAGATCTATTTTTGTTGAGCAGGCAATGTATTTTTTAAAAGACAAATAATCCAGCACATTAACACAGAATAAAATCCTTCCTTTTGGAGTAGGAAGAGGATTATTAGCTGTGGTTGCATGAATATTGCAGTCATAGTCATCATTAAGAACCTGAACCCAGCTACCCAAAGCTCTGTGCTTTCTTTTGAAAGAACACAACCTCTGTTACTTTAGAAGGCATTTAGTAAAACACTGCGGGCTGGGAGTGGGGGCGGGGAGATGATCTGTACTGTCCCCAGATCAGATCAAAATGTAGTTTCTCTCTTCCAAATTATAATAATGATGACTTAAAAGATGCAATAGATAATTGACAGGACTTTTATCAATTGAAAATTGATAAAATGATAAGGTTTCATATGACAGCTAGGTTTGGGCTTTGTTTTTACACTTAGATTTCTTTTTTCTCTCTACTATTACAAGAATGCAATTCTCAGCTTAGCTATATCAGATGTATACTCTACATTTTCTATTAGTTATAGAAGATTGATGGTTTTCCCTGGTGGCTCAGGGGTAAAGAGTCTACCTGCCAATGAAGGCAACGCAGGTTTGATCCATGGGTGGGGAAGATCCCCTGGAGAAGGAAATGGAAACCCACTCCAGTATTCTTGCCTGGGAAATCCCTCGGACAGAGGAGCCTGGCGAGCTATAGTGCATGGGGTTGCAAAAGAGTCAGACACGACTTAGCTACTGAACCACAACAGCAACACATGCGGTGTGTGCTCAGTTGCCTCCAACTCACTGGGACCCCCTGGATGTAGCCCCCAGGCTCCTCTGTCCATGGAATTTTCCAGGAAGAATACTGGAATGGGTTGCCATTTCCTGCTCCAGAGGATCTTCCTGACCCAGGGATCAAACCCAGGTCTCTGATGTCTCGCGCATTGGCAAGCAGATTCTTTACCTTTGCACCCTCTGGGAAGCCCCACAACAACAATCAGTTCAGTTCAGTTCAGTCGCTCAGTCGTGTTCGACTCTTTGCAACCCCACGGACTGCAACATGCCAGGCTTGCCTGTCCATCACCACCTCCCAGAGCTTACTCAAACTCATGGCCGTCGAGTTGGTAATGCCATCCAACCAACTTATCCTCTGTCGTCCCGTTCTCCTCCCACCTTCAATCCTTCCCAGCATCAGTCTTTTCCAATGAGTCAGTTCTTCCCATAGAAGATGATGATTTAGTGAAGACTCGTTAATAGTCTTCAGCAGAATGAGCTCAGTCTTGACTGTCTTTAGCACCCTTCTAATCTCTTACAGTTCCTTCCACCTCTCATCCCCTTTCTCACTCTGCCTCCCACCACCACCCATGATCCAGGTCTCTTTGGATTTCACCTTATCATGGGCTTCCCTTGTAGCTCAGCTGGTAAAGAATCCACCTGCAATGCAGGAGACTCTGGTTCGATTTGAGCTCAGTCTTGACTGTCTTTAGCACCCTTCTAATCTCTTACAGTTCCTTCCACCTCTCATCCCCTTTCTCACTCTGCCTCCCACCACCACCCATGATCCAGGTCTCTTTGGATTTCACCTTATCATGGGCTTCCCTTGTAGCTCAGCTGGTAAAGAATCCACCTGCAATGCAGGAGACTCTGGTTCGATTTGTGAGTCAGGAAGATCCCCTGGAGAAGGGAGAGGCTACCCACTGCAGTATTCTTGGGCTTCCCTGGTGGCTCAGCTGGGAAAGAATCTGCCCGCAATGCGGGAGACCTGAGTTTGATCCCTGGGTTGGGAAGATCCCCTGCAGAAGGGAACAGCTACACACTCCAGTATTCTGGCCTGGAGAATTCCATGGACTGGTTGAAAAGAGTCGGACATGGCTGAGAGACTTTCACTTTATCATTACCTTACCTGGAATGCCTTCTTCTTCTATTACCCTTCTAAATCCCATTTACTTCTTAAAGCGTCCTAGAAACCAACTGAAAATATTTTCTCCCTTTCTTGACTATCAGATTATACATGTAATTTGTCCTATACATTTTATTTTTAAAATATAGCAATTCACTTTACATATGTGTGTGTTTAATATACCTATAATCATTTCATCTTGTAGGTCTTGTCTGCCCAATAAAATATTTTTGAAAATAAGCTTTTTTGTCATATATTTTTCCTCTGTTTTTCAGAGCAATAAAGCACACAAGTTGTCCACTATCTCCTGTAAGTTAAATCGTATTTCTTAATGGATGTAACTACAAACCAAATACAAGAGAATTAGTCTAAAGTTGCAGGGAGATTTTCCAGGAGAATTTTGAGAATGAGACAAGGGATTAAAGACAAGAGTTTTTCTTAGATTACTTTGTTTTGTTTATTTTGGCTGAGTTGTGTCCTAGTTGTGGCACGTGGGGTCTTTAGGTTGTGGCCCACAGACTCTCTAGTTGTGGTGCCCAGACTTAGCTTCTCCAAGGCATGTGGGATCTTAGTTCCCTGACCAGGGATCGAACCTGTGTCCCCTGCATTGCAAGGCAGCTTCTTAACCACTGGACCACCAGGTAAGTTCCTTTAAGTTATTTTTTAAGCATAATACTTTGATTCCTTTTATAATCATCTCTTTCAACTTTCCTACTTATCCCTGATGCTACAGCCACACTGGACACTGCCCCAAACACTCTTTCTTCCCTCCCTGCCTTTTCCTGATCTTGGGCTTTTACACAGTCATACTGAGCTGGTTCAGTTCCCATTGCATACCAAAGACCTGCGTGATCTCCAACCTGTTACAACATGTTAGTTATTCTCTCCAACCCCAGTTTCCTCATCAGGGATAATACTGGTACCCAGCATAGGATTTCTGAAAATATCTCTTGATATTTATCCTTTGGCCAGTTGATGCAAAGAGCTGGCATTAGAAAAGACCCTGATGCTGGGAAAGATTGAAGGCAAGAGAAGGAGAGGACAGAGGATGAGATGGTTGCATGACATCACCAACTCAATGGACATGAGTCTGAAAAAGCTCCGGGAGTGGGTGATGGACAGGGAGGCCTAGCATGCTGCAGTCCATGGGATCACAAAGAGTTGGACACGACTAAGTGACTAAAGATCAAGATTAATCATACAAAGTACCCCGACCCCTGCTATCCATTAAGGCAGTGTTTAGCAAATTGTTGACAACAATTGGGTTGTGAAATAAACTTCATGGGTTCCAGTCATGATTGGGGGCTAAACAAGAGCAAATGGAAAACAGTAAAATAGAGGAGACTTGGACATAACTGTACTCTAGCCTGGAAAATCCCATGGATGGAGGAGCCTGGTGGGCTGCAGTCCATGGGGTCTCCAAGAGTCAGACACGACTGAGCAACTTCACTTTCCCTTTTCACTTTCATGCACTGGAGAAGGAAATGGCAACCCACTCCAGTGTTCTTGCCTGGAGAATCCCAGAGACGGCGGAGCCTGGTGGGCTGCCGTCTATGGGGTCGCACAGAGTCGGACACGACTGAAGCGACTTAGCAGCAGCAGCAGCAGCAGGACATAACAGACTATTTTGACCCACAACTAGAAAACATATTTTTGTGAAATTTTTATTCAAATATATTGATATATATGAGAATGTGTGCTACACTGTGACATGAAATATATTTCTCACTGAGGGTTCAGGATGAAATCTTTTGAAAACCACTTTTAACATCAGTTTAAAGTGCATGTCATTTACGAAGCCTTCCCAGATTTTGTCATCAGCAAATGAAGTTTTCCTCTTTGATCTTCTTGGATTGATGTCTTGTGGCCACATTCTATGCAGCACCAGAGTTGCCTTTGTGATGAGTATCTCATTTCTACAGCATTTTCAGAGTCTCTTTGAGCATTTAGAACGTGCCTTGTTCATCTCTGCATACTTGGCAGCGCTTTCAGCATATTTGTTTGCACATTATAAATGCTAAATACATATTTTGTTAATAGATGTCTAAGTTTTACTCCTATTTAATTATAGAAGTGACAAATTGACAAGGAAAGCCTGGAAGAGGCACTGAAAACAAAGACTCAGGGATTTAACTTCAATCAGAGATTTTTTTTTTAAGTCTCCTATTTACCTATTTGCTTTGATGAGGAATACCCACCCCCATCCCCTTTAATTAAAGATTTTCAAACTTTCTGAAGGGTAGAATTTTGTTCTTAGAGCGTTTCCGTCATACTGTATACAAGGCAGAATTTCCTAAACTGAGCTCAATGGCTATGTTTAGGAGCAGAAAGATTCTCTGAAATTATCTGTAAAATCTGGATCTATGGGCTTCCAGTCTGAGCCCTGCCTTGCCAGTGGATTCGCATCACCATCCATGCCAGCCTCTGGACCTCAGGGCAGACTTCCGGACAGGCAGCCACACGTGGGCTCCAGGGACTCAGAAACTGCAACTTGAGGCTGGCCAGACTCCTCCACCCTCTTCACCTTGGCCTATAAAAACCTGAACGGACAAACACTAACACACTTTTTAACATCAGGTCCATATTCCCAAACCCCACCTGATGTGCCTGCCTGTGAAACCTCAAGGCTACCAAAAGAATTTAGCTTTTGTTCCCGATCAACATCAGAAGATAGGAGCTCAACCCCCAGCATCTCTAGAAGGGGAGGATCCTAACTTCCATAAATTCTGTTTGGCAATCCCAGATGGTAATTCCAGTCTGAATTCCCACCAGCGGCCACATGGGGTTCCTAAATCCCTGCATTCTTTCTACACTTACTGACCACTCTAACAAGTGTTAAAAAAATCATTGTTGCTTTAACTTGCACTTCTCGGATTGCTAATGAATTTGAACACTGCTTTTTAGGCTTCCCCTTGTGTATATTGATAACCTTTACCCATTTTTCTATGTGTTTGCTATTTTTTTTCTGATAAATTTCCAAATCTCTTGCACAATTTGCTCTATTTATATGCCATGTTCGAATTTTTCTCCAGTTTACTTTTAACTTCATTTATGATATTTTATACGTTTCTAAGTTTTAAATTTATTAGGTGGTTAATTCTAAGATTATTATGTGATTTCATGCCATGAATTTATTCATGGTATTTGGCAAAATACATTGTGTCTTTCCTTTGAAAAAATAAATCGAATATGTGTATATGTGTACACATGCAAGTTCAATCCCTAGGTCAGGAAGATCCCATAAAGGAGGGCAACCCACTCCAATGTTCTTGCCTGGAGAATCCCATGGACAGAGGAACCTGGTGGGCTATATAGTCCATGGGGTCACAAAGAGTCTGACACAACCGAAGCGACTTAGCATGTATGCAGGTGCACACATGCACACACCCTGGAATTTTGAGAGAGTCCAGAACTTTATGTTTTGTAAGGAAGTGTTCTATGATTCAAAAACCCAAAACCCCACAAATATAAATCAATGATGCATCCGGATCAGTTAAAAAAAGAAAGAATTTGCAGCTATCCTGTTGCCATAGCTTTAATCCTCTTTCCTCTTATCTTAAAAATCATTCCAAAGGGAATCCCTGTTGTCACATTGTGATTGGAAGGAGTCACAGTGACTCGGGCCATTAGGAAATCACTGAGTCACTGATCTCCTGGGTCCTGCTCCCTTTAGGCATCTCTTCTCAACCTTCTGCAGCAGTAAATCACCTGTTCACTCAGCATCTGGACAGTTCTCTGAACATGTGATCATCAAACCCATCTGCCCTCTTCCTGCATTACAGAAACCTGATGGGCCATGCATGGCATCATCAAAGCTCAGTTTGCTTTTTGGCCTTTCCACTTGATAAGGATGAAGCCCAGGGAAAGCCACTGCAATCCGTGCTTCTTTGGGACCTTCCACATAGTGAGCTCCTGAGGCAGGGGAACAGGAGTAGCTGTGCCCAGAACAATCTGGAGACTAATGCATCCAGTGTTTAAGTGGAATTTAATATCTGCATTCTTGTGTGCAGCAGTGCCTTCCAATTCCCGTCATCGATGAGACTTCTTCCAATCTGCTACCCAGAGGAGGGGGCGGGGAAGGAATGCCTGGATAACCTCCAGGGGAAGGTAAACGCTGTAGATACTTAAACAACTTCTTCCCATCACCTTGAAGCTCATCTTCTCTCTTCACTCTAACTTCCACCATTAAAACTGACCTTGCTTTCCAGAGATGAGACGCTGGTAACTCTGGGGAACCTGACCTGGCTTAAAAACCAAGTAAACCAATTTCCAACCAGTCAAGGAGTATTACAGACAAATTACCCTCTGATGTTTCTGGGGCAAAGCACGCCACCTCTGTCAGGCAACACTATGAGTTTGTTTCAGGTCATCTCCAAAGCTGCCCTACCAGTAATCAGTTTTAAGGGAAGTGGTCCAGGTGAGATGCTAATTCAGGAAGGCTGGACTCTCCCAGCAGCAATTACTTGGCGGACGGGAAGCATCACTCTGGCAGGTTAACGAAGTAGTCGAGTCCCAGTGTTTCATCTTCTGCATGGGATCTAAAAGCCTGAAACAGTATCTCTTCAAACGCAACTCCCTCTCTACCCCTCTCTACCTTAATTAAGCACTTATCTTATGAGCAAACAATTTAGTGGTGAAATCAAATCATTTAAAAGGTGACTCTTTTTGAGGAGAGCATCTTAGGACAATAGTGGTCTCCATTATCCACTTAAAGTGCAGTTTTTCTATTCTTGGCTGAGTTTCCATTTTTTCCCACTTCCTGTTATTCTTCAAACTTTTTTACTTTCCATAGCAGCAGTCATGGGCACATCAGAATTTGGTGTCCTCTCTTCTTCACCATCCATAAGGACTTCCTTGCTTCTGGATAAGCAGTATACTAATTCTTCCCATGTGTTCTGATGTGTTGAAAACATAACAGGTGGCTCCATTTGCCAGTGGGCACCCCTTGGCCAACGGTCAGTGTCCAAAGTCCTATTCACCAGTGCCTCGATTTTTCATACCAACAGGAAATGTTTTAAATCCCTATCCTTATTCTCAACCCCCAGCAAAAAGGGGTCTTGTCTCTTTTATTGCCACATGGCCTTGTGGTGCTGTGAGCTGATTAAACTCCCACCTAACCTGGAAGTGTTACTGGCAGGGGTGCAGTTTGGGGCAGATATCTGTTCTTCCTGTTTCTCGGCTCTTTTAACATTTCCTCCAAAAGCTTAGTAGGCCTATTTTTTACCTCTCTGTAGAAGAAGGGATAATCAATAATTGATTCTTCTAAAACCAGTAAGAGCGAATGCTTCAAATGTAAGTCAACCAGCCACTGGGCCCCAGAGCAACAAAAGAATGCAAAGGTCCATGCACAGTCTGCAAACGAACAGGTCACTGGAAGTGGGACTGTCCCCAAGGGGAAGGGGACTCCTGCTCCTGATGCTAGTTGACTGAGGCAGCCTGGAGAGTCTGGCCACCCCTCCTGCCCGTTCTGAGATGTCTGTCTTCAGCAGGGAGCCCCAAGTGGTCCTCGATGTGGCAGGTAAGAAAATCATTTTTTTAACTGATGCTGGAGCCACTTACCCTGTCTTGATTTCTCACACTGGGCCTCTTTCCTCCAAAAGCTGCTCTGTGACTGGTGTTGACTGAAAGCCTCATACCCGTTTCTTCACGGGGTCACTCACTTGTCAGCTTGAACAGGGTTTGCTCTCACATGCCTTTTTGTTAGCTTTTTTTTTAATTAATTTATTTTTTTAATTGAAGGATAATTGCCTTACAGAATTTTGTTGTTTTCTGTCAAACATCAACATGAATCAGCTGTAGATTACACATATGTCCCCTCCCTCTTGAAATTCCCTCCCATCTCCCTCCCCCATCCCACCCCTCTAGGTTGATACAGAGCCCCTGTTTGAGTTCCCTGAGACATAAGCAAATTCCCATTGGCTATCTGTTTTACATATGGTAATGGAAGTTTCCATGTTACTCTCTCCATACATCTCACCTTCTCCTCCCCTCTCCCCATGTCCAGAAGTCTGTTCTCTATGTCTGTTTCTCCTCTGCTGCCCTGCAAATAAATTCATTGCTACCATCTTTCTAGAGTCCATATATATGCATCAGTATACAATATTTATCTTTCTCTTTCTGACTTACTTCACTCTGTATAACAGGCTCTAGGTTCATCTACTTCATTAGGACTGACTCAAATGCATTATTTTTTATGGCTGAGTAATATTCCATTGTGTATATGTACCACAGCTTCTTTATCCATCATCCATTGATGGACTTTTAGGTTGAATCCATGTTCTAGCTATTGTAAATAGTGCTGCAATGAACATTGGGGTACATGTGTGTTTTTCAGTTTGGTTTCCTCAATGTATATGCCTAGGAGTGGGATTGCTGGGTCATATGGTGGTTTTATTCCTAGTTTTTTAAGGAATCTCCATACTGTCAACTTGAACAGCATTTGCCTTTTTGTTGTGCCTAAATGTCCTACTCCCCTCTGGGGAGAGACCCTCTGGGTTCCCTTGGAGCCATATNCCTCAATGTATATGCCTAGGAGTGGGATTGCTGGGTCATATGGTGGTTTTATTCCTAGTTTTTTAAGGAATCTCCATACTGTCAACTTGAACAGCATTTGCCTTTTTGTTGTGCCTAAATGTCCTACTCCCCTCTGGGGAGAGACCCTCTGGGTTCCCTTGGAGCCATATTATGGTTAGGAGGCCTGTAGCAGCCCATTTTCTTGGCTCTAAGACAAATCAGTTGGAAGAATAAGGACTTGTTCTCAGCCATATTCTACATGCAGTAAATCCTGCAGTTTGGAACAAAGGGATCCCTGGGAAGGCTATAAATGTATAAATTAGCCTGTATTTCTACAACCTGTACAAATTAGCCTTCAGCCAGGGGTTACTTATCCTAACAAGAGACAGTACCCCATAAAGATGGAAGCAAAAAAAAGGTTTGGAACCCCTCAGAGATAAATTCCTAAAACATGGCCTCTTAGCGTCCTGCTGGTCTCCATGTAATATCCCTATTCTGCCAGTTGTTAAGCCAAATGGGGAATACAGGCTGGTACAAGACCTTAGAGAGGGAAATGAGGCAGCAATGCCTATACATCCCCTTGCAGCCAATTCTTATACTACGTTAGTCCAGATTCCTGGAGATGTCAAGTGGTTTACTGTGCTTGACCTCAAGGATGCCTGCTTTTCCATCCCGGTTCATCTCTCATTTCAGTATCTATTTGCCTTCTAGTGAACTAGCCCCCAGTTGGCTAAATGCAACAGTTTATTTGGACAGTATTGACACACGGATTTTGGGACAGCCCACACTTGTTCTCCCAGGCCCTAGGAAAAGAGCTAAGGGAAATATATCTACAAGAAGGGGCCATTCTTTAGTACATAGATGACATATTAATATGTAGTCCCGCCAGTGGAGGCCTCAGATCAGAATACCACTGAAGTCCCTAACTTCCTTGGGGCTCAAGGTCAAAAAACAGAAATCTCAAAGCAACAAATATGTGGGATATCTTATAAACCCTGGAGGCAGACAGTTATCTCCAGATAGAAAATGAGTTATGTTAGGTCTAGGTGCCTCAAGAATGGAAAAAAAAATCTTGGCACTTTCTTAGGCATCACAGGACTTTTCAGAATTTAGGTTCCAGGATTCAAGATGA
Source organism: Oreotragus oreotragus (assembly GCA_006410675.1). Classification (NCBI taxonomy): domain Eukaryota; kingdom Metazoa; phylum Chordata; class Mammalia; order Artiodactyla; family Bovidae; genus Oreotragus; species Oreotragus oreotragus. The sequence goes on along the minus strand of SJYX01008576.1, from coordinate 307,747 downwards.
TTAAAGTATTTTGGATATAAGTTCTCTGCCATTGGAAATAAGTATCTTCTAGTTGTGATTTGCGTTTGCCTTTTCACTGTAAATGATGTCTTTAGATGAGAGATTTTCAAATTATTGATCTTTGCCTTTCTAATTGGTGCTCTTATGTGTACTGTTAAATCTTTGCCTATCTCAGGATCATGAAAATATTCCCCATATTATCTTTTAGAAGTTTTATTATTTGATTTGTCACAATTGTCAGTTTTCAAGCTGTCTGAAATTGACTAATTGACTTTTGAATGGTGTCTATATGAGTTAAACTGATTTGGATAATACTCGGGAGTGCAGGACATCTGAAGGTGAAAGTCATAAATGTGCTCAGTCGCTCAGTCATGTCCGACTCTTTGCAATCCCATGGACTGTAGCCTGCCAGAATCCTCTGTCTATAGGATTCTCCAGGCAAGAATACTGGAGTGGGTTGCCATTTCCTCCTCCAGGGGATCTTCCCAGTGCAGGTATTGAACTCATGTTTCCTTTGTCTCCTGCATTTCAGGCAGATTCTTTACCCACTGAGGCACCAAGAAGCCTCCAGAAGTCCTAAATAATCATGNCTGTCTATAGGATTCTCCAGGCAAGAATACTGGAGTGGGTTGCCATTTCCTCCTCCAGGGGATCTTCCCAGTGCAGGTATTGAACTCATGTTTCCTTTGTCTCCTGCATTTCAGGCAGATTCTTTACCCACTGAGGCACCAAGAAGCCTCCAGAAGTCCTAAATAATCATGTAGAAAGACTATGCCAATAGATACCAAAACATGTTCAATTTATGGCAAGAAAAAAATCTGTTAATATGATGGTTTGGTATCATGTTGACCAACTTAATGCATGATATTTTGACATTTTGACTGAAATGGTTCAGTTGCCAATTTGGCACTGCAAAAACATAGCAAAAGGACTGAACATAAGACTCTACTTAGAAGAAGAGCATGATCTTGCTTTGGTTTTAGACCCAGACACAATTACTCCCAAGATTCACCTGGTAATAAAATTGAGCTTGATTTCCTTAGTCAGTTCTTATTATGGTTATAAATTCATCATTTTCCTGGCAGGGGCCTGAATTGAGCTTATTAAGTTTCCTCTAGCTCTGATATTCAATGACTCCCTGCCTCTCTGCAATTCCCGGCAAACCAGCTGATTAATACAAAAATTAAAATACAAATAGGTTTAAAATGACCACAGCCCACAACAGATAATTTTAGATTTTGTGAAGGAAGAAAGATTATTTTTGGTCCTTCTAGCTCTAAGACTTGATATGTGTATGTGTATGCACATACATACACACACACATATAGCACATTTTTCTGTGCATACGCATACATGAATATAATCTTGCTGCTGCTGCTGTTGCTACTGCTGCTAAGTCGCTTTAGTTGTGTCCGACTCTGTGCAACCCCATAGACAGCAGCCCACCAGGCCCCGCCATCCCTGGGATTCTCCAGGCAAGAACACTGGAGTGGGTTGCCATAATCTTAAGAATTCATTTATTAACCATGATAAAACTTTCTGTGAAAAAGCTAGGTTGCTTTCCTATTTAGTCAACCTTCCTATTACNTAGACAGCAGCCCACCAGGCCCCGCCATCCCTGGGATTCTCCAGGCAAGAACACTGGAGTGGGTTGCCATAATCTTAAGAATTCATTCATTAACCATGATAAAACTTTCTGTGAAAAAGCTAGGTTGCTTTCCTATTTAGTCAACCTTCCTATTACTAAAGTAATCTAACATTTAATAAAAACTAGGGTAACCATCTTTAATTCTATTACTCAGACATTACCAATTTTGTCATACTAGGGAATATTTCTTTGTAATTTTTTCAAAATGTTTAATGGATAAACATGTTTAATGGAAATTTTTTCTATAAATACCATTTTCTACCTGCCACCAAATTTTATTAAAAAAATTGGGAGATAACAGTGGGATGGCTTAAAATTACAGGTCTCGAACATACTTGGAATTTACATTGTTAGAATCTGGGGGCAGGGTGGAGCTTGTTAAAGATTAATGTTTAGAGATTTGTGATCCAGAGAAATTGGTGTGAGGCCAAAGGAAGTGATGTGACTACGAACTGGATGAGTCAGGCCAGAGGAATTAGAGAGGCCATGGACCAGGCAACCAAAAGTGTCTTCAGACACAGGCCCCCAAATCAAAGTTGTGAGTGGAAGTGACAACACTTGGAACCCAGCAACTTGTGGGAAATGAATGTAACAACTTCGAAGCAGAGGGGATTTATTTAAGTCAATGACTATGGAGGCTTCCCCTGAGCAAGGCAACTTGCTCACGTGGGCAACTGCTCTGTGCAGAATCGCCAGATTAGTTAAAATACTACCAACAGTTTATATTTAATACTTATTAGTTCCCTTTCATGACTGAATCACCCTGATGGCACTCTTAATACCAGTTATTTATCAAATGAAATGTCCTAAATATTAAGGAATAGACTTGGAAAAGAGAGACTTTCCAAGGAGAGTCTTAGAAAGGAGAGACTTTCACTGTCTCCTTCCCTAACCCCAACCTTCTATTCTTGCTCCCAAAGTAGCCGACTTTGACAGCAGTGTCAGGGGTTCCCAGGGTGGAAGTTAGATGGGCTTTTCCTGACTTATCCTGCTTAGGCTATGTTTAAGACCCTTTCTGCTCATTGTTAGGCTTGACGTTTATGTGGGGCATCTTCACAACCATCTCGGGCTGGTAACATCATGGGAATAAACAAGCCATGCATCACGTATTAGTGTTCTCCATAAACAGAACCAATAGGAGCTGCGTGCATGTGTATAAGAGAATGATTATAAAGTATTGGCTCATGCAATCACAGGAGCTGAAGAGTCCCACAGTCTGCCATCGGCAAGCCAGAGCAGAGACCAAGGAAAATCAGTGATATAGTTCAAAGGAAGGCCCAAAAACCAGAGAGCCGAGGGTGCAGATTCCAGATGAAATCTGAAGATCGGACACCAGCCACCAGGTCTGCCATCCTCACTGCAGCTGAGACAGGCCGAGGTCATGGGCAAGTGACTGTACCTCTCTGTCCTTCCATCTGCTCTGGAAACTGGCAATAACAGCAGCACCCATCTCACAGGGCGATCGTGAGCACTAAATGAGTTAGTAGATGTGCCGGGCTTGTGGTAATCATTTAGTAAATATTAGCAAGCCTTAATTTTGACTCAACCTCTATTTTTTACTTAGAGACATAGTTATCGACTAATAGTAAAGATCTTTCCCATTGATCAATAAATTGCTGATTCATTGAAAGCTTTAATGTAAACATATGTTATTTGAACTTTAGTTAATATGACCTTTGCAACCATTTGGTTCAGTCCGTTCAGTCGCTCAGTCATGTCCAACTCTTTGCGACCCCGTGGACTGCAGCACACCAGGCTTCCCTGTCCATCACTACCTCCTGGAGCTTACTCAAACTCATGTCCATCACATCGGTGATGCCATCCAACCATCTTATTCTCTGTTGTCCCTTCTCCTCCCACCTTCAATCTTTCCCAGCATCAGGGTCTTTTCGAATGAGTTGGTTCTTCACATCAGGTGGCCAAAGTATTGGAGTTTTAGCTTCAACATCATCCTTCCAATTAATATTTCCTTGAGGATGGACTGGTTGGATCTCCTTGTGGGCAAGGGACTCTCAAGACTCTTCTCCAACACCACAGTTCAAAAGCATCAATTCTTCAACGCTCAGCTTTCTTTATAGTCTAACTCTCACATCCATACATGACTACTGGAAAAATCATAGCTTTGACTAGATGGTCCTTTGTTGGCACAGTAATGTCTCTGCTTTTTAATATGCTGTTTAAGTTGGTCATAGCTTTTCTTCCAAGGAGGAAGTGTCTTTTAATTTCATGGCTACAATCACCATCTGTCATGATTTTGGAGCCCAAGAAAATGAAGTCTCTCACTGTTTCCATTGTTTCCCCATCTATTTGCCATGAAGTGATGGGACTGGATGCCATGACCTTAGTTTTCTGGAAGTTGAGCTTTAAACCAACTTTTTCACTCTCCTCTTTCACTTTCATCAAGAGGCTCNGGGAATATTTCTTTGTAATTTTTTCAAAATGTTTAATGGATAAACATGTTTAATGGAAATTTTTTCTATAAATACCATTTTCTACCTGCCACCAAATTTTATTAAAAAAATTGGGAGATAACAGTGGGATGGCTTAAAATTACAGGTCTCGAACATACTTGGAATTTACATTGTTAGAATCTGGGGGCAGGGTGGAGCTTGTTAAAGATTAATGTTTAGAGATTTGTGGTCCAGAGAAATTGGTGTGAGGCCAAAGGAAGTGATGTGACTACGAACTGGATGAGTCAGGCCAGAGAAATTAGAGAGGCCATGGACCAGGCAACCAAAAGTGTCTTCAGACACAGGCCCCCAAATCAAAGTTGTGAGTGGAAGTGACAACACTTGGAACCCAGCAACTTGTGGGAAATGAATGTAACAACTTCGAAGCAGAGGGGATTTATTTAAGTCAATGACTATGGAGGCTTCCCCTGAGCAAGGCAACTTGCTCACGTGGGCAACTGCTCTGTGCAGAATCGCCAGATTAGTTAAAATACTACCAACAGTTTATATTTAATACTTATTAGTTCCCTTTCATGACTGAATCACCCTGATGGCACTCTTAATACCAGTTATTTATCAAATGAAATGTCCTAAATATTAAGGAATAGACTTGGAAAAGAGAGACTTTCCAAGGAGAGTCTTAGAAAGGAGAGACTTTCACTGTCTCCTTCCCTAACCCCAACCTTCTATTCTTGCTCCCAAAGTAGCCGACTTTGACAGCAGTGTCAGGGGTTCCCAGGGTGGAAGTTAGATGGGCTTTTCCTGACTTATCCTGCTTAGGCTATGTTTAAGACCCTTTCTGCTCATTGTTAGGCTTGACGTTTATGTGGGGCATCTTCGCAACCATCTCGGGCTGGTAACATCATGGGAATAAACAAGCCATGCGTCGCGTATTAGTGTTCTCCATAAGCAGAACCAATAGGAGCTGCGTGCATGTGTATAAGAGAATGATTATAAAGTATTGGCTCATGCAATCACAGGAGCTGAAGAGTCCCACAGTCTGCCATCGGCAAGCCAGAGCAGAGACCAAGGAAAATCAGTGATATAGTTCAAAGGAAGGCCCAAAAACCAGAGAGCCGAGGGTGCAGATTCCAGATGAAATCTGAAGATCGGACACCAGCCACCAGGTCTGCCATCCTCACTGCAGCTGAGACAGGCCGAGGTCATGGGCAAGTGACTGTACCTCTCTGTCCTTCCATCTGCTCTGGAAACTGGCAATAACAGCAGCACCCATCTCACAGGGCGATCGTGAGCACTAAATGAGTTAGTAGATGTGCCGGGCTTGTGGTAATCATTTAGTAAATATTAGCAAGCCTTAATTTTGACTCAACCTCTATTTTTTACTTAGAGACATAGTTATCGACTAATAGTAAAGATCTTTCCCATTGATCAATAAATTGCTGATTCATTGAAAGCTTTAATGTAAACATATGTTATTTGAACTTTAGTTAATATGACCTTTGCAACCATTTGGTTCAGTCCGTTCAGTCGCTCAGTCATGTCCAACTCTTTGCGACCCCGTGGACTGCAGCACACCAGGCTTCCCTGTCCATCACTACCTCCTGGAGCTTACTCAAACTCATGTCCATCACATCGGTGATGCCATCCAACCATCTTATTCTCTGTTGTCCCTTCTCCTCCCACCTTCAATCTTTCCCAGCATCAGGGTCTTTTCGAATGAGTTGGTTCTTCACATCAGGTGGCCAAAGTATTGGAGTTTTAGCTTCAACATCATCCTTCCAATTAATATTTCCTTGAGGATGGACTGGTTGGATCTCCTTGTGGGCAAGGGACTCTCAAGACTCTTCTCCAACACCACAGTTCAAAAGCATCAATTCTTCAACGCTCAGCTTTCTTTATAGTCTAACTCTCACATCCATACATGACTACTGGAAAAATCATAGCTTTGACTAGATGGTCCTTTGTTGGCACAGTAATGTCTCTGCTTTTTAATATGCTGTTTAAGTTGGTCATAGCTTTTCTTCCAAGGAGGAAGTGTCTTTTAATTTCATGGCTACAGTCACCATCTGTCATGATTTTGGAGCCCAAGAAAATGAAGTCTCTCACTGTTTCCATTGTTTCCCCATCTATTTGCCATGAAGTGATGGGACTGGATGCCATGACCTTAGTTTTCTGGAAGTTGAGCTTTAAACCAACTTTTTCACTCTCCTCTTTCACTTTCATCAAGAGGCTCTTTAGTTTTCTGCCATAAGGGTGGTGCCATCTGCATAGCCTGTCTCTTATACACATCTAGATGTGTATAAGAGACAGANCATTGTTTCCCCATCTATTTGCCATGAAGTGATGGGACTGGATGCCATGACCTTAGTTTTCTGGAAGTTGAGCTTTAAACCAACTTTTTCACTCTCCTCTTTCACTTTCATCAAGAGGCTCTTTACTTTTCTGCCATAAGTGTGGTGCCATCTGCATAGCTGAGGTTATTGATATTTCTCCCGCAATCTTGGTTAGAAAAACCTTAATACAGCCCTGAACACCTGTATTGTTTTCAGTCCCAGGTTTGCAAGAGAAGATCATGCAAGAGGGTTTTTGTTTAAACAATAATGATAACTAAGAAGAAAGGAAAATTCACTCAAAATATTTATAATTAATATAAATTAATTGATATTAATATAATTAATAAATCATAATATTTTAGTACATAGGAGTACAGGTTTCTTTATATATGAGTAATAGTCTTGATAATCAAGGTTGCTGCTACAACAGACAAACCCTTAAATCTCAGAGGCTTAAAATAGTAATGGTTTGTGTCTTAATCCTTTCAAGTTCAATATGGATTAGGCAGCCTTTTGCCATCTCATACCACCTTCTGGAACACATGGCCTACAGTGTAAAACTTCAGAAAAGAATGACAGATGGAGAAGCTAATTTTCTTGGATATCCAGTAGTCTAAAGACTAATTTTCTTGGGTATTCAGTTAACTTGAGCTGTGTGTTACATTGTATGTGAAAAAAAAAATTATAGAAATTATTTGAGGCATACAGTAAAGGTACTTCATTCCAGAAAGAAGCAAAGTTGCTTTTACCTTTTCCAGGGGCCTGGTGGAGAGGGCAATGGCAATCCACTCCAGTGCTCTTGCCTGGAGGATCCCATGGGCAGAGGAGCCTGGTGGGCTGCCGTCTATGGGGTCGCACAGAGTCAGATACGACTGAAGCGACGCATCAGCAGCAGCAGCAGCAGAGGTCACTATAATTTCATGACATCCTTTAAGAAAATTCAAGACTTTGTATCACCCATGTAGCCAAAGGATTTGAAGCCAGTATGCAGTTCCTCCATGAACTTTGCCACTTTGATTTGCCATCACCCATGCGTGTATGGCCATTTGGAGCCTCAGAGGTCATTTTGGGCAGGCGGAAGAGGAAGCTGGTTGCAGAGTCTCCTATGGCATGACCCGTTTTGTGCAGACCCTGGGATATCTTTTCCATCTTTTCCAATTTAGAATCCCATCAAAAATAAGATTCTAGTATATTGGTGTTGTCAAATCACCAAGGTAAGAATCTTCCATGCTTACTTAACTTTTGGGGTACTTATTAATATAGCCTTTATTTAGAACTTTCAATAATATACTTTAAAAGTTCATCCAATATTTTTTAGTTCTTTTCATAGCCAAAAGCACTATGAAACATTTCTTTTACCCTCCTAGTGTTAAATAAACAAATCTTGATATATTGGGGAGTAAAAGTTGCATTTGCAAGAATTTTAAAGCTAGAAGATTTAAAATACATGTGCTGCCCACTGTGGATCACTTGATATCCTACCCCTGGTCAGAACCCCTCCTTCCTCATTTTCTACCATGCCTCCACCCCCATTACAGATATGTACAAATATGCTTATTTTATGTTATTATTCCTCTGGGGGAAAATGTCTGAGAAGGGCTGTCCTGTTTGATTTCTATTACGTCTCCTGGATCTGTTCTGTTTGCCTTTTATATTTTTCTTACAGTCATTACTTGTGGGCTTTGTTTTTTGTTTCTTGCTCTGGAAGGGTTTTTTGAGCTGTTTATCTAATTTCTCGATTTACTATTCATTCTGTTCTTAGATCTGCCACTATATTTGTCACTTTTAGTACAACAATTTCCCTCTGAAAGTAATCTTCCCTGCTCTCAATTTTTTCCTTTTTCATTTATATAATATCTCAGGGAGTCGTATTAAGAACAGAAATTGGATTTTAGAAAAGCAAAATCTCCTGGATTTTGCTTGGTGCAAAACGTGTTTCATCACAGATTGTTTCCTCTTGACAACTCAGATGCATGCCCTTCTTTTGAACTGCAGTATATTTTTTTTCTTATATAATATTTTCTTTGTTTTCCTATCCTTTCAGATGCTTATGTACATCCAGTATGCAGAGCTCAAATAAGCCTTCTTGGAAATGAATACATATTGAGTATATTGAATATGTATTCATATACTAAAAGCTTTTCATCCTTGAAGAAGGAGGGAGATCTGTCTATCTATCTATCACCTATCTTTTTGCCTAGATAGTTTCATCTCCCTGGGAAAAAAAAAAAAAAAAAAAAACTGTTCAGCAGAGAATTCCGCTGTTTGTTGAAGAGTTTCTTGTCTGTGTTTGCCACTGCCCAGCTCTTGCTAGGAACCCCTGTGACTCAATGAGCACGTACTTTATTCTCATGATCTCTGGGGTTGTGAAAACAGGTTTCTTCCCCCAAACTACCAAGCCAGTTTTGCTCACTCTGAACATTTCTGATAATGTCTCACAAAGCCCATTGCTAAAGGTATTTCTTCTGCTCACCTCACCCAAGTTCTCTCTTAAGTGTTGCTTTTTCTCTCGTTCCCCTCTGGGAAGCCCAGGAAAATCTCTTCTGTGTCTTCAGGTTTTCACATAATGCAGGAAGAGTTAAGGGCTTTTGCTTTCAGTTCTTCAAGAATTCCTTAGGCAAGAAAATATTAAGGGCTTTGCTATGAGTTCAAAGTTGGAGAACTAAAATATGCAGGCAGCAAAATACAACTCAGCTCAATAAAGACATTTTACTTTAAAGTATCCAATTACTAAAATATAGCCAGTAGAGGAGAAGGCAATGACAACCCACTCCAGTACTCTTGCCTGGAAAACCCCATGGGCAGAGGAGCCTGGTGGGCTGCAGTCCATGGGGTCGCTACGAATCAGACACAACTGAGTGACTTCACTTTCACTTTTCACTTTCATGCATTGGAGAAGGAAATGGCAACCCACTCCAGTGTTCTTGCCTGGAGAATCTCAGGGACGGAGGATCCTGGTGGGCTGCTGTCTATGGGGTCGCACAGAGTCGGACACGACTGAAGCGACTTAGCAGCAGCAGCAGCAGCAGAGGTCATGTTTTATTTTCCTTGGTTCCAAAATCACTGTGGATGGTGACTATAGCCATGAAATTAAAAGATATTTGCTCCTTGAAAGGAAAGCTCTGACAAACTTAGACAGCTTATTAAAAAGCAGAGACATTACTTCCCCGACAAAGTTCCGTATAGTCAAAGCTATGGTTTTTCCAGTTAACAAGTATGGATGTCAGAGTTGCACCGTAAAGAAGACTGGGCACCGAAGAATTGATGCTTTTGACCTGTGGTGCTGGAGGAGACACTTGAGAGTCCCTTGGACTGCAAGGAGATCCAACCAGTCCATCCTAAAGGAGATCAGTCCTGGGTGTTCATTGGAAGGTTGGTTGCTGAAGCTCCAATACTTTGGCCACCTTATGCAAAGAGTCAATTCATTGGAAAAGACCCTTATTCTGGGAAAGACTGAAGGCAAAAGGAAAAGAGAATGGCAGAGGAGGAGGTAGTTAGATAAGCAACACTGCCTCAAGGGACATGAATTTGAGCAAACTCCGGGAGATAGTGAAGGACGGAGGAACCTGTTGGGCTGCAGTCCATGGAGTCACAAAAAGCCAGACACGACTTAGTGACTGAACAACAGCAAGAGGTCATGTTTCAGTACATATTTCTTGAAAGAAAAAAGGAAATAAAAGAATCATTAAGAAAGACACACTCTTTCCTTTCAGAAAGCTCTTAGACCAATATTGGATCTGATGAATATTTTATTTAGGTGTTGAAAGAAATCAAAGCAAATGAGCACATAGTTATTTTTCAACTATATGTACTCAGTATGGTGAAGAAAATGCTTTCATCAAATGTATCAAGTTTACCTATCATTATGATGACATTTGGTTGACATCATCAGCCACTCTTTTTTGTTTTTTTTCTCCCATCAACCATTCTTAAATGTTCAAGGATATGAGTTTTGCTCACTGCATGGTTGTTTAAATTGTGATAAAATAATAAGATCAGGTGATTGTTTTGAAGGTCAGGGATCACATCTATATTTTTAGCCATTGCAGTGGGAACTTGGGAAGATTCAAAGTGCAATAGCGAATTAAATTTTTCATGTGGCTGTGCTGTCACCATTAAGAGCTGTAATAGATAAAAAGATTACTGGAGAAAGACAATATTGGTCAATATCAACAGATGCTTACCTGCTCTTTAATTGCTGGGTTAGAACTCTCAATTATATACAATGGCATCATGCTTACCCCATATTGAAGTTAATATGAGAAATCTTCCTAAACAATTCTTTGAACATTGGTGGAGATAGCTTTGTTGTTTAGTCACTGAGTTGTGTGTAACTCTTTGTGATCCCCATGGACTGTAGCCCGCCAGGCTCCTCTGTCCATGTGATTTTCCAGGCAAGAATACTGGAATAGTTTGCCATTTCCTTCACCAGGGAATCTTTCTGACCCAGGGTTGAACCTACATTTCCTGTATTGCAGGCAAATTCTTTATGACTGAGCCACTGCGGAAGCCGGCAGAGATAGTTTAGGATGCTCCCATAGAATCACAAAAGGCCACAGATGCTTCAGTCTTAATACCATGGCCAAATCTAATATGACCCATTTATGAGACAGAACGGGAAAGGTGAAGCTGATTGGAAACTGAGGCCATTCAATCAGCTATGGCAAGCCATCTCAGATAGCTTTACCAAGTAGACATGAACCACTGGGATGGTAAGCCACTACACTATTGTCAATGGTAGCCTGCCACTTTTGGCTTTTTTATGTATAGTTGAAAAGCATAAGAAGCTCGGTTTCCCACATGGATAATTGGTAACTACCAATTCAACCTTGGAGATCAGAAAAATCTTGAACATTCAGCACAGCTGCTGGTCCCCAATGCATGATTTGGATACATATGTACCTGAAATACAGGGCCCCCAATCCAAATTTTGAACTACTAAAAGTGTGCTCGATAAAGGATAGAAATGGTATGGACCTAACAGAAGCAGAAGATATTAAGAAGAGGTGGCAAGAATACACAGAAGAACTGTACAGAAAAGATCTTCACGGCCCAGATAATCATGAGGATGTGATCACTCATCTAGAGCCAGACATCTTGGAATGTGAAGTCAAGTGGGCCTTAGAAAGCATCACTAAGAACAAAGCTAGTGGAGGTGATGGAATTCCCGTTGAGCTGTTTCAAATCCTGGAAGATGATGCTGTGAAAGTGCTGCACTCAATATGCCAGCAAATTTGGAAAACTCAGCAGTGGCCACAGGACTGGAAAAGGTCAGTTTTCATTCCAATTCCAAAGAAAGGCAATGCCAAAGAATGCTCAAACTACCGCACAATTGCACTCATCTCACACGCTAGTAAAGTAATGCTCAAAATTCTCCAAGCCAGGCTTCAGCAATATGTGAACCGTGAACTCCCTGATGTTCAAGCTGGTTTTAGAACAGGCAGAGGAACCAGAGATCAAATTGCCAACATCCGCTGGATCATGGAAAAAGCAAGAGAGTTCCAGAAAAACATCTATTTCTGCTTTATTGACTATGCCAAAGCCTTTGACTGTGTGGATCACAATAAACTGTGGAAAATTCTGAAAGAGATGGGAATACCAGACCACCTAACCTGCCTCTTGAGAAATCTGTATGCAGGTCAGGAAGCAACAGTTAGAACTGGACATGGAACAACAGACTGGTTCCAAATAGGAAAAGGAGTACGTCAAGGCTGTATATTGTCTCCCTGCTTATTTAACTTATATGCAGAGTACATCATGAGAAACGCTGGACTGGAAGAAACACAAGCTGGAATCAAGATTGCCGGGAGAAATATCAATAACCTCAGATATGCTGATGACACCACCCTTATGGCAGAAAGTGAGGAGGAGCTAAAAAGCCTCTTGATGAAAGTGAAGGAGGAGAGNGTAGTTAGATAAGCAACACTGCCTCAAGGGACATGAATTTGAGCAAACTCCGGGAGATAGTGAAGGACGGAGGAACCTGTTGGGCTGCAGTCCATGGAGTCACAAAAAGCCAGACACGACTTAGTGACTGAACAACAGCAAGAGGTCATGTTTCAGTACATATTTCTTGAAAGAAAAAAGGAAATAAAAGAATCATTAAGAAAGACACACTCTTTCCTTTCAGAAAGCTCTTAGACCAATATTGGATCTGATGAATATTTTATTTAGACGTTGAAAGAAATCAAAGCAAATGAGCACATAGTTATTTTTCAACTATATGTACTCAGTATGGTGAAGAAAATGCTTTCATCAAATGTATCAAGTTTACCTATCATTATGATGACATTTGGTTGACATCATCAGCCACTCTTTTTTGTTTTTTTTCTCCCATCAACCATTCTTAAATGTTCAAGGATATGAGTTTTGCTCACTGCATGGTTGTTTAAATTGTGATAAAATAATAAGATCAGGTGATTGTTTTGAAGGTCAGGGATCACATCTATATTTTTAGCCATTGCAGTGGGAACTTGGGAAGATTCAAAGTGCAATAGCGAATTAAATTTTTCATGTGGCTGTGCTGTCACCATTAAGAGCTGTAATAGATAAAAAGATTACTGGAGAAAGACAATATTGGGCAATATCAACAGATGCTTACCTGCTCTTTAATTGCTGGGTTAGAACTCTCAATTATATACAATGGCATCATGCTTACCCCATATTGAAGTTAATATGAGAAATCTTCCTAAACAATTCTTTGAACATTGGTGGAGATAGCTTTGTTGTTTAGTCACTGAGTTGTGTGTAACTCTTTGTGATCCCCATGGACTGTAGCCCGCCAGGCTCCTCTGTCCATGTGATTTTCCAGGCAAGAATACTGGAATAGTTTGCCATTTCCTTCACCAGGGAATCTTTCTGACCCAGGGTTGAACCTACATTTCCTGTATTGCAGGCAAATTCTTTATGACTGAGCCACTGCGGAAGCCGGCAGAGATAGTTTAGGATGCTCCCATAGAATCACAAAAGGCCACAGATGCTTCAGTCTTAATACCATGGCCAAATCTAATATGACCCATTTATGAGACAGAACGGGAAAGGTGAAGCTGATTGGAAACTGAGGCCATTCAATCAGCTATGGCAAGCCATCTCAGATAGCTTTACCAAGTAGACATGAACCACTGGGATGGTAAGCCACTACACTATTGTCAATGGTAGCCTGCCACTTTTGGCTTTTTTATGTATAGTTGAAAAGCATAAGAAGCTCGGTTTCCCACATGGATAATTGGTAACTACCAATTCAACCTTGGAGATCAGAAAAATCTTGAACATTCAGCACAGCTGCTGGTCCCCAATGCATGATTTGGATACATATGTACCTGAAATACAGGGCCCCCAATCCAAATTTTGAACTACTAAAAGTGTGCTCGATAAAGGATAGAAATGGTATGGACCTAACAGAAGCAGAAG
>SJYX01008576.1:209088-288974 GCA_006410675.1 Oreotragus oreotragus | reverse complement strand
TCACGGACTTGATGGACGTGAGTCTGAGTGAACTCCGGGAGATGGTGATGGATAGGGAGGCCTGGCGTGCTGTGATTCATGGGGTCGCAAAGAGTCGGACACGACTGAGCAACTGAACTGAACTGAACTGAAAAGCGTGAATAATCATCAGCATTTAAGTAACTACTGTAATCACTAACTGCATGATGACAAAACATAATGGGGTAGATTTATTGTTCAGTTGCTCAGTTGTGTCTGACTCTTTGCGACCCCACAGAGTGCAGCATGCCAGGCTTCCCGTCCTTCACCATCTCCCAGAGCTTGCTCAAACTCGTGTCCATCGAGTCAGTGATGCCGTCCAACCATCTCATCCTCTGTCGTCCCCTTCAATCTTTCCCAGCATCAGGATCTTTTCCAGTGAGTCAGCTCTTCACATCAGGTGGCCAAATTATTGCAGCTCCAGCTTCAGCAACTGTCCTTCCAAAACACCATCTCCCAGAGCTTGCTCAAACTCGTGTCCATCGAGTCAGTGATGCCGTCCAACCATCTCATCCTCTGTCGTCCCCTTCAATCTTTCCCAGCATCAGGATAGTTTCCAGTGAGTCAGCTCTTCACATCAGGTGGCCAAATTATTGCAGCTCCAGCTTCAGCAACTGTCCTTCCAAAGAATATTCGGGACTGATCTCCTTTAGGATGGACTGGTTGGATCTCCTTGCAGTCCAAGGGACTCTCAAGACTCTTCTCCAACACCACAGTTCAAAAGCATCAATTCTTTGGTGCCCAGCTCTCTTGAGGTCCAACTCTCACATCCATACATGACTACTGGAAAAACCATAACTTTGACTAGATGAACCTTTGTTGGCAAAGTAATGTCTCTGCTTTTTAACATGCTGTCTAGGTTTGCCATTGCTTTTCTTCCAAGCAGCAAGCGTCTTTTAATTTCGTGGTTCTAGTCACCATCTGCAGTGATTTTGGAGCCTCAAAAAGTCTTTCACAGTTTCCATTGCTTCCCCATGTATTTGCTATGAGGTGATGGGACCAGGTGAATGATGTTTGTTTTTTGAATGTTGAGTCTTAAGCCAGGTTTTTCACTCCCCTCTTTCACCTTCATCAAGAGGCTTTTTAGCTTCTCTTCACTTTCTGCCAGAAGAGTGGTATCATCTGCATTTCTGAGGTTATTGATGTTTCCCCTGGTAACCTTGCTTCCAGCTTGTGCTTCATCCAGCCCAGCATTTCTCATGATGTACTCTGCATAGAAGTTAAATAAGCAGGGTGATAATATACAGCCTTGACATACTTCTTTCCCAATTTGGAACCAGTCCATTGTTCCATGTCCGGTTCAAACTGTTGCATCTTGACCTGCATAGAGGCTTCTCAGGAAGCAGGCAAGGTGGTCTGGTNTTCTCATGATGTACTCTGCATAGAAGTTAAATAAGCAGGGTGATAATATACAGCCTTGACATACTTCTTTCCCAATTTGGAACCAGTCCATTGTTCCATGTCCGGTTCAAACTGTTGCATCTTGACCTGCATAGAGGCTTCTCAGGAAGCAGGCAAGGTGGTCTGGTAGTCCCATCTCTTTAAGAATGTTCCACAGATTTTTGTGATCCACCCAGCCAAAGGCTTTAGCGTAGTCAATGAAGCAGAATTACAGGTTTTTCTATTGCTTCATTGAAGCAGAATGGGGTGGGATGAACATTTATTTATTATTAGTATTATCAGTGAATAACACTAATAGCTGCCTTTTCCTGAATGCTTTATAGGAGCTGAACACTAGGATATTCACGTAATATTTTTTCCTCATTTAAGCCTCAAAACAACTTCATGATTAACTTTACAGAATAGGAGAATGAGGCTTTAAAAAGATTAGAAAATTTACCTTAGATCATACAGTGAGCTATCAACATGAGGATATGAAACTACATTTTTCTGATTCTAATGGGATCCTTTTCAATTCAACCATGTTGCCTCATGCACAGACATTCAGAGTAAGGACATCTTTTGCTGCAGTGTATTTACATTTGAGTTTTCTATTTCTTCACCGCAAGGTGGATGTTTAAAAAGGGTAAAAGAATTTTTGTGGACTGTCATAGTCTATCATATTTACCTTTTAAAGTAAAGATAAGTTAAAATCACATTGTGTTTAAGGAAAACATTGACCTTGTTTTGGTTTAACATGTGCAATGAATCTGTAATAATTTCAAAGATGTAAGAACTGATGGGTGCTTTGAGTTTTAAGTGTTGACAAAGTTACCTTTTTGAGCAAGACAACTGTTTCAATATTTACCTTCCAACAACTCAAACTGTGCTGTAGGAGAAAATAAATCAATGGGAGACATGCTCCAACTCTGATCCGGCAGCCATGGAGAAGGGAAACTCTTCAGGATCAAGTGCTGTAGTAGAAACATTTCATACTGTCTTATGAGGTCCTATAAACTTTTAGCCATTTTGTGAGCAGTTGTTAGATAGAGCCATTATTAAAAATCACATTTTATAGTATTAAAATTTATGCATGCTAAATCACTTCAGTCGTTTCCAATTCTTGGCTACCCTATGGACTATAGACCGCCAAGCTCCTATGTCCATGGGATTCTCCAGGCAAGAATACTGGAGTGGGTTGTCATTCCCTCCTCCAGGGGATCTTCTCTACCCAGGGATGCAACCAGCATCTCTTACGTCTCCTGCATTTGCAGGTGCATTCTTTACCACTAGCGCCACCTGCGAAGCCAGTATTACAATTAAATTATATTAAAAACAAAGGTGATATACTGTAAAGCAATTATTCTTTAATTGAAAATAAATTTTAAAAAGCAAAGGTGGTAAATACTCATTATGATTTTATTACATCTAATTGTTTTATTGTTGCTAATAATAACTATTATTATTGATGGTCTCCCAGTTATTTCTACTCTGTCTGGTGGAAATATATAATGCTCAGTTACTGCATCTCTTGTTACAACTCTGCATTTAGCAACATCTCAACAGCAGTCTGAAACTGACCACGGTAGGAACGCTTACTCCAAACAAATTGGCAAAACCTACATATCAAGACTTGATTTATTGTTTTGCTGATTACTTGGATGGGGTTTGGAAAACTATGGCCAGTAAGTCAATTTCAGCCTATGATCTGTTTTTATAAAGTATTGCTGGAAAACAGCCAGGCAGGATTTGTTTATGTGTTGTCTATAACTACTTTTATACAATGGCAGAGTTGAATCATTTCAAGAGTGACCATCTGGACCGCAAAGCCTAAAATATTATCTAAATTTATCTTTACTTAAAAGGTAGATATGATAGATTATGACATTATGTGAAAATTGTTATGCACAACTTTTTAACCCTTTACAGAAAAATTTTGCCAACCTGTGGTCTAGTCAAGGCTATGGTTTTTCCTGTGGTCATGTATGGATGTGAGAGTTGGACTATGAAGAAAGCTGAGCACCGAAGAATTGATGCTTTTGAACTGTGGTGTTGGAGAAGACTCTTGAGAGTCCCTTGGACTGCAAGGAGATCCAACCAGTCCATTCTGAAGGAGATCAGCCCTGGGATTTCTTTGGAAGGAATGATGCTAAAGCTGAAACTCCAGTACTTTGGCCACCTCATGCGAAGAGGTGACTCATTGGAAAAGACTCTGATGCTGGGAGGAATTGGGGGCAGGAGGAGAAGGGGATGACAGAGGATGAGATGGCTGGATGGCATCACTGACTCAATGGACATGAGTCTGAGTGAACTCTGGGAGTTGGTGATGAACAGGGAGGCCTGGCATGCTGCGATTCATGGGGTCGCAAAGAGTCAGACACGACTGAGCAACTGAACTGAACTGGTCTAGATTTGAGAAACTAATGGAGAAAACAATACAGGTGAAGCATGTAGTCATTACATTGTGAGTAGCAAAAAAAACGTACAGAAATATTCTTCTAGCAGTCAAAAACTATTGTGCAATTCAGCAAAAAAAAAAGCATTGCTCATAACTGACAAATGAGTGAAGTCCCCATATAGGCAGGGCTGAAGCTGAAAGAAGTTTCATTTTAGTGAACATAATTTGTCTGAGGCTAAGAAATAGTAGGCTACATAACATATTTGAAAATAATACATGTATCAGGAAATGAATTAGCAGATTGAGATGTAACTGTCAAATCAGGACTGAATTGCGATAATAGGTTGGTGTGGGTGCAAGAGCTTGGCAAATATCAGGAATTCCCTGGTGGTCCAGTGGTTAGGACTCTCTGCTTCCACTGCAGGGGATTTGGGTACCATTCCTGGTCAGGGAACTAACATCCTGCATGCTGTGTGGCCAAAAAAAATAAAAAGTCTTGGCAACAATAGAGAAAGCATTCCATGAGAATCAGTTGGCTATATAATGTACAATACTTTTTATTGTACATTTTATAATTAAATTATGTGTTACAAATGATTAATATCAGTAAAATTTATAATAGTGTATATATATATATATATATACACATGTATGTACATATGCCTATGATTTGTTCCAGAGAACTGATTGCTAAACATTGACCAATGCACCACCAATCAGGCTCTAACAAGTATTTAACCGCTACCCCAGTGATCTTAGGAGGCCCAGCTCATTGCTAGTGATTTCCCCTGTAGACCGAACTGAGCATATGAAAGCTGGACAGTAGACAGTAGTAAACTGAACAGGAGTAGAATTGAACAGGGCAGGGGACAAGTCCTGGTCCCCAGTGAGTCATAAGCATCCTATCCTTCAGAGCTACATCCCAGTGAAGGAGCTACACACAAGTTAATCACCTACAGTGATTAACCTATCCTGAGACCAGAGGTGAGGACCGCTGGGAATCAGGTGTTTGGCACCTGTGTGGATTAGGAATTGAAAGATGCCGTTACAAACAGTTCCAGAAGCTCAGTGACTCTGAGAGTTCCATTTCTCGCTCGTCTCACGGTCCACTGGGGTTTGAGAGTTGGAGGAATAGGCGAAGTTCAAGCAGAAACCCAGACTCCTTCTGCTGAATGGCTCCACCATCTGTGGGGGCCTCTGAGTCCTCACGGGATGTCCTGTACCGGGTTGGCCCACAAGGAGAGCGCATGGAGGGTTTGGCAGGTGGTTTTCTGGGCTAGGTCTGCAAGGGGCATGTGTCATCTCCAGTCCACATTTTCTAGCCAGAATTCAGTTGGCAGGGCATACAGGGGTAGCTGGCCTTCCCACAAGCCCAGGAGGAAAATGAAATGGGAATTTGTGCACTTTGTCTCACCTCTGCCACTACTTTCCCCTTGCTCTTCTTTGCCTAAAAAGTCCCCGTGGCCCTAGGACATTCCCTCTTTTAAAGTGCATACCAGTCGTGTCCCACTGTTTGCAACCCCATGCCAGAACGCTCTGTCGTCCACCGTCTCCCAGAGTGTGCTCAGACTCATGTCCATTGAGTCAGTGATGCTGTTTAACCATATGATCCTCTACCATCCCTTCTCCTTTTGCCTTTAATCTTTCCCAGCATCAGGGTCTTTTCCAATGAGTCGGCTCTTTGTGTCAGGTGGCCAAAGCATTGAAGCTTCAGCATCAGTCCTTCCAATGAGTATTCAGGGTTGATTTCCTTTAGGATTGACTAATTTGATCTCCTTTCTGTCCAAGGGACCCTCAAGAGTCTTTTCCAGCACCACAATTTGAAAGCATCAATTCTTTTGGCACTCAGCCTTCTTCAAGGTCCAACTCTCATGTCTGTACATGACTACTGGAAAAACCATAGCTTTGACTATGTATGGACTTTTGCCTTCAAAGTGATGTCTCTGCTTTTCAGAATGCTGTCTAGATTTGTCATAGCAGGCCAGTGAGAATATTTTGTTTTGTTGAACTACATGGTAAACCAGAAATGATGTGGGTAAACTAACTGATAGCCATCCATTGAAGACAAGCAGGCTTTCAGATGGCCTCCAGGTTTTCCAGCATAAGCATAGTGCTAGAAAACTGTGGGAGGGATGAGATCGGAGGCTAAAAGGATTTTTATAGTTCTGACAGCATTGCTTTCCTTCTTAAATTTTACAACATAATTACTCAGAGAACTTGACCAGTTAATGCATATATATTTAGGTCAGTGCCTTCCTTTACATCATTGCAATCTTCTGATTTTTTTTTTCAAAATTTTATGTGAGGGAAAGTAGGAGATAAAAATACATGTTAGGAGAAGTATATAAAATATAGAAAATACTAAGGAGCTCTTCAAGAACAGATACCTGAAAAACCACAATTGCATTGTTACATGGGGAAGGCAATGGCACCCCACCCCAGTACTCTTGCCTGGAAAATCCAATGGACGGAGTAGCCTGGTGGGCTGCAGTCCATGGGGTCGCTAACAGTCGGACAGACTGAGCGACTTCACTTTCACTTTTCTCTTTCATGCATTGGAGAAGGAAATGGCAACCCACTCCAATATTCTTGCCTGGAGAATCCCAGGGATGGGGGAGCCTGGTGGGATGCCGTCTATGGGGTCACACAGAGTTGGACACGACTGAAGTGACTTAGCAGCAGCAGCAGCATTGTTACAACTGCAAACTGCAAAGATAAATGTTCAGCCACATGAACTATGGGTAACGTGCTCATATGTGTGTATTGTGAGTCTGCGTGTTGTGGGTGTGTGAGTGGCTGTGGAACTGTATTTCTGGAGCCTGACTGTAAGGATAACACAGCAGGCATGTGCTCCTGGAGCAACATCAAACAAATGGGCAGCCCTCCCCGTCCCAAGTCGGGGGCCAATGGTGACATGTATGTGAGGGAGGTGGTTCCACATGCCTCTTCCCATCTGCTTCCTGGGCTTTGTGAACAGAATGGAATGCTGAGAGGCATGGCAAAGCCAGGGCCACTGCTGTCAGTTGGCCCAAGGTCACCTGCTCTCGTGGTGTTTGGCACAACCCAGGTCATCGACACTTTGACAAGGGCAGCCGCTCCGGCCAGCCCACCGTGGGAGTGCACACGCAATACTTCTCAGGAGTCTCTGTCCTCAGTAAAGCAGCGAGGCCCTGAGAAGATGGAGGCGGTGGAGAAGCCGTAAACCAGAGTGTCAGGAACAGCTAGCAGGCAACGAGCGTCCCCTCTTTCTTGGCTGCAGGAAGCCTCCCACCTGTGGAGGGAGCTTGCCTGCGCTCCCTTTCTGGGTCTCTCCTGGTGCCATCTGCCATCTGTCACGTGGAGTATTCTGGGAGAGGCCTCCTGTCCCTGTAACCTGCAGAGGAATGACAGATGAATGAGGGGGCGGGGCGCACACATGCCCCCCACTGTCTGAGTGGGCTCCTGTGACTGCAAGGGAAGCCAGGCTCACTGCACTTGGAGCAGTGTGCTTGAGAAAGAATACACTTCCGGCACCAAGAGTCGAGGCGTTCTATCTTCTCTCCTGTTTCTGTTCATCTTCTATCTTTTTTCCACACCTGCCAGGCTCCTCTGTCCATGGGATTTCCAAGGAAAGAATACTGGAGTGGGTTGCCATTTCCTCCTCCAGGGGATCTTCCCCACCCAGGGACGCCTTGCGGGTCTTTACTGGCTGAGCCAGCAGGGAAGCTCGCATGCATACCTACAGGCACACATATGGTTGATGTTGGTAAAAGGGGGAACTCTTACTCCTAAAAAAAAAAAAAAAAAATAGAAGCAAAGGTGGGGGAGAATTTGACTACAAAACAACAGCACAAGGGAATTATTTGGGGTGAGAGGACTGCTCCACACTCTGACTGTTGTGATGGCCACACGCCTTGTGTGTGTATCAAAGGTCACCGAGCTCTATGCCCAAAAAATGACACCCACTGTTTATAAAGTAAGTTTATAAAACTTTTCAGACACGTCACTAGCTCTCGTAGCTCTCTTTATGAAAAGAATAATCATGTAAATTAAAGGGACAGGAAAATGTTTATTTTCTAAAAAAATGTTTATTGGCATATATTTGCTGTATTAGATTCTACTGTACAGCAAAGTGAATCAGCTATACGTATACCTATATCGCCTCCATTTTGGATTACCTGCCTATTTAGGTTACCACAGAGCGCTGAGGAGCGCTCCCTGTGATAAATAGTAGGTTCTCCTTAGTTATCTGTTCTGTCCATAGTAACAATAGTAAATATACGTCAGTCCCGATCTCCCGATTTACTCCACCCCTCCTTTCCCCCTTGGTGTCCAAAAGGAAAACATTTGTTTAAATGCACTGAATTGTGCCAGTCTGTACAATATGGTAACCCTCAGTCACATGCAGCCTTAGAACACTTGAAATAGGCAATCCAATTATGTGCTATGAGGTGCGTAAAGTACACACTACCTCTTGAAGACTTCATACTAGAAAACTGCAAGGTAGCTCATGAATAATTTTGCATATTGATTACATGCTAAGGTGGTAATATTCTGGATATTTATAAGTAAATGAAAGATAAAAATTAATTTCATCCATTTATTTGTACTTTTTAAAATAGAACTACTGAGAAATTTAAAATTACATCATGTTCTGGTGTTTCTGCTGGACAGTGCTAACTGGCATTGAGTACAAGGTACAAGTAGATGTATCATGGAATCAGCAATTTATTTGAAAACCCCCTTACCAGCACCCCCCAACCCTAACTTCATCCTCATTACCCAAAGCTTTATTTTTAGTCACCAGCTATTTCTCTCCTGTGTTCCATTTCTTATTGGAACTGAGACTTACAGCGTAATCTTTAATCAAATGACTCCTAAGCTGATGTCTCTAACCCAGCGTCCATTGCAACACGTGGTTCTCTAGCCAGGGCCATGGCACCACCCCCCAACGGGACAATGCTGTGATACTATCGTCATCTAGTGGACAGGCGCCAGGGACAGTGTGAGACCTCCTGCAATACACAGGTCAGCCTCCACAGCAAAGAACTAGCCAACTCAAAATGTTAATACTGCTGAGAAATCCTTATAAATATTTGTCAGTCTGCTAACCAATATAACAAATGCTTATTGATAACCTATCATGTTTCATTCACTGTGCTAAGAATTTTGAAGAAGATAAAGTGCAAAGTCTAAAGTAGTATCTACAAAAATAAAATGGATATCCTGCATTTACCATATTTTCAGGGATAAAACTTTTGTTTGAAACAGAACAGGTAATCAATAATGTCATAACAGGATGATATAATGAGACAGTGATAAGTGAAAATATGGATGACTTCTCACCTGTGTTCTTTTATGTTTTGGGTTAGAAAATTGAGAGCTAACCCTGACAACAGATATTGGCAACATCCATTGGGTCACAGAAAAAGCAAGAGAGTTCCAGAAAAACATCTACTTCTGCTTTATTGACTACACCAAAGCCTTTGACTGTGTGGATAATGACAAACTTTGGAAAATTCTTCAAGAGATGGGAATACCAGACCACTTTACCTGCCTCCTGAGAAATCTATATGCAGGTCAAGAAGCAACAGTTAGAACCAGACATGGAACAGTGGACTGGTTCCAAATTGGGAAAGGAGTACGTCAAGGCTATATATTATCACCCTGCTTTATTTAACTTATGTGCCGAGTACATCATGTGAAATACTGGGCTAGATGAAGCACAAGCTGGAATCAAGATTACCAGGAGAAATATCAGTAACCTCAGACATGCAGATGACACCACCCTTATGGCAGAAAGTGAGGAGGAACTAAAAAGCCTCTTGTTGAAAGTGAAAGAGGAGAGTGACGAAGCTGGCTTAAAACTCAACATTCAAAAAAATAAGATCATGGCATCTGGTCCCATCACTTCATGGCAAATAAATGGGGAAACAATGGAAACAGTGACAGACTTTATTTTCTTGGGCTCCAAAATCACGGCAGATGGTGACTGCAGCCATGAAATTAAAAGATGCTTGTTCCTTGGGAAAAAAAGCTATGACCAACCTAGACAGCATATTAAAAAGCAGAGATATTACTTTTCTGACAAAGGTCCATCTATTCAAAGCTATGGTGTTTCTAGTAGTCATGCATGGATATGAGATTTGAATCATAAAGACGGCTGAACACTGAAGAATTGATGCTTTTGAACTGTGGTATTGGAGAAGACTCTTGAGAATCCTTTGGACTGCAAGGAGATCCAACCAGTCCATCCTAAAGGAAATCAGTCCTGAATACTCATTGGAAGGACTGATGCTGAAGCTGAAGCTCCAATACTTTGGTCACCCGATGTGAAGAACTGACTCATTGGAAAAGACCCTGATGCTGCAAAAGATTGAAGGCGGGAGGAAAAGGGGACAACAGAGGATGAGATGGTTGGATGGCATCACCAACTCAATGGACATGAGTTTGAGCAAGCTCTGGGAGTTGGTGATGGACAGGGAAGCCTGGTGTGCTGCAGTCCATGGGGTCACAAAGAGTCGGACACAACTGAGAGACTGAACTGAACTGAACCTTGACAATCTCCCCTAATTTCTCTATTGCTTATAAAGATTCTTTAAAATCCTCTAATTTAGTCAACATAAATAATCTCTCTTTTTTTCTTTACCAACTGTGGGTAAGCAATTTTAGGGGCATATCAAAGCATTGAAAAGTATAAATGTATAATTCAGCCATAAAAAAAGAATGAAATTGTGAAATTTTCAAAAATGTGGATAGACACAGAGACTATCATATGGAGTGAGGTAAGTCAGAAAAACAAAATATTATATGATATCACCTATATGTGGCATCTAGAAAATGATCCAGATGCAGTTATTTGCAAGGCAGAGATAGAGACACAGATGTATAGAACAGACATATGGATACCAGGATGGACAGGAGGGGTGGGATGAACTGTGAGATTGGGGTTGACATATATATACTGCTATGTATAAAATAGTTAACTAATAAGAACCTACTGTATAGCCAGGAAACTCTGCTTAAGGCTCTGTGGTGATCCAAATGGGAAGGAAATCCACAAAAAGAAGGGATATGTGTATACATACAGCTGACTCACTTTGCTGTATAGAAACCTTAACTGTTGTGTAGAAGCTAACACAACATTATAAAGCAACTGTTGCTATTTAGTCGCAAAGGCATGTCCGACTCTTTTGCGAGTCTATGAACTGTATCTTACCAGGTTCCTCCGTCCATGGGGCTTCCCAGGCAGAATACTAGGGTGGGTTGTCATTCCCTTCTCCAGGGGATCTTTTCGACCCAGGGATCAAACCCATATCTCCTGGGTCTCATGCCTTGGCAGGCAGATTCTTTACCACTGAGCCAGCAGGGAAGCCCTGTAAAGCAACTATATGCCAATAAAAATTAATTTAAAAGTACAAATATATATGTTTCCAATATGTAATCTAGCAGAAGAGAAACATGGGCTCTTGAAATCATACTGGTGGTACAGAAGAAGCACATTAATAGAGACAAATGTTATAGAAATTCTGAGGGAAATCAAATAAATTTTTTTTTAAAATGGAAGCTGTGAGCAATTTACTTGTTACTCTAGCATTCTTGTGCCTATATTACTAAAATAGATTCCTCTACTTCCTGCTTTAAACCCCTAGATGTCCTTTTAATTTAACTTTCTGAAAACATTTCTTTTATCCCTGTATTTCTCCTGCTCCAATGTCTATTGGAGAAGGAAATGGCAACCCATTCCAGTATTTTGCCCGGAAAATCCCATGGACAGAGGAGCCTGGCAGGCTACATTCCATGGGGTCACAAAGAGTTGGACACAACTGAGCGACTAAACGACCAATGTCTATAATGACTGTTTCTAGCATAAATTATTAAATACTCCAACTCCTCTTCCCACCTTTGAAGGCATTTTACTGTTTGACCCAATCCTACCTTTATTTCTCACTGTCCCCCAGAGTAGTGACAGGTGGGCCCATTCATAAGCCCCACCTGCGTAATTTTACAGGGCTGTCCTCCTCTGTGCCTTTGCTGATATCAATTCAAGCCGTGTTTCTGGGTCCATCTCAATCTCCTTGAAGCCTTCCTTATACCTCCAAGGCACATTCTTTCCCTTCTTCGAATTCCTTTGCTTTCTTAACAGGCACCAGCCAACACCAAACATTTTTATTCTCTGGGAAGAGAGAAGCCAAGCTGAAGTGGTCTCTTAACACCTGAATTCACCTAAAAAAGTCCTTGGAAGATAGTCAAGGGCTATGTGCTGCTCAAAGAAAGAATTGCTGATGATGTGTTTTTGGAGAAATAGAACTATGATTCTTCTTTTTAAAAATAAAATTATGTAACTGATAGCTTTAAGCAAGCAGATCAAATATCCCTTCCACGTAAATGTTACACTTCAAAGCAATTAACTTCAAGATTACACACATGTTCTAATTTTAAAACGTTTCTGATACTCCTTTCTGAGAATTCTTTGAAAGCCTGTGGCGCATTCTTTTAATATATTCAGAGCTCACAAATTTTAATTCTGTGAAGGTGAACTTGACTTTTTAAAACTAACATTTGGAGCCATGTCAGGGGATTAAGATGGGTGAAGTTGGGTAAGTCTCATAAATGGTTTTAAAAAGAGGTGCAAGTAGAATGAAGAGACTCACTTTTCCTATTGATTTTAAACTATTTTTGAAAAGGTAGTTTTAAATAAATGTCAGAGCTCTGATTCCTGGTGGGAAGAGCCCCATCCTACACGGCCAGGGCTCACAAACACATATTAATTGACTAAGGCAAGATTTCTATGGGACTCTTCACCCACCTCATTTGCCACTTTGTGCTACTCTTCACTTCACTCCAACTGTCCTTTGCCGATAAAGCACACCCTCAGGCGAGAAAAATGTGTGATTTACAACACCCATGAAGCCTTGCTAATTCTAGGGCAGCCATGATAATTGACTGAATGGGTGGGAGGTGACCGCTGCTGCAGGTTTTTATGGAGAAGTTTTAGAACGAGTGAACTCTCAGTGAAACTGAAAGATGGTAATGAAAACTTCAGAGGTAAAGGAGCACTGTTGCAAAAGTAAAGTGACCTTTGCAGGGGAGAATGAGACTAAAACCCTCTGCCTCTCTCCTTCTCTCCCCTTGTATGTGTGTGTGTGTGTGTGTGTGTGTGTGTGTGTGTGTGTGTGTTGGAGGGTACAGCAAGAGCACTCCTCGAGATGGAGCGGATAGATTGACTACGACTTCAAGTACCACCATTCAGACCTTTAGCACTGTGTATATTCGGTATCCCTATGCCGAGCTCCCGTGACACTTGGCTGTAATAATAAACTGGATTTGAGGCACTGCATGGCTTCTTGGTCCTTTTTGAGCCTTGCCCGATCCTATACTCCAGTACATGGGTCTCAAGCAGAGGGGAACAGATGCTGTATTGTGTAAACATTTCTTATCACATGTTTCTTTTAATCCTCACACCAACTGTCTTGGGTAAAAAACAGTCCTCCTCATTGCCACAAATGGGGAAAGTCATCTTGGAGAATTCAAGGATATTGTCAGGGTCAGATGTGTAGCAGTTTTCTGAGTCGAACTGAAGACGGTCACTGGCCAGCTTCCCAAGCCTTCTAGAAGATTCTAAATCCAAGTATGTGAGACTTTCTAAAAAAAAAAAAAAAATTTGCTGATGTACTCTTTGCAAGGTTATGTATTTCTGCTGAATCCTCTTCCACTCTGACAAACTGCCAGGATTCAAAGCTTCTTTGAATCAGGGGCTCCTTTCCTGCTGTTGAACATCAGCAAACAGTCCCTAGGGATCCTTCCCTGTTTTCAAAGGTTTAAATGAGAGAGAACAGCACAGAGTCACATCTCAATATTCTGTAGCTTGTCTCTGCTTAGTCATGCCTCCAAACACCTTGTCTTGTGAGAGTCAACCTATAATCTATTTGCTGAGTGCATGAAAATAGACTTATTTTCCCCTTTACAATTGATAAAGTATTTTCACATGCAGCATCTAATTTCACTTTGCCTTGGCAAAAAAGAGGGTGCCAAGGTCCAGACATTTCCACAGCAGTGGTAAATCAAGGTTACTTCTTTGAACTCATTATCACTTATCTCTGCAGTAAAGGGCAGACATGAAAGAGAAATGCCTTTAATAACATACTGACAGTCAAGCAAGAAAGTCTAAGAATGCCGTTCTAAGCCACGGTTTCTTATCATACATCAGAGCACCTCGGGAGGCTTGTTAAGGATTCTGGGCTCCCATCCTGGACCTGGTAATTTGAGTCTCTCAAGGTGAAGCCTGGTAATCTGCCTTGTTTCATAAAACTGTCCCAGGAATCCTTCATATACTATTTTTATCAGGATTAACATGGAGGCTGCTATATAAAACAATGTCTGAAAATCTTTCCATGGTTATTTTCTATGATCTGTCACATTCAACTCACTGAGACCCAGGTGAATATTCTACCAGACCCCCTAAAATAGTTAATTAAAATTTAAAAAATTGTTTTTTAGGCTCCATAGAGTGTAACTCGGGGAAGGCAATGGCACCCCACCCCAGTACTCTTGCCTGGAAAATCCAATGGACGGAGTAGCCTGGTGGGCTGCAGTCCATGGGGTCGCTAACAGTCGGACAGACTGAGCGACTTCACTTTCACTTTTCTCTTTCATGCATTGGAGAAGGAAATGGCAACTCACTCCAGTATTCTTGCCTGGAGAATCCCAGGGATGGGGGAGCCTGGTGGGCTGCCGTCTATGGGGTCACACAGAGTCGGACACGACTGAAGTGACTTAGCAGCAGCAGCAGCAGAGTGTAACTACCTTTCTGAAGCTGCTGTAATCTCTGATTAGTTTACTTGTAGCCTAAGAAGTAACATATGGATTGGGGGTTACTTTTAATTAGAGTATTTTCCCATCCATTTTCCAGAATTAACACAACTAGATCGCTTTGGAAAATGGAAACATTTGGATTTTGAAGGAAAAGGGAAACATCTTTAGTCACTGGGACATTGATACACACTCCATATTTACATTCAATTTCATCAGTGATGCTAAATGAAATACATTTAGCTCTGTGACTCCTGGAGAGTTAAGGCAGGTAAATTTGGTCACCCAGCTGGACAACAGGCAAAGTAGTGTAAGACAAAAGGAAAAGTTTTCAAATGGCATATTTTACTAAGAGATGCTTTGATTGTTGAGAAGCATAGTTTTGACCCTGTTGGTGAACCACAATCACAACATAACTTCTGTTATCCAGGAGGGAACCTTAAAAACTATAAAACAGACTCTAATACTCAAAACAAAGAAAAAGGCATGCACACCCATCAGTTTTATCAAGACGAGAGATTCTCAGGGACTTCCTGACAGTCCAGTGGTTAGGATTTGGTGCTTTCACGGCCAAGGGTGCAGGTTCAGTTTCTGCTTGGGGGAATTAAGATCTTGCAAGACTTGTGGCATGGCCAAAATAAAAAAAGACCAGAGATTCTTAACTTTTGCCCTCCTGACATTAAGGGCTGGAATATTCTTTGCTGTGAAGAGCTGCTGCATTGTCGAATGTTTAGCAGCATCTCTGACTTCTACCCACTAGATGCCAGTAGGACCTCTTTCCCGGTGGGGAACCAAATAAATTGTCTCCAGACATTGTCAGTGTTCCCAGAGGAGCATGCTCACTCCTAATCCAGAACAACTTCCCAGGTGGTACAGTGATAAGGAATCCGCCTGCCATTGCAGGAGATGTAGGAGACAAGGGTTGGATCCCTGGATCAGGAAGATCCCCTGGAGAAGAGATGCTTGTAACTATAATTTCTTTTCACTACGGTCTAATATTCTACTGTAAGAGTGTATCACACTGATTTATTCATTCGACCTTAGATTTTGATTGTTTCTAGTGTTACGCATTACAGATAAAGCTTCTATGACTATTTTCATGTGTCCCTGAATTAAGTATTCACACATATTTCTTACTTCTCACATATAAAGATGAAAAAGGCTAGATTTTAGGGGATCCTTGCAGTTTCGCATGCTCAGCTGTGTCCTACTCTTTGCAGTCCCATGGACTGTAGCCCACCAGGCTCCTCTGTCCATGGAGTTCTCCAGGCAAGAACGCTGGAGAGGGTTGCCATTTCCTACTCTAGGGGATCTTCCTGACCCAGGGAACCAACTTATGTCTCCTGCATTGCAGGCAGATTCTTTACCATAGTGCTATCTAAGGGATATATTAATATGCCTCCAAATGTCTGTGTGTCTGTGTGTGTTAGTTGCTCAGTCATGTCTAACTCTTTGTGACCCCATGGACTGTAACCTGCTAGGCTCCTCTGTCCATGGAATTCTCCAGGCAAGAACACTGGAATGGGTTGTCATTCCCTTCTCCAGGGAACTTCCCGACCCAAGGAACAAACCTGGGTCTCCTGCATTGCAGGCAGATTCTTTACCATCTGAGCCACCAGGGAAAATGTCCAGATAATGCCAAATTGTTTCCCAGATTGTTTGTACCATTAACTCCTGCCAACTCACCAACCTCACCAACACTTGGCATTGATCAGGCCTTAGAATATTTACCAATCTGATAGTAGGAAAATGTAGTTGATTGTGGTTTAGTTTTTGTTTTTAATCCGTTGGCTGCCCCACATGGCATATGGGATCCTCGTTCCCCGATCGGGGATCAAACTCCTGCCCCCTGCCTTGGCAGCATAGACTCCTAACCACTGAACCACCAGGGAAGGCCCCATTGTGGTTTTATTTACATTTTCATGATTACTAAAAAACTTACAATCTTTTCAGATTGTGATTGAATATTTATGTTTCCCTTTTGGTCAAAATTTTGAGTCCATCTTACACTTCCTTATTTGTTGCTTTCTTATTGATTCCTGTGTACATTTGTATGTATTCCAGATGCCAAGTCTTTCTTCAGTTATAGATAGGCTTATGTGCGTGTACCAGCTAATGATTTGTCTTTGTCTCTGTAGAATTTTTTTGTAAACAAGAGTTCTGCATTCTAATGTAGTCAAATTCACCCCCCTGCCAGACCCTTGAAGGCAAAAAAAAAAAAAAAAAAAACCAGGGACAGCAGAGGATAAGAAGGTTAGATAGCATCACTGACTCAATGGACACGGATTTGAGTAAATCCGGGAAGATAGTGAAGGACAGGGAAGCCTGCGTGCTGTGGTCCAAGCTCCAGTTCAAGCTGGATTTCCTCTAATTAGCTTTCGGGCTTCTGCTACGGTTTCACGCAATCAAAGCTGAGCGTACATGCGCAGGAGTATTTCATCTTCTTGTGTCTCCGGTCCCAGTACATCCCAACACTGGAAGGCCACATCACATACATGCATACACATACACAAATGCATGCACACACGTGTATACATACTTTGTAATATAAGTTTTTGAGATCATAAAGACCTAGGTGTACATTTCAGGAAGCAGTAAAGGGAGCACCATAGCCCTGCCACATGCTGTCTTTCTCCTAAGGCCTGTTCCCAGCTGGGATAACACACTCTCCCCTCCACTCCCCTCCCCTGGGTCTGCCTGCATGACCACCTGGAGGCCTGGCACTCACCTGGATGGCCAGGTTGGTGGGAAAGCGGTCAACATTAATTAATCCAGACTCATATTTATTCACATGAAGTCTCCTGCACCCAGCAACTGGGAACGTGTCTGTAGGACAACCCCTAGTTAAGTTAAGCGACAGGGGTGACGAAGGCCTGACCTATCCCGCCACAAGAAGTGAGGCTGGACCCGGCTGTGGGGGTGACCCTGCTGCTCTGGACTGGACTGACCCTGACGATGCAGAGTCTAGTCCCGCCTTTGCCAGAACCCCGGTCTCCACTTCCTTCCGCCATCTTCCTGACCTCCAGTCCTCAGCGTTTCCGGTGACTTCCTGCCACCGCCATCTTTGCCGCCAACGGCTCAGAAGTTAAAGCGTCTGCCTGGAATGCGGGAGACCTAGGTTTGATCCCTGGGTCCGGAAGATGCCCTGGAGAAGGAAATGGCAACCCACTCCAGTATTCTTGCTTGGAGAATCCCATGGACGGAGGAGCCTGGTGGGCTAGAGTCCATGGAGTCTCAAAGAGTCAGACACGGCCGAGCGACGCGACTTCACTTCCTCACTTCACTTCTCCTCACCAAGCTCATCTAAATTTGCCTAATTCCACCTGCCCTCAGCTTGGCTGCCGCGCTCCCTCCCGGAAGTCTTTCCTGATGTCCGGCATCAGGCCTCCACTCTCTTTTCATGTGTCATGCGTCACTCTCTTCCTTCACTTCACATTGCTTGTGTCTCTGTGTCCCTCTCTAGATAGAAAACTCCTCAGAGGGAGGACATAAGTCCGGGGTGCTCACTCGTACATCCTCAGTATCTAGCAGAGTGCAGAGCACGTGGGCAGAATCCCATAGTGTGTGTTGAAGGAATGAGCAAATGAACGCCATGATGTTCTTTTCCAGTGACGAGCAGACTGGGCTCAAACCTTCGGGAAACAGCGGCAAGTGGCATCTCAGAACCCAGAAGAGAAAACAACAGGCTTCTGTGTGATCGCTGTCACGTGCAGACTTCTCCCCATAAAAGCTCCTTCACATCTGTGATTAATCAGTCCAGAGAGAAGTCTTCTGTTTTCTTAACTGAAAAACTGTTAAAATTGTTTGCTGCCATGAGAAGGCTAAATTAGATCATGCTCTGGAGTGCCACAGATGGCTTACAGGTGCCGCGTTGGACACTTCAGCTCAGCGCAAGAAGGCCTAGGGTAGCTGGACCCCTGCCCAAGGCCCCTGGCCACGCACAGCATCATCCACTCAGCCCACAGCCTCATCCACTCATCCCCGTGTGTCACGCAGACATTGGCATGGGACGTCTGTAGTGAATTTGAACAAGTTTATAAGCACTGATGGCTGACAGGTTGGTGGGGTGGCCTGTGCTACTAATGACTATTTTTAGCCATTATTAGTTCTTATGTAGATGTGTCTTTAGATGAGAAGTGGAAGGAAGCATCCTATTTTCAGGCTTTGGAGAACTTAGCAGCAGTTCTGTCCTCCTGGAGACTGGGGCTTCTCCAACTTGAAAAAAATAAATAAATAAAAGAAAATGGAAATGCCTGTAATTATGAGCAGCAGTAGTAGCAGAAACAGTAGCTGTACTATTAGTAGGACTAGTAAATTGTAGACGTCATCCTGGGAGCAGGAGTAGTAATCCTATTTCCAAAGCAAAAATTGTAGATGGAATGAAATGTCTAACCTTAAATTTTTCATGTGTGGGTTCCCAACAGCTCAGAGGTCAATAGATACAAACAAGGAATTTCCTTAAAGTCTTGTGCCTTATCTTTTTAAAAATCCATGTAAATTTACTGACTACTCCATAATATGTGAGTGACATCTCTTTCTCATCCCCCTGCAAAATACTAAAAGCTGTGAGTTATAAATATGTTCCTGGAACATGGGCCAAGTTCATCCTGGGGCTTCAAGAAGCATTACCCCACTGCCTCACTTCTAAGCACCCTGGGGTGGGGGGAGCTGTGTATTCCTGTGTAGTTTTATTTTTCTGTGTGTGCGTGTGTGTCTGTGTATGTGTATGTGTGTCTGTGTGTGTGTTAGTTGCTCGGTCATGTCCGACTCCTTGCAACCCCATGGACTTTAGCCCACCAGGCTCCTCTATCCATGGAATTCTTCAGGCAAGAATACTGGGGTGGGTTGCCATTCCCTTCTCCAGCAGATCTTTCCAACCNTTCTGTGTGTGCGTGTGTGTCTGTGTATGTGTATGTGTGTCTGTGTGTGTGTTAGTTGCTCGGTCATGTCCGACTCCTTGCAACCCCATGGACTTTAGCCCACCAGGCTCCTCTATCCATGGAATTCTTCAGGCAAGAATACTGGGGTGGGTTGCCATTCCCTTCTCCAGCAGATCTTTCCAACCCAGGGATCGAACCTGCATCTTCTGCATTGCAGGCAGATTCTTTACCATCTGAGTCACCAGGGAAGCCCTTTTATTTCTCTACATGGTATGAAATAAAAGACAAGCCCCAGAAATTCCATGTTAGTAGGGAAAATAGTCCATGGGACAAAAACACCCAACTAAGAGACAAACAGAAAGCCAGAATGAATCTGTCATTTATTTATTTTTTAAAGGAACAGGAGGAGGAACTTTCTCTAAACTGGGATACAGCATTGGGGGCATGCAGCTGCACCTCCCAAGCATCTCGCCATAATTCCCAAATAGCTGGAAACCTTGTCCTGACAGCCTCGCAGCCTGTCAGAGGCCCATCGTTGTTTATCATACTCATGTTCAGTTACGCTTGGCATGTGCTGTCAGTCTGGAAATTCTGCCAGATACCATCTCTGACTGCAACTTGGCTGCCTCTGACTTAGTGGGTTTGATTAGCATTTGATTGGTATTTTATCATCAGTTCAAGGGTGGACATCATTTGGGCCTTCTTAGATAAGTTGAAGAGAGTGTTTTCATGAAACTGGAGTAGCCCTCCAGGCACCATGTTCAGAGGGAGAGCTCTGGGAAGGATGCTAATTTATTTTTGGCACTAGATCTGACTTTCTTCACTGGTGAATATAATAATCAGGACGAATCCTAACTTTATGATAGCTGCCCTGAATCTGTATTGACTCAGTTTTCCTAATGCCTTCCTCCAAATATGTGTAAGGTCCCATCCGAAGTCCTGGAAAATATGCTCAGTCCATCTCCTTTTATTGTTTCTAGAGAATTATCCTTCTTTGGACAAATAGTTCAGACTGTCTTCCATAAAATCAGAGAATGGGATCATATAATCTCTAAGGTGTCTTTCAGTTTGTTTGCTTTGGGATTTTGAAATTTTCCATTAAATTGTCTGAGAGATGCTTCACAGCCCTATGTGGGCAAAGCAATCCTTAAAATATTTTATGAGCTGAAGATCACAATGAACTAAAAGAATGTCATAAGTCAATATCCAAACTAGACAGGACTGAAATGTCCACCCACTTCCTATCAGTAAAGAACCAAACTAAAATGCCTTGAGGATTGATTCAGACTGAAAGCAAGTATGTCTGAAGCAAATGATGAATGATTTAAAAAAAAGAAGAAGAAGAAGAAACACAAAAACAGAGCAGGGGAGGAAATTTTTGGAGGCAATGGATAAGTTTATGGCATTGATTATAATGATGGTTTCGAGGGCACACTTACCTCCAGACACATCAAATTGTATTCATCAAATATCTACAACTTTTTATATGCTGATCCTACCTCAATAAAGCAGATTTTAAAAATTTAAAGTTTCCACCAGCTCATTAAGTGGGACCTCAGGGACTCGTGCCAAAAAATATAAAAATGTTCATGTCTCCTGGAGCCTGACAGGCATGGATGAACCTACTCAGTTTGTAGTGTTCATTTCTCAGCAGCATTAACCGTGTATTTTGAATGGGAAAGATTGACTCTGGGAAATTTCACCAGTGATCAGACATTTAAAACTTGAAGGCGTGTTTCAAGAACACAGTTTTGAAATAATTTGGTAGCCTCTGAAGAATATGACTGCAAGGAGATCAAACCAGTCAATCCCAAAGGAAATCAGTCCTGAATATTCATTGGAAGGACTAATGCTAAAGCTGAAACTCCAATCCTTTGGATTCACTGAACTGACTCATTGGAAAGGACCCTGATGCTGGGAAAGATTAAAGGAAGAGANTATGACTGCAAGGAGATCAAACCAGTCAATCCCAAAGGAAATCAGTCCTGAATATTCATTGGAAGGACTAATGCTAAAGCTGAAACTCCAATCCTTTGGATTCACTGAACTGACTCATTGGAAAGGACCCTGATGCTGGGAAAGATTAAAGGAAGAGAGAGAAAGGGGATTTAAAAGGATGAGATGGTTGAATGGCATCACCATCTCAAAGGACATGACTTTGAGCAAGCTCCGGGAGTTGGTGATGGAAAGGGAAGCCTGGTGTGCTGCAGTCCATGGGGTCACAAAGTCGGACACGACTGAGTGACTTACCTGACTAATGAAGAATGGGTCAGGGGGTCTAGTATGCTGGTGCTACTAGGTGGGTGTGAAAGCTAGTCCCCCGTAGCTTTGTTTAGTGAGAAATGCAGAGTCCCCCTGGGGGAGATGATCCCAAAGTCTACTCCTGCTTAAGAAGAGCAAATACATGTACCACATCTTCCCTATCCATTTATCTGTTGATGGACATCTAGGTTGCTTCCATGACCTGACTATTGTAAATAGTGAACATTGGGGCACATGTGCCTGTTTGAATTATGGTCTTCTCAGGGTGTTGTACTCAGAATGTGAGAACTGAAAGGCACCACAGAGCCCACCTCAGTCAGTCCTTCATCTGAAAAATGAAGAACATCAAGACTCAACACGACCAAGTATCTGGTCCAGCCCCTTAGCTAAGGAATGAAAGAGCCAGGTATAGAAACCTGGTATTTGGAAGTCAGAAAGGCCCCCCTTCCAAACTTGGCTGGACCTCTCCCTAGTGATACTTCCCTCAGTAACGTCAATCCCCAATCTCCCCCCAGCTTCAGGTTTTCATATTCAGAACAAGAGTGGTCCCCCTGCTTCTAAGAGCGCCTACTCAGAGTGCATTTCGTACATCCTTGCTCGGCCCCTTCTATGTTGAGAAGGCACTTGCTCTTTTCTCGCCCTCCGCTTCTCTTATCTTTTGTATTTAATCGAAGCGCCAAGAGGTCAGTGGTTTCCTTTTCTCACACGTGCTCTGGTTGCAGGCCGGTGTTGCATAACCTATTAGCTGAGGACACACGTCCCCCGGGAGCCGCGGCGATGCGACGAGACACGCGGGCGGGAGTCCGGCCAGCAGAGGGCAGCAGAGCTCGGGCCGGGCGCCCCCGCAGCCTGGTCGGCGCCACGAGAGCCGCGCCGTTTCCCTTGGGGGGAGGTCTACCGAGCGCTCCTTGCAGCGTGTTCTTTCCCGGGGAGCATTTTTTCCCGTCTCATTCCAGCGAGGACACAGTGTTTTGGCAATTCTTGTTTAAGTCTCTGCTTTCTTTGGTTTGGTTTTGTTTGCGGGGTGATCACTGAGATTTATTAGACGTCTTCGTTGTACACCAGGCACCCAATAGTCATTTTTACAGTTATTCCCGATTTAGAAAGGATAACTGTTAATCGGATGAGTTGAGTAATGGGTAAGAAGCGAAGGCTTTTTCTAAACCAAGAATGAGCCTGGGATGAAGAAGGGGGAGGTATTTTATGTCACTGTGTCTGCCTCCCTGCTGTCCAAACACATTGGACATTTATGAAGTGCCCTGTGTGAGCTGGGAGCTTTTATAAATGCAGGGGAACGGGAAACAGGAATATGAAAAATCTTTTTCTTAATTTTATATGATTTTCTTTTCCCCCTGCTCCGAGCAACTGATCAGGGAGGAGGTAGGGCTTGTTAGGAACCAGAATCTCAGGCCACACCCCAAAACTACCGGATCAGAACCCACAGGTTTGCAAACTCCCTGGGGTGAATTTTGTGCACTTTCCAATGTGAGAAATGAGGCCCTGGAGGGCAGCCAGTCGCTGCCTTCAAATATTTGGAGGGCCAATATTTGAAAGAGAGAGCATATTTGTTTTGCTTTGCTCTAAAAGGCAGGTTTAGGTTTAATTAACGTAAGCCGCAGGAGAAGGAGTTTTCCAAATCCTTAAGGAGCAGAGAATTGGGAGTTGGACTTTGTCCCAAACCTTACTAGCTTTCTAGTAGTCTCGCAGCTGAATTGACATTGGAGGAGACCCGCTAAACCACTTCTCTCTGATTCTCATTATCTATAAACTGGGGATGTTGGTATGTAAACAACTATAGCTGTTTTTTCTATAAATGAAGTAATGCATTTGAGAATGATTTGTATATCTGAAAATTGTATTTTGTATATTGAAAATGCTGTAAAATGTCCATTGTAACTTGTCACCATTTGCAGCACCCAGGATGGGAAGTATATTTCCCTGCGGGGGACAGAAGACTCGGCATGAATTGATGGACAGTAGGAAAGGATTCAGGGAAGTCTGTTTGGGGCTCTTAAGAAATTCCACGGGGGGACAGGGGTGATGAAGAGCTGGAAGGTGGAGCCAATGGCAAAATTAGAACTAAGCCAGAAGTTAACTCGTTGCGTTTTTACTATGTCGTGAGGAAGACAGCCCCACCCGTCCAGTCCCATGTCCTTCAAACTCCTGGCTCTAGAAACCCAACCTCGGTGGCATCGGGTTGGTTAGGAGCCTTCTGAGTCACCTAGACCCTTGGGGTTACCAAGAGGACAGGGGAAAGGAGTCTGTTTACTGTTGCTTAACGCCTCTGCAATTCAGTTCAATTAAGAGCAAGTGGAAGCAATGCCAAGAAGGGCCATCACGGAGCTGGGTTGTGACCACTGGAGCCCAAAACAGCACTTGTCTTATCAGCACCACGTTATTAAGCAGAAGGGAAATGGTGGCCTCTTCTGGGAGGCCTGAGGCCCTCGGAGCTGTGGGTCCTCTCCTCGCAGGGTGAGAGTGAGGAGAACCAGCGTGGGAAGCTTGCTGGGGCCTGGCACATGGCATTCCTCCAGAAGTGCTCGTGTCCAGGACATATTCACACTATTGATACTATGTATGAAATAAATAACTGGGGAGAACAAATAGATAACTAGGGAGAACTTGCTGTAGAGCGCAGGGAACTCCACTCAATGCTCTTGACCTAAACGTGAAGGAAAACTAAGAGAGAGAGGATATATGTGTTAGCGTGACTGACCAACTTTGCTGTGCCGTAGAAACTAATACAACATTGTAAAGCAACTGTAGTTCAATATTTTTTAAAAAAGAAAAAGAAATGCTCATGGACGAATGGCTGACAAGCGGGAAAGTCAGCCAGCAGCTCTTTTCAACCTTCACCCCCACCCCCCCATTTTCCACAGAACACCCCAAAGAGGGCAAAGCTCCCACCAGCATGGTTCTGATTCAGCCCTTCGGTCTTGAGTGGCACCTCTAAACCCTGGGATATTAAGGAAAGGACACGCTATACAGAAATTCATCCGCCACACTGAAGCAGGCTCTGCCTCAGAGGTCACTTGTGAGCCGGACAGGTTGTTTTCTCATTGTTGTTCTGGTCACCTGTTACTGGGCGCTGTGATCAAGCTGAACACCACCATCATGCCACGCTGGAAGCCTGTTCGGTTTTTAAACCATCTAGTGTTTCCCATGGTGGAGGGCTGGAGTGGCAGAGGAGCTGTGAACTGTCAACGGTGGTCAGTGAGGATGGAGTAGGTGCTTGAACCCTCTCTGGTTACGTGATCCTGGGCCAAACTGCGTGGTCATCAATTTCCAGGCCTGTTTTTCCCCTTGGACAATCTGTTCCAAAGTCAGAGCAACTCTTCCCTCCTCCCTTCCCTTCCTCTCCACCCTCACTGACTTGAATCCTTGCAATGTCCATGAATCTCTCCAGATGCTCTGGTTTCCAGAAGCAAGCAACCTCCGGTTCATTCAGCTCAACACCGTCTGCTGGTCGCCACTTTGTGCCCTAAATAGGCAAGTAAACGAGCAAATGGCACCTCAGTGTGCACCGAATTCTGTCAATATATTTAAGTGTATTTTTGTCCTTTTTGTGGCATTCTACCTGAGAAACAGATGCCTGTCTCTTTTCACGTTGTTGACAGTTTCATGGAGTTTTATTTTTTATTCCTCTTCTCAGATTGTCTGAATCTTTTTTTTAAAAACCTGGTGTGATAAACAATGTGCGATTTGAAATCAGCCTTTTCTGGATCTTAGTTCCAGGCTAGCCCCTAATGAACCAGCTGAGCCCTGGGACATCCCTCACCCTGGGAGCCTCAGTTTCCCCATAAGCTCGGAGGATTTCCACGAGGATGCCCATGAAAGAGCTCTGAGAAATGTCATGAAAATGTCTCTGTCTCTCTTTTCATATTTTTTTTTGTTTAACTCCTCTCCTGTTGTATTCCCATTTGCTTTCTCTCATGTTCTTCTCTTTCCTCCCCTTGAAACTGGCATTTTAAAAACTGTTGCTGTTAAAATGAGTACTTGCCTTTTAAAAATCTTCAAGTTGCTAAGCAGCCTCTACCTCCTCCCGCCCCACCACCTTTTATGCAGCCTGGTTGCCATAGTATCATCTGAGCATGGTAACAAGAAGCAAAGAGCAATCATTTTTCACTAAATAGGGCTGGGCAGACAGACAAACACGCTGCAGTGTTTCCTTACAACCTGTCTCAGAGGAGGGTGGAGGGATGCACTTCCCAGTACCCAGCTCGGTTTCTGTTGTCAGTTCCCACCTGCATTTGCCTATAGCTGTTCTGCACACCTGTAGCTCCGGGGATGTCAGACCACCCCTGGCACAACACCTCCTACAAAAGCTTTCGAAGGGCTCTTGCTGCTACTCCCTTATTTGTAGCTATTTAGGGCTAAATACAGACTCAGATCTTTCTGAGAGAGTTGCTAAATATAGAGCGCTGAGCACGGATGGATATTGTGACTAAAGGTACCAGTGCCGTAGGAGGGTTGGAGAAGATAATAAATAAATGTCATCCACGTGACATCACAGGGCATTCTTCAAAAATGGAAAAGTTAAAGAGGGAGAGGAAAATAAAAAACCGACGTGACATCTGACAAGCGTGTGGGAAATATAAATCCCAGACTCCAGCCCTTCAACTCAAAGCTCACGAGGTCAGGCACTTGCACACGTGTGTGCTAGGTCACCTCAGTCATGTCTCTTTGTGACCCCGTGGACTGCAGCCCCCCACGCTCCTCTGTCCATGGGATTCTCTAGGCAAGAATACCGGAGTGGGTTGCTGGGCCCTCCTCCAGGGATCTTCCTGACCCAGGGATCAAACCCACGTCTCTTACGTCTCCTGCATTGAGAGGCGAGTTCTTTACCACTAGCGCCACCTGGGAAGCCCAGGCATTTGCTTACCAATAATATAAACTGAAACACCTCCAGAAGCGACTGCTCGCCTTCGATCCTGGATGGCTATATTTTCATAGCCAGATGTAGAGGAACAGCCCGATGGGGTTTTAGGACATTGCAGATGCCTCTAGTGCCTGGCTTCTCCTTCCTCCAAGGTGTCCTTCTGCCACTTAATGACCCATCCTCCAGCTCCAGGACCCACACAGTCCAGCACCTGAGAGGTTAAGGCTGGCCCGCAGGTCTCCAGGACCCAGCACTAAGGTGAGCGTCTGGGCCAATGTGTCCTTGTCCCTGTCCTACTTGTTATCTGTGGTGTAAATCAACTCTTAAAGCTGCCCTCGGGTACGCTAGTCCTTTCCGTTAATATCATTAAGCCAGTGTTTTCTCCAGGAAGCAGTTTACTTCTCCAGATTAAGCCATCAGGAAAGCATGCCGCCCTCTAGGAAAGACAAGCCTGCTTGCCCAGCTTTTTGGGGGAAGGCATTGCCTTTAAACTTGGGGCCCTGGGTTGAGATGAGCGAGCTGTGCTGCCTGCAGTCATGCTTGGCTGCCTGATGACAATGCCACATCTCCACCACCATGGCCCAGCCATGCCATGTGTGTTCATCGCCTGAACTGATCCCTGCATTGTAAACACTCAGCGCGAAAGAGGGCTTTTCAGGCAAAGGCCGGCTTGTCCCAGATTCATTCAAACATATCAACTTCCCCCTCAAAGTGGAAGGAAACTTCACTGGTCTTCCAGAGCCTTCTTATTCTGCCTTTGATAGTTTCCTCTCTTTAAGAACTTCTCATCTGGCGATGGCACCCCACTCCAGTAAAATTGCCTGGAAATCCCATGGACAGAGGAGCCTGGTAGGCTGCAGTCCATGGGGTCGCGAAGAGTCAGACACAACTGAGCGACTTCGCTTTCACTTTTCACTTTCACTTTTCACTTTCATGCACCAGAGAAGGAACTGGCAATCCACTCCAGTGTTCTTGCCTGGAGAATCCCAGGGACCGGNCATGGACAGAGGAGCCTGGTAGGCTGCAGTCCATGGGGTCGCGAAGAGTCAGACACAACTGAGCGACTTCGCTTTCACTTTTCACTTTCACTTTTCACTTTCATGCACCAGAGAAGGAACTGGCAATCCACTCCAGTGTTCTTGCCTGGAGAATCCCAGGGACCGGGGATCCTGCTGGGCTGCCGTCTAAGGGGTCGCACAGAGTCCGACACGACTGAAGTGACTTAGCAGCAGCACCAGCAGCAGCAGCATCTCTTTAAGAATTTTCCACAATTTGTCATGATCCACACAGTCAAAGCCTTTGCCGAGAATAGATAAAAAGAATACCTCAAGGTTGAAAGAATTCTATCAGACCCTTTCCCAAGGCATACATCCTGAGATCACTTCAGTACAAGATTAGCCAGGAAGAACAAGTTCCCGACAACATCTCTGGGTGAGATATAACTCTTGCTGTATAATCAAGGGGACAGGTCTTGAGAAACAGGTTCCCAGGCAAGATTTGTTACAATTATAATTATTACCATAGAGCTTAAGAAAAGCATTTCCATGAGTAAGACTTTCTGCTGTGTGATCATTAGTTCAGGACCTAAACAAAGGTAAGTTACATCTCAGGTAAGATACATTGTTGCACAAGGCTCAAGGAAAGAATGATCTAGAATGTTCAACTCCTCCTTAAAGGGCCCTGGACTGCCTGCCTAAGCTTTAACTCTTCCCATTTTCCCAGAAGAGCTCCTTTATTCTCTCTGCAAACTTCTACATAGTCCCTAACATGGTACCCAGAAGGCCTTTGCTCAGAGATTCACAGGGTTGTGGCTGTTTTGCCAGCCAGATCATCTTTGATTAAGTTCCAATGGTATGCCGAGAAATAGTTTAAAACTGGCTCTCTGGGAAGAAAAACAAAAGGCCCTGAAGGGTGACTTTTGCCAACTTCGATGGTATAAACACTTCTCCCCTGGTCAGGTTCAAGCTGCTAACGGGAAGTCGCTGAATGCTGAGCTGGGAGGAGACATCTGTGCATGAGTGTTCCTTGTGAGCTGGTACACACGAGCTGGCTCCAGCATGTCCTTGACGTAGTCCCTCTCCAGGGGACTATGACCATTGATCTTTCTCATGTCACTTTCTGCATCTTGTTTCCATATAACATCTAATTCTGTCAGACAGACCAATCCTTTAAGCCAGTGATTTCTAAATCGCTTTTTGGCCAAAGGTCTTCCTGTTTTTATAAATAAATGAAGAACATAAAAGCAATGCTAGCCTGACTGAGGGACTAGGGAAGGTTCCAGGCCCCACACCATCCTATCGCTATGACTGTTGTTGTTATTCAGTTGCTAAGTCATGATGAAAGTGAAAGAGGAGAATGAAAACGTTGGCTTAAAGCTCAACATTCAGAATAATAAGATCATGACATCTGGTTCCATCACTTCATGGGAAATAGATGGGGAAACAATGGAAACAGTGACAGACTTTTTTGAGGGGGGCTCCAAAATCACTGCAGATGGTGACTGCAGCCGTGAAATTAAAAGACGCTTACTCCTTGGAAGAAAGGTTATGAGCAACCTAGATAGTATATTCAAAAGCAGAGACATTACTTTGCCAACGAAGGTCCATCTAGTCAAGGCTATGGTTTTTCCAGTAGTCATGTATGGATGTGAGAGTTGGACTATAAAGAAAGCTGAGCACCAAAGAACTGATGTTTTTGAACTGTGGTGCTGGAGAAGAGTCTTGAGAGTCCCTTGGACTGCAAGGAGATCCAACCAGTTCATCCTAAAGGAGATCAGTCCTAAGTGTTCATTGGAAGGAATGATGTTGAAGCTGAAACTTCAATACTTTGGCCACCTGATGTGAAGAGCTGACTCATTGGAAAAGACCCTGATGCTGGGAAGGATTGAGGGCAGGAGAAGGGGACGACAGAGGATGAGATGGTTGGATGGCATCACCAACTCAATGGACATGAGTTTGGGTAAACTCCAGGAGTTGGTGATGGACAAGGAGGCCTGGCATGTTGCAGTCCATGGGGTCACAAAGAGTAAGACACAACTGAACAACTGAACTGAGCTGAAGTCATGTCTGACTCTACGACTCCGTGAACTGCAGCATACCAGGCCTTCCTGTCCTTCACTATCTCCCAGAGTTTGCTCCAACTTATGTCCATTGAGTTGGCGATACTATCTAACCATCTCATCCTCTGCTGTCCTCTTCTCCTTTTGCCTTCAATCTTTCCCACCATTAGGGTCTTTGCCAATGAGTCAGCTCTTCAAATCAGGTGGCCCAAGTTTTGGAGTTTCAGCATCAGTCCTTCTAATGAATACTCAGGGTTGATTTCCTTTAGGACTGACTGATTTTATTTTCTTGCTATACAAGGGACTCTCAAGAGTTTTCTCAAGCACCACAGTTTGAAGGCATCAATTCTTCGGAGCTCAGCCTTTTTAATGGTCCAGCTCTCTCATCCATCCATGACTACTGGAAGAACCATAGCTTGGACTATATGGATTTTTGTCAGCAATGTGGTGTCTCTGCTTTTTAAATCACTACTTACCATTTCTTCCCACTTTTTAGTGATTTTAAACAACCAGAGTTCTATGGAACATGTGACATGTGATAAGTTTTCTTGACCTCTGGAATAGACTGAAATGAGCAATACCTTTGGTCTACCTGAAACCATTTGTAAAACCCATTGCTTTTGTCTGGGAGGGGCTCTTGCGAACTGTATCAGTGAAGACACGAATAGGGACCTCGTGTGAGCTACAGGACAGACCTTAATGTGGGAACCCTCGCTGTGCCAGGA
This sequence comes from Oreotragus oreotragus, assembly GCA_006410675.1. NCBI lineage: Eukaryota > Metazoa > Chordata > Mammalia > Artiodactyla > Bovidae > Oreotragus > Oreotragus oreotragus. Next base: position 258,583 of record SJYX01008576.1, on the reverse strand, counting down.
CACCTCATGTAAATGTTTGTCTGCAGTTCCGAATGTTCTCGGGCTTCAGCCATCCACCAAAAACTAGGACCTATGAGTCACATAGGACCTATGAGTCCCTGGTGGCTCAGGGGTTAAAGCGTCTGCCTCCAATGTGGGAGACACGGGTTCGATCCCTGGGTCGGGAAGATCCCCTGGAGAAGGAAATGGTAATCCACTCCAGTATTCTTGCCTGGAGAATCCCATGGACAGAGAAGCCTGGTAGGTTACAGGCCACTAGGTCGCAAAGAATCGGACACGACTGAGCGACTTCACTTCACTTCACTTCATGAGTCACACCACTTAACGGGCTTGCAGGCTTTCAGTTCTGCTTTTTTCTCAGTCAATACCTTTCTCTGTCTCTAACACTCTCTCTCTCTGGGTTTTCTCAGGGTATTATTTCATGTAATTTAGATAGCCTTCAAAGATTCTTTTATACGTTTTCCTTCCAGCAGAGTGCTTCCATTTTTATGCATATGTTTTACAATGTAAATCATGGTTTAATGGAGATGCTCCATTCAATGTTAATGGAATCATGATTCATCTGATGAGCTCCTCTCATTCTGATGGGAGAAATAAGCTTGGAATTTCCTGAAATTTCAGCATTCAAGTTCTTAATAAAGAAATAAAAATTTGAAAGCAGGAAAGGAGCCTATGAAGACAGAAGAGAAATCACGGGGACGTTTTATCGACAAAACCTCCTTGTCTCTCTGAATATCACTGCATTGTGTAGGACTGAAAGGTCCCTCTATTTCTAGTTCTGCCTGGTGATACTTTTAGATCTGAGAGCAGTAGTAACTCTCAGACATATATGCTCAGGACCATATTCAGGCTAAGGGTTGATGGAGGTGGCCATTGCCCAGACCCCACGCTACATGGGACACACGAGTGCAGAGGCTTAAGGGGCTTTAGCTTTAAGCTAATGGTGTAAAGTGCTAATAGTTAGATTTCAAACATCAAACTGGGTTAGCAAATAGGACTGGGGAATTTCTAAAATGACACATGTAGGTCATTGCTACTTGGCATCTGCATGCAAGACCTACCTCATAGGTCCACTGGGACAACATTCCCATCTTCAGTGAATTGCTAGACCTCTCCATTTAGACATTGTAACATGCTTCACACTAAGCAGGCCCCAAACAAAACTACTCAAATCCAGTGTTCAGTCTCTGCTCTGTATCTCAGCTAGTAAAGCCACTCCTGGGGTTATGAAAGTGTTAGTCACTCTGTCATGCGATGCTATGGATGGTCCCCTCTGTCTGTGGAATTCTCTAGGCAAGAATACTGGAGTGGGCAGCCATTCCCCACTCCAAGGGATCTTCCTGACCCAGGGATCAAACTCAGGTCTCCTGCATTGCAGGCAGACTCTTCACCATCTGAGCCACCAGGGAAGTCCGATCCACAGGGTTACCTGATCACAAGCCAGGACCTTCTCTCTGGCCTCTGTCTTCTCCCTGTTCTTGTCGACTTCTTTTTCCAAGTCTCCCATTTCTGCCTTTTTCTTTCCATTTGCGACCATTGCTCTAATTCAGGCCATTGCAACTTTGTTTCATCTAGAATAATGTTTTATTCATACAACATTTTCAGTAACTACCAGTTGAATGCCTGGGTTACTCTAGAATCTCCCTCCTAACTTGGCTGCCCCCAGTCAATTGTGCTGTCTGCTTCCCACTTACGCTGCATCCTCCAGGGTAAGTTCTTAGACAGAACGTGGTTGATGTTGCTTCTGGAGACCATCACATTGGACCTGCCATTCTACAGCTCCCTTCGTGTTCCCACACCATCTTCAGGCCATGCTTCCAAGCCCTTCCATGGCAGTCAGCTACTTCTACAGAAGCGACTGGTCCTCACTGCCCAGCATCAATTCCACCCAGGCTCTGCCCTACGAAGTTCACAGGTCAGTTTGACCCATTTCAGGGACTACTTTCAGGATCACATCCAATTAGCTAGCAGGATGTTATCAGTGTTCCTCACTTAGGCCTTTGTGGTTGGTGGTTAGTAGCTTAGTTGCTAAATCCTCTCTGATCCTTACAACCTCTTGGACTGTAGCCAGCCAGTCTCCTCTGTCCATGGAATTCTCCAGAGAAGAATACTGGAGTGGGTTGCCATACCCTCCTTCAGGAGATCTTCCTGATGCAAGGATCAAACCCACATCTCCTACACTGCAGGCAGATTCTTTACCACTGAGCCACCAACCTAGACCTCGTGTCCGATCTTCTCTTTCTCCTTTTGCTGTTCTCCAAATCACATGGGCCATAATACCTGGAAACTTTATTTCCCAGAAGCCATTCTGGAGGTTCCCCACATAGATTGTTCCAGAAAGAAAACCTTAGACAAGATTCAGAGGTAGGAGAGAATTTGATCTCATGCCTTCTCGCAGCAGCCACGGGCACATTTCGAAGCTTTCCTGGAAGACCAAGGTGAGACTTCCAAGACTGCTCCTGCACCTGTCACCTGTGGCCTGAATGCAGGCACCTGGGGTCATTGATGAGTGCTTCCTGAAATTCGCGCTCTTCCTCCTTCCCTGAATTCCAAAAGCACTTTTCATTATCTTTCATTCCTCTCCGAAAGGTTTTGTAAGCCTTTGCCACCCTGCATTTGACCTTTTCTTCTGGAAGTATCCAGTGCAAGCTTATGTTTTCCTGATCAAAGTTTGACTCACACAAGTCAGATGACCAGCATATTAGAATGAGCTCAATCCAAGCCTCAGCTGCAAGCTCGCTGATACACAAGCTTCTGTCCCAGGTATGGTTGCAGAGATCCACAGATTCCACTTCTGCTGCCCTTCCTGAGTTATATTCTGAATCCTCCGTAGGAAGTAAATCCTTGCAGTGGATCCCAGCCCACTAGGCTGGCATGCCTTAAGTTTTGCTGGAAATAAATCAAGTTCGGGGAACTTAACCCTGGCCTTTTATCTATTCTTCCGCTTGAGCTGGTGCTCCAAACTAGACAACCTGCCTGGCACCGAGGGACTGACGTCATCCGAGTTTGACATTCGTTTCTGCCTGGAAACGTCTGCTCCTGTGCTTTACCCACTTTTTGGCTCCAGTGCATGTTGGTTAACGGTTGAATGTTTGCCTCATCTCTCCAGGTGACAAACCGTGCCGTCAAGTTTGCTTGCATGCCCTAGGTCTGTTTTGTCCTAATTTCTTTCCTTCCACTGCTAGTCTGTTCCTGAAGTCCCAGCATGTCCTTCAGGGAAGACAGTCATGGGCGTAGTCATAACATGTCAATTGCTTAAAAGTATAGCACTTGTCTATCCCTCTAATTGTGCTTCAAGTCTTGTTTTCCCCAACCTCAAGTTAGGGTAGAACTCACAAATACAAACGGAAGTCACTAGGGTCATTAAAAAAAGACATCATATTATTTACCATAGAATCAGGGACCAGTTGGAACTACTCACAACAGCTCTTCATTATGCTGAAGTCACCTACCCTCTTTTCCCTACAGATGACATTATGACAGCTTGTTTTACCTTTTCTCTCCTTACATACGATTTGCTGTCCTGAAGGATCTCTTATTCCATTTTTAGGTCCGAAAACATACACATATACTCCGCTTTTGAATCAGCCTTCTGTAGTTGCTATGTGCTCCTGAAAGCGTTCTTTCTTTGCTCTGGCTCTGTCTCTGTGTTTCCTCTTCTGGAAAATTTTTGTAACCACATGTGTGCATTTAGTACTACAGACTCTTCTTTAAGAGGGAATTTATGGCAAACCAATCCATGTGCATTACAAGTGCCAATGCTACAAGTCCATGTAATCATATAATTTCAGATTATGTTTCAGCCAGAAAACAGAGGCATCAATCTTTGCGAGGCCTGCACAATTCTCCTATCCACAGGCGAAAGGGAGTGTTTAGCCCAGGAAACCATAGCAGCGGTTGTTTCACGTGCCTCCACTCTGAACGTCTGAGTGAGTGGAGAAATCATTTTTGCTAAAAGCTAGCTAGATATGGACACGCCACCTATTCTTCTTGGAAATCTTGTAAAAGAGATTCCACCCACCCATCACTTTGTTCTGCAGGATGAGTCATGAGCACGGTAACGCCACAAAGGGAAGATTCTGACACGTTTACTCTTAGGCTTCCTGGCTGGGTAGATCAGCCTTTGAGATCCGTCACGCTCCGGTTTCCTAATGGTGTTGTAGGCTTTTACCTCTGGACACAGAGGTGGAGAAGGGGCCGTGTTCCTCTTCAATGTCTGACTTCATTCTGGGGCTTCGGTGTTGCTCTCGTGGCATCGAGTCTTGCTACATCCGGTTCCCAAAATCCAACTGCCTGCCTTCCAACGGGGTTTCCATGACAACTTCTGTCTGCGGTGCCGTTGACTCCAGTGCTCTCTTTCATCTGTCCTTTGTGGCTCTGTGCTCTTATTCCCCAGACGCCCCTGGTTCCTCTCTCTTCCTATACTGTGCTTGACTTTGACCCCAGTCTCTCTGACTTCAGTTTACATATTGATGAGTTTGGCTCGATTTTCTGTGGTTTAGCCTAGAACGAAACTCCCATCATAGAGAACTGAGTCAGACCAAGAGTCTTCTGACTTGTAGAGGGTCGTTAATTTCCTGCCCTGGAAAGCAAGGATTAGATGAGAAAGGATTTAGGGAACATCAGTGCCCCCCGATCCAAAAGATATGCACTTACAAGGTTACCTTTTGAAATAATTCTACATGTTTAACCAAGTGAAAACTCATTTAAGATCATGTGTCGTTTTTTTCTTCAGATGCATTCTGCAGTATAGAATGTCTATCAGTCAACCACTCTGTAATATAAAGTGACTTTATCATTCAAAGGTAAATTGGTAATCCTGGGTAAAAGTGGGAGATTGTGGAGAAGAGTCATTTTTATTTTTGTTAATTTATTTTTAATTGGAGGATAATTGTTTTCCAGTGTTGTGTTGGTTTCTGTTGTACAACAGTGTCAATCAGCCATAGGTCTACATAGATCCCCTCCTTCTTAAAGGACCCGTCCCACCCCTCTAAGTTGTCACGGAGCACTAGGTTGAGCTCCCTGTGTTACACAGTAACTCCCCACTAACCATCTGTTTTTCATAAAGTAACATATACGTTTCAATGCTACTCTCTCCATTTGTCCCACAGAAGTATCATTCTTAAATGTGGAATGCCGAGGGTCAAGAAGGAAGATGATTCTGTAAGGAGATGTTTCAAAAACAAAAATATCCCAGAGCCTGAGCAAATGAGACAGCCCTTTGGATGAGCTGATGGCGCTGTTGATAAAGGGAGCTGGGGGCGAAATTATCATGTATTTTGCAGATTTCTTGAGCACATCAGTGGCAGCACCTGCAGCAGGCCAGTGTGAAGCCTATGCCCTTGGCCCTGGGCATGTGCCCATAGGTTGCTGATGCATGTGTGTGTGGGTTATTTCACCAGAAGCAATTGACATCCTCTTTCTACAGTGCTCTTGGAAGAATGGCAGACACACAAAGGCAGATCCATCCCGCTCTACCTAGAACTTGGGCTCCGTTCCTCATTCTCACCCCCCTTATTCCTCTCCACTCCAATCTCTTCTTTAAAAAGGGCTCATTAAGAATCAGGCTTCCCTGGTGGCTCAGATGGTTGTAAAGAATCTGTCTGCAATGCAGGAGACCCCGGTCAATCCCTGGGTTAGGAAGATTCCCTGGAGAAAGGAATGGCTACCCACTTGGAGAGAATTCCATGAACAGAGGAGCCTGGAGGGCTACAGTCCATGGAGTTGCAAAGAGCTGGACACGACTGAGGGACTAATACTGTCACTTCATTAANCAGATGACATTATGACAGCTTGTTTTACCTTTTCTCTCCTTACATACGATTTGCTGTCCTGAAGGATCTCTTATTCCATTTTTAGGTCCGAAAACATACACATATACTCCGCTTTTGAATCAGCCTTCTGTAGTTGCTATGTGCTCCTGAAAGCGTTCTTTCTTTGCTCTGGCTCTGTCTCTGTGTTTCCTCTTCTGGAAAATTTTTGTAACCACATGTGTGCATTTAGTACTACAGACTCTTCTTTAAGAGGGAATTTATGGCAAACCAATCCATGTGCATTACAAGTGCCAATGCTACAAGTCCATGTAATCATATAATTTCAGATTATGTTTCAGCCAGAAAACAGAGGCATCAATCTTTGCGAGGCCTGCACAATTCTCCTATCCACAGGCGAAAGGGAGTGTTTAGCCCAGGAAACCATAGCAGCGGTTGTTTCACGTGCCTCCACTCTGAACGTCTGAGTGAGTGGAGAAATCATTTTTGCTAAAAGCTAGCTAGATATGGACACGCCACCTATTCTTCTTGGAAATCTTGTAAAAGAGATTCCACCCACCCATCACTTTGTTCTGCAGGATGAGTCATGAGCACGGTAACGCCACAAAGGGAAGATTCTGACACGTTTACTCTTAGGCTTCCTGGCTGGGTAGATCAGCCTTTGAGATCCGTCACGCTCCGGTTTCCTAATGGTGTTGTAGGCTTTTTCCTCTGGACACAGAGGTGGAGAAGGGGCCGTGTTCCTCTTCAATGTCTGACTTCATTCTGGGGCTTCGGTGTTGCTCTCGTGGCATCGAGTCTTGCTACATCCGGTTCCCAAAATCCAACTGCCTGCCTTCCAACGGGGTTTCCATGACAACTTCTGTCTGCGGTGCCGTTGACTCCAGTGCTCTCTTTCATCTGTCCTTTGTGGCTCTGTGCTCTTATTCCCCAGACGCCCCTGGTTCCTCTCTCTTCCTATACTGTGCTTGACTTTGACCCCAGTCTCTCTGACTTCAGTTTACATATTGATGAGTTTGGCTCGATTTTCTGTGGTTTAGCCTAGAACGAAACTCCCATCATAGAGAACTGAGTCAGACCAAGAGTCTTCTGACTTGTAGAGGGTCGTTAATTTCCTGCCCTGGAAAGCAAGGATTAGATGAGAAAGGATTTAGGGAACATCAGTGCCCCCCGATCCAAAAGATATGCACTTACAAGGTTACCTTTTGAAATAATTCTACATGTTTAACCAAGTGAAAACTCATTTAAGATCATGTGTCGTTTTTTTCTTCAGATGCATTCTGCAGTATAGAATGTCTATCAGTCAACCACTCTGTAATATAAAGTGACTTTATCATTCAAAGGTAAATTGGTAATCCTGGGTAAAAGTGGGAGATTGTGGAGAAGAGTCATTTTTATTTTTGTTAATTTATTTTTAATTGGAGGATAATTGTTTTCCAGTGTTGTGTTGGTTTCTGTTGTACAACAGTGTCAATCAGCCATAGGTCTACATAGATCCCCTCCTTCTTAAAGGACCCGTCCCACCCCTCTAAGTTGTCACGGAGCACTAGGTTGAGCTCCCTGTGTTACACAGTAACTCCCCACTAACCATCTGTTTTTCATAAAGTAACATATACGTTTCAATGCTACTCTCTCCATTTGTCCCACAGAAGTATCATTCTTAAATGTGGAATGCCGAGGGTCAAGAAGGAAGATGATTCTGTAAGGAGATGTTTCAAAAACAAAAATATCCCAGAGCCTGAGCAAATGAGACAGCCCTTTGGATGAGCTGATGGCGCTGTTGATAAAGGGAGCTGGGGGCGAAATTATCATGTATTTTGCAGATTTCTTGAGCACATCAGTGGCAGCACCTGCAGCAGGCCAGTGTGAAGCCTATGCCCTTGGCCCTGGGCATGTGCCCATAGGTTGCTGATGCATGTGTGTGTGAGTTATTTCACCAGAAGCAATTGACATCCTCTTTCTACAGTGCTCTTGGAAGAATGGCAGACACACAAAGGCAGATCCATCCCGCTCTACCTAGAACTTGGGCTCCGTTCCTCATTCTCACCCCCCTTATTCCTCTCCACTCCAATCTCTTCTTTAAAAAGGGCTCATTAAGAATCAGGCTTCCCTGGTGGCTCAGATGGTTGTAAAGAATCTGTCTGCAATGCAGGAGACCCCGGTCAATCCCTGGGTTAGGAAGATTCCCTGGAGAAAGGAATGGCTACCCACTTGGAGAGAATTCCATGAACAGAGGAGCCTGGAGGGCTACAGTCCATGGAGTTGCAAAGAGCTGGACACGACTGAGGGACTAATACTGTCACTTCATTAAGAATCATTCCATGAAGTTCTACTGGTTGTCTTCCCGTCCAAATATATAGAGTCATTGACAGAGGCAGAAGGAGATGCAGACACACAGTCTACAAATTCACAGTAGGATGAGCATGTTTTCTGAGACCTGTTTTATTTACTTATCTAATTACTGGCTGCACAGCTTGTGGGATCTTAGTTCCCAGAGCAAGGAGTTTCTGAGATCTTTGAAATACCAAGCATTTCTATACACTGGAGAGACTAAAGGTTCTGGACTTGGAAAGTCTGAGTGTAGGCCCTTATCTTGCTTCTTATCTCACCAGAGGCCCTTGAACAAGTTATTTAACCTCCTGAGTTTACCCAGAGAAGGAGGAATAAAAAGATCTCCCTCTTAGGATTATGAAAATTATGAGATAAAGTTGTAATGTGTCTGACAAAGGGTTAAACCAAATTAAATTTCAACAAAAAGTATCATATGTGTCTGTGGGTGTATATATATATATTTATATGTTAGAAATATACTATGTATTAGAAATGAAGGGGCTTCCCAGATAGCACTGGTTGTAAAGAATCTGCCAGCCGACACAGGAGGTAGATGGAGACGCAGATTCCATCCCTGGGTTGAAAAGGTCCCCAGGAGGAGGAAATGGCAACCCACTCCAGTATTCTTGCCTGGAGAATGTCACGGATGGAGGAGCCTGGTGGGCTACAGTCCATGGGGGTCACAAAGAGTCGAACACGACTGAGCACAGATACACACATGCACACACACACACACACATTAGAAATGAAAACATTTTTACTTTTCTAGAACTTTTTTCTAGAATGTTTTCTACCAATATTCATCCATCAAAATAATTATTGAATGACTAATCTGTGTCAGCCAGTGTAAAATTTGACATAACTTCTTTTTATGGATTGCAGCTGAGAATGTAACTTAGACTTATTTTGAAACCAAATCTTTGCAACAAAGTCAACTTTATTAGACTCAGGATAGCTATGCTCTTGTTGGCGGGTGGGAGGGAGTTGGAATTCTATGCTTGTGTACCATATTTGAAAAGCCAGTCATGATTCATCTTACGTCCACATTCTTCTGAGAGCCCTCAACCCCATTCATTCCAATGCAATCAGTATTTATGTGCTACTTCCTGGATGTGGAGGGCAGTGCTAGAAGCTGGGGGTAGTTAAGGAAGAATAAAGCACTGTTCTGTTTCAAGGAACAGTAAACATGGCTGAGAGCCAAGGCATAGGGCAAGTGTCTAATACAAAACGATAAAGTAAATACAATCAGCCCTGATGGAGGAAATGTGGGGAGAGGGGTTCTTTCTGGCTGGAGAACCAATTAATGGATGAGATATCATTTGTACACAGCCTCGAAAAGTGAACAGCAGCTGACCAGGAAAGATGGGAAGAAAGAGAGACCAATGTAAGCAAAGAAGGTTGCGCATTAAGGTGCATATTTAGGGAGACAATGAACTTGGCTGAAGTAGTAGCTCTGGAAGCATAGAATCACTAAGTTTTATTGCTGGAAAGGACCTCAGATCCCAAACCACTCATTTTAGTAACAGGTGTTAAAGGGAATTTCGGCAAAGATATTTAGTAAGTCATGTTGCATTAATTCATGGAGAATCTGGAGTGTCACTTAAAAAGTCACGCCTTCTACCACAGATAATGGATATTTCTGTAATTTTCTGAGTAGTAGAGTTGAATATATTGTTTTTCCTGTTTTGGAGCCTTCTATGGCAGTGAAAGTGAAAGTGAAGTCGCTCAGTCTTTGCGACCCCATGAACTGTAGCTTACCAGGCTCCTCCAACCATAGAATTTTCCAGGCAAGAGTACTGGAGTGGGTTGCCATTTCCTTCTCCAAGGGATCTTCCTAACCCAGGGATCAAACCCATGTCTTCTGCATTGCAGGCAGATATTTTACCATCTGAGCCACCAGGGAAGCCCCCGATGGCAGTGGTTCTGGATAAATATTTGGAGAGTTTGTAGACACATTGATTACTGGCTTACTTACACTCCCAAAGTTTCTGATTCAGCAGGTCTGGGTAGGGCCCAATAATATGCATTTATAACAGGTTCCCAGGTGATGCTGCTGGTGGTCTGGAGATGTCAGTTTGAGAATCATTGTTCTAGTGTGTAACTTGTTCAGTTGCCAGACTGTGTCTGACTCTCTTGCCACCCCATGAACTGCAGTACACCAGGCTTCCCTGTCTTTCACCATCTCCCTGAGTTTTCTCAAACTCATGTCCATTGAGTCAGTGATGCTATTCAACCATTTCATCCTCTGCTACCCCTGCTCCTCTTGCCCTCAATCTTTCCCAACATCAGGGTCTTTTTCAATGAGTTGGCTCTTCACATCAAGTTTCCAAAGTATTGGAGCTTCAGCTTCAACATCAGTCCTTCCAATGAATATTCAAGGTTGATTTCCCTTAGGATAGACCAGTTTGAGCTCCTGGCTCTCCTCTCCAAGTGACTCAAGAGTCTTCTCCAGCACCACAATCCAAAAGCATCAATATTTCTGAGCTCAGTCTTCTCTATGGCCCAACTCTCACATCTGTACATGACTACTGGAAGAACCACAGCTTTGACTATATTGTCAGTAAAGTGATAACTGTGTTAGTTACTGAGTTGTGTCCTATCGTTTGCAACCCATGGACTGTAGCCCACCAGGCTCCTCTGTCCATGGAATTCTCCAGGCAAGAATACTGGAGTGGGTTGCCATTTTCTTCTCTCGACTCTGGATGCCCATTCAAATCATTCAAGGAGCATTTAAAAATGACTGAGACCTGTGCCCTATGGCAGACCCTCTGACCCAGAAGAAGGGGCTACAGAAGAGCTAGAGAAGAATTTTTAAGGCTCAGGTCAGCCCTTTCCACATTTTCTCCTGTGTATGAATCAGCAGAAATGTGCACATTTCAAATGCCGATTCCTTTTGAGTAGATCAGAGTTGAGGCTTGAGATGATGTATTCTTAATAAGCTCCCAGCAGATGTTCACGCCGCTGGTCAAGGGACTACACTTTGAATAGCAAGCTCTAGAAATAGTCAACATTCTTTCTTTCTTTCTTTTTTTTCCTTTTCACTTCTGCATTCAGTGGTTGATTCGGTCCCTCTTTTTCTGCTCCCAAAGCAACTTCATAACCTACCATTGCTTCCCTAGTGGCTCAGATGGTAAAGAATGTGCCTATAATGCAGGAGACCTGGGTTTGATCCCTGGGTCGGGAAGATCCCCTTCAGAAGGGAATGGCAACCCATTCCAGCATTCTTGCCTGGAGAATCCCATGGGTAGAGGAACCTAGTGGGCTACAGTCCATGTTACAAAGAGTTGGACCTGACTAAGCTATTAACACTTTCCCAAAGCCCTATTTGAATTGTGCCTAAGGAAAAAAACAATTGGACTTCCCTGACAATCTAGTGGTTAAGACTCTGCTGGGGAACTAAGATCCCACATGCCCTGCAGAGTGGCCACTAAATAAACCAATGAAAAGAACCATAGCACACCAGAGTGAAAAACTTGTTTGGGTTTGGACGGCAGTTGAGTTGACCAGGAGCTGGGACTCTGGGCTAACTCCTGCTTGGCAGCATGGAGCCTGACGCAGTGCAGGTGAGTGTGTGTATCTGTAGCCCAGACCTGGAAAAATAAACCAATGAAAAGAACCATAGCACACCAGAGTGAAAAACTTGTTTGGGTTTGGACGGCAGTTGAGTTGACCAGGAGCTGGGACTCTGGGCTAACTCCTGCTTGGCAGCATGGAGCCTGACGCAGTGCAGGTGAGTGTGTGTATCTGTAGCCCAGACCTGGAGGTGTCCATCTGAAGCCTTCTGTTCCTACCAACTGCCAGGCTTGGCAGGACACCCACCTGCCGGGGCTGGGCCGCCTCCAGCTCCCCCTTCCCTGGCCCATCCTCCCTCAGCCACTTGCTTTTTTTTTTTTTTTGCACAAATTACTCTTTGTTATAAGCATAATTCCCAAAGAGAGCGTAAGAAGCTTTCTGGCATATCTATTAATCATGAAGGAGATTGAAAGCTGGGAATAAGGAACGGGAGAAAGAAATGTATAAAGTAAATGGAAAATGCCCATTAGAAATGAAGACCCTCTGACAGCCACCCCACTCTCCCCAACAACAGCACCTGCAAGCCTGTCCATTACCTGAAATGCCTCCTTCCTTTCCTTTGTGTGTATGGAGGGTCGGGGAAGAGGCAGGGTGGGGAGAGGGAGACAGGCAAGGGGATTTGTTCCCTTTCATTTTCTTCAGTAAATTCTGTTGACAACTTGAGGTGCTCTTGGCTAGAAAACTATCCTTGGAGGAGTAAAAATGAAAACATTCCGAGGCTGTAACGTGAGTCTCCTACCCCTACAACTTTGGGTACATCCACGCTAGGACATCCAAATTATTTCAGTAGGAGGAAGACATCAGAGCAGGAATGTAGGGAGGTTATTGCACAAAGAAAGAAAACAGCCATTGTTTTGCTAAGCTGTGTTTACATTAGCAATAGCCCCTGGCCGAGTTCAGCCCTTGGGATTCTTCTTGGGACCTTGGGACATGGCCACGGAGGACCGACAGCTTATGTACTGACGATGTCTATGGGGGTAAAGGAATGTCTGCAGTAGTTCCAAGAGCGACATCCAAATGGACATGACTATAGATCGGTGCAAAGGGTGCGGGAATTCAGGCCAAGCGAGAGACGCTATGACACTCACAAATTTGGGTCACTCTCTCAATTAGTTTAGCTCCTCATCTGTGTGAGCACAGAAACAAAAGCCACTTGGAGCCCTCGAGGGTTGGCAGAGCATCTTAAAATACCCTCCTAAAGAGGCAGTGCTGTAAATTCAAAACAGACTTCCAAAATAAACTCAGCAGGGCGCACTCTGCTGCCTTGCCNCAGAAACAAAAGCCACTTGGAGCCCTCGAGGGTTGGCAGAGCATCTTAAAATACCCTCCTAAAGAGGCAGTGCTGTAAATTCAAAACAGACTTCCAAAATAAACTCAGCAGGGCGCACTCTGCTGCCTTGCCAAGCCAGGCCTCCGTTCCCAGTTCTAGATGTTTGAAACCTCAAGCCTGTGGACTGTTACAATCCTCCTCTATGAGCCACCTCTCCTGGGAGGAATCAATCATTCCTAAACATAGGCAAGATTTCTGCCATTCCAGATGCAAGCTCTTAGGAACCCTGCCTACTCCCACCTCTGCCCACCCCCTCTAGTTATGATCCATCCTTCCCGGGGTGCAGGGAATTAGGTATACTCAGCTTGTGTGTTTGGAACCCCTGCATGCGTGAAGACCAGCATTTAACGCAGGAAGCTGATCAGGACTTCATCCCCGGTGACGTACAATAAAAACACAATTCTCTTAGAACCGAATCCAAACCCTGTCCTGTTTGTCTCCATCATTTCTGCCATCGTTTCTGCCACCAGAGCAAACTTTTCTGTTTTGGAGCATAAGTAGAGATCATCTGTTGTGCTTTAAAGTGGGTGTTTTTTTTTTTTTTTTTAAAGGAGCTAATTCGGTTGTGCAATACCATGAAGAGGAGCCACTTGTAAATTCTATTTAGGTGTGTGTATGTTCTTCCCCTTGTGGCGGTGATGAATCATAGCCATCTCCATGTTGTTATGTAACTCTGCACTTCCAGAAGGGTTCCCAGCCCCTGCCATCTACGCTCAGCCAGCACAAGGATCTCCACTCTTTACTGCCCCTCTGACCTGGCCTTTCCCGCATGGAAGAGAGTAGAGTAACCAACTCATCCAGGTTTGTCTGGGAGCCTCCTGGCTTTAACCCAAAGTCCTGTGTTGCCGAAACTACCCAGGCCCTCTTAGCTCCAGGCAAACTGGGCCAGATGGTCTCCCCAACAGGTGGGGCTCTGTGCCCATTTCTGTCCTCAGGAGATGAGTGCCTGGTTAGCCCTGGTTACCAATGGCTCTGGGTCCACCTAAGCTTTCCTGCTTTAGCAGGAAGCCAAGAAGATCCATGCCCTGGGGGCAGGAGGCAGGTTTGTGGCAGGCGGGGGTGGGGCACAGCAGGGTCTGCTCTGGTCTTGGAGAGGAGAACAGCTGGCCCCCTCCACATGGAGCCACGGACAGGTGTTAGGGAGTCCCCTCTACCCAGGGAGGCCATGGCTCTGTAGGTGAAAGACTTGTAATTCTAGCGCACTGCAGTAGGACTGAAGCCAGGAATCACTCTGTGTGGGGGTGAGGAGGTAGAGGGGATAGCGGAGGTGGGTCTGGAGACCAACTGGGCTCAAATATTACTCATACCACTTATTCATCCTTTTCCTGGGTGAGTTATGGAGGCTCCCTCAGCCTCAGTCTCCTGGTCATTAAAACATTTAAAAATAAAGAAATAAAGCACAGACCGTGACCCTCAACCTTCAAACTTCTGGGTGGTAGTCCCCACGTAAAGGCCATCAAATTCTCATTTCCTTTCCCCAGACTTCAGAATAAGGCAGTAACCTTGGCTTTTTGACCAAGCTTGTGTTATCTCTAGAACAATATGGCGTGCATTTAATGGACATACCCGGTATGCAGTGTAATTAGGATGTGAAGATTTATTTTTCAATAATTGAATTAAATTTCCTCATGAGGCTTCATTTCCACTGCTGCAGGGGAAACTCTTGAGGATCATTCAGCTTAAGACTACACATTTCTTAGTTTAAATTCAGTCTATGAAAGCCTCTGTGCTTTCTTCTCTGGGAGATCAGGGTGGGTGTGGACCACCGGCCTTGGCACGGGAGGTTGGGTCAGAGTCCTCTGTGGTAGCTCACCTGGGGTGTCTTGTCCTGCTGGGCTTTGGGTGAAGGCCCCTGCACCTCTTGGGGCTGGTGGGTCCCTGGTGCCCTGCCCTCCAGTCTGCTGCTGAGTCCACGGTCCTGCTACAAGCTCAATCAGGGGGCCCAAGTACTCCTTCTTAGCCTGACCCCAGACCTCTGTGGACCGCTGACTCTCTTGACATCTTGTCTGCCCTTCCCCACACTTAACGCAGAAGAGTCAGTGAGAATGAACCAGGCTCTCTTTAACTAAGTGCTCGAGGCCAACATGTTCACTCAGAGCCTAATGCAAGGTGCTCCAGTTCTTCCACGGTTCCAATAGCTGGTAGGCATAGTCCCTGAGGGTGATGGGGTCCCTCTTAGCCTATTGATGCTTCTAACCTCTCATCCGGTGAGGAGATACCCCACGTCCAAGGTAAGGAGCAGTGGCTGCACTTTGCTGGAGCAGCCGTGAAGAGACACCCCACATCCAAGGTAAGAGAAACCCAAGTATGACAGTAGGTGTTGCAAGAGGGCAGACGCACTGAAACCATACTCACAGAAAACTAGTCAATCTAAACACACTAGGACCACAGCCTTGTCTAACTCAATGAAACCAAGCCATGCCTGTGGAGCAACCCAAGATGGGAGGGTCATGGTGGAGAGGTCTGACACAATGTGGTCCACTGGAGAAGGGAATGACAAGCCACTTCAGTATTCTTGCTTTGAGAACCCCATGAACAGTATGAAGAGGCAAAATGATAGGATACTGAAAGAGGAACTCCCCAGGTCAGTAGGTGCCCAATATGCTACTGGAAATCAGTGGAGAAATAACTCCAGAAAGAATGAAAGGATGGAGGCAAAGCAAAAACAATACCCAGTTGTGGATGTGACTGGTGATAGAAGCAAGGTCTGATGCTGTAAAGAGCAATATTGCATAGGAACCTGGAATGTCAGGTCCATGAATCAAGGCAAATTGGAAGTGGTCAAACAAGAGATGGCAAGGGTGAACGTCGACATTCTAGGAATCAGCGAACTAAAATGGACTGGAATGGGTGAATTTAACTCAGATGACCATTATATCTACTACTGCGGGCAGGAATCCCTCAGAAGAAATGGAGTAGCCATCATGGTCAACAAAAGAGTCCGAAATGCAGTACTTGGATGCAATCTCAAAAACGACAGAATGATCTCTGTTCGTTTCCAAGGCAAACCATTCAATATCACAGTTATCCAAGTCTATGCCCCAACCAGTAATGCTGAAGAAGCTGAAGTTGAACGGTTTTATGAAGACCTACAAGACCTTGTAGAACTAACACCCAAAAAAGATGTCCTTTTCATTATAGGGGACTGGAATGCTAAAGTAGGAAGTCAAGAAACACCTGGAGTAACAGGCAAATTTGGCCTTGGAATGCGGAATGAAGCAGGGCAAAGACTAATAGAGTTTTGCCAAGAAAATGCACTGGTCATAGCAAACACCCTCTTCCAGCAACACAAGAGAAGACTCTACACATGGACATCACCAGATGGTCAACACCGAAATCAGATTGATTATATTCTTTGCAGCCAAAGATGGAGAAGCTCTATACAGTCAACAAAAACAAGACCAGGAGCTGACTGTGGCTCAGATCATGAACTCCTTATTTCCAAATTCAGACTTAAATTGAAGAAAGTAGGGAAAACCGCTAGACCATTCAGGTATGACCTAAATCAAATCCCTTATGATTATACAGTGGAAGTGAGAAATAGATTTAAGGGCCTAGATCTGATAGACAGAGTTCCTGATGAACTATGGAATGAGGTTCGTGACATTGTACAGGAGACAGGGATCAAGACCATCCCCATGGAAAAGAAATGCAAAAAAGCAAAATGGCTGTCTGGAGAAGCCTTACAAATAGCACTGAAAAGAAGAGAGGCGAAAAGCAAAGGAGAAAAGAAAAGATATAAGCATCTGAATGCAGAGTTCCAAAGAATAGCAAGAAGAGATAAGAAAGCCTTCTTCAGCAATCAATGCAAAGAGATAGAGGAAAACAACAGAATGGGAAAGACTAGAGATCTCTTCAAGAGAATTGGAGATACCAAGGGAACATTTCATGCAAAGATGGGCTCGATAAAGGATAGAAATGGTATGGACCTAACAGAAGCAGAAGATATTAAGAAGAGGTGGCAAGAATACACAGAAGAACTGTACAGAAAAGATCTTCACGACCCAGATAATCATGAGGATGTGATCACTAATCTAGAGCCAGACATCTTGGAATGTGAAGTCAAGTGGGCCTTAGAAAGCATCACTAAGAACAAAGCTAGTGGAGGTGATGGAATTCCCGTTGAGCTGTTTCAAATCCTGGAAGATGATGCTGTGAAAGTGCTGCACTCAATATGCCAGCAAATTTGGAAAACTCAGCAGTGGCCACAGGACTGGAAAAGGTCAGTTTTCATTCCAATTCCAAAGAAAGGCAATGCCAAAGAATGCTCAAACTACCGCACAATTGCACTCATCTCACACGCTAGTAAAGTAATGCTCAAAATTCTCCAAGCCAGGCTTCAGCAATATGTGAACCGTGAACTCCCTGATGTTCAAGCTGGTTTTAGAACAGGCAGAGGAACCAGAGATCAAATTGCCAACATCCGCTGGATCATGGAAAAAGCAAGAGAGTTCCAGAAAAACATCTATTTCTGCTTTATTGACTATGCCAAAGCCTTTGACTGTGTGGATCACAATAAACTGTGGAAAATTCTGAAAGAGATGGGAATACCAGACCACCTAACCTGCCTCTTGAGAAATCTGTATGCAGGTCAGGAAGCAACAGTTAGAACTGGACATGGAACAACAGACTGGTTCCAAATAGGAAAAGGAGTACGTCAAGGCTGTATATTGTCTCCCTGCTTATTTAACTTATATGCAGAGTACATCATGAGAAACGCTGGACTGGAAGAAACACAAGCTGGAATCAAGATTGCCGGGAGAAATATCAATAACCTCAGATATGCTGATGACACCACCCTTATGGCAGAAAGTGAGGAGGAGCTAAAAAGCCTCTTGATGAAAGTGAAGGAGGAGAGCGAAAAAGTTGGCTTAAAGCTCAACATTCAGAAAACGAAGATCATGGCATCCGGTCCCATCACTTCATGGGAAATAGATGGGGAAACAGTGGAAACAGTGTCAGACTTTATTTTTTTGGGCTCCAAAATCACTGCAGATGGTGACTGCAGCCATGAAATTAAAAGACGCTTACTCCTTGGAAGAAAAGTTATGACCAACCTGGATAGTATATTCAAAAGCAGAGACATTACTTTGCCGACTAAGGTCCGCCTAGTCAAGGCTATGGTTTTTCCTGTGGTCATGTATGGATGTGAAAGTTGGACTGTGAAGAAAGCTGAGCGCCGAAGAATCGATGCTTTTGAACTGTGGTGTTGGAGAAGACTCTTGAGAGTCCCTTGGACTGTAAGGAGATGCAACCAGTCCATTCTGAAGGAGATCAGCCCTGGGATTTCTTTGGAGGGAAGGATGCTGAAGCTGAAACTCCAGTACTTTGGCCACCTCATGCGAAGAGTTGACTCATTGGAAAAGACTCTGATGCTGGGAGGGATTGGGGGCAGGAGGAGAAGGGGACAACAGAGGATGAGATGGCTGGATGGCATCACTGACTCAGTGGACGTGAGTCTGAGTGAACTCTGGGAGCTGGTAATGGACAGGGAGGCCTGGCCTGCTGCGATTCATGGGGTCGCAAAGAGTCAGACACGACTGAGGAACTGAGCTGAACTGGACTGAACCTGTCATCCATCCCCTTCCTCCAAAACAATTTTGGTTAATGACACTGGACTAAAGCCATTCAGGGACACCGATCTAATTCCAAGGCTCGTGGATGCCACACTTCTCTTGGTTCAAACCCCAGCCCTTTCAGTGGAGAGGAAACTGCTTCTATCATATTTATAGATGGTTCTCAGTACTTCCCTGTTCTAGACTTACTGTAAAAATCCTATGGTCTGGATCCTCCAACCTTGACCTTTGAATCTTCCAAATAAAACCCTTTTCAGCACAAAGCTAGCTCTTTCTTCTTCCTTTCCCACTCCTTCCCTTCCCCCTCTCTTTCTCTCTTCCTCCTTCCCTCAGCCTATCTCTTACAAATCTACTGTGCTTTGGCATTCAAGCAATTGCTATTCTCTGTGTACTCATTAAAATAAAAACAACTGTTGGAGCAAATCAGCTCCTAAACTTCTGTATATATCCTGGGCAGTTAGGAAGTTTTGTTCAGACAGGAGGTCTGCTTTAAACTAGGGCACATGGTTGTGGGATTCCTAGACCAGAACAGTTCTGAGGCCTCAGAACACACACACACACACACACACACACACACACACACACACACACACACACCCCAAAGTGGCCCATAAGTAACTGGGAAAGGTCAGAGACCATATCACCAGTTTCCCAATGTGTTGCTGTTTGTGCTGCTGTTTATGTGGCTGAGTTAAAATCCCTGCAGAGGCTCAGACTCTACTGCAGGCTAAAAACAACGTGCTCTGCTGTTCAGCTGGAAGAAACAGAGTGGGCAGAGAACCTTCATTCCTCAATGTGTAAATAAAATGAAGTTTTCCTACAGCCCTTGGATATTTTCACTGCAACTAAATATTTACCTATATTTCTCCAGAAAGCTATGAAGACACCAATTTACCTTCCAAAGACACGTTTTAAATTGTGCTGAAATGGCCAATTTTCTCCCAAGTCAAAAAAAAAAAAAAAATCCATTCCATGTGGCTGGAATCAAGCCCACTGAAACTTTTCATCAAGAGCAAAATTAGCTTGCGTGCATATCAAAAACAGTTGGAAAAGACTGGCTATATTTTTCTGCACCAATATCGTCAGACTAATGGCATTCTAAGCAAACAGTTGGCATTGGTTTTTTTGTTTTTTGGTGTTTTTGGTGGGGCAAAGCCAGAAGGGCCCAGCTTAAGCTGGACCAAGAAACTTGTCCATCCTTTTGAATTTTACATTTGAATGTATAGTTTAAGTTCATCTCCTTCTACAGGCTGACATTGGAAGACTTTATGCAAGTGTTCACTGAACCGCTCAGCAAAGATTTATAGAAAACTTTCAGCATTGAGTTGGGCACTAGAAATTCCAAGATGACTTAGACCTGGCCTTCACACTTTAAGAGCTTACCTTAACGTCTGGTGCATGCATGAACGTGGTACTCAGTCGTGTCTGACTCTTTGGGACCCCATGGACTGTAGCCCACGAGGTTCTTCTGTCCATGGAAGTTTCCAGGCAAGAATACTGGAGTGGGTTGCCATTTCCTACTGCAGGGGATCTCCCCAAACCAGGGATCAAACCCACGTCTCCTGTGTCTCCTGCACTGGCAGGCAGATTCTTTACCACTAGCACCACTGGGAAATTAACATCTGGTAGCGGAAACAAATGTGGTACCATACATGTTCACACTGGGGGGATGATCAAGTTCACTTAGGATAGCTTGTAGCACTGCTTTGTTGCACATTTCCAGGAGGAGCACATGTATGATTTCTCTCTGCCAATAGCACCCTTGGGTCCAATATATCACCTGTGGGTGATAGTTTGGAGAAGTGTCACATGGCTGCTCTGGGAGGAGTCACAGAAAGGCTTCATCGAGGATGAGACCCTTGAGTTGATAGAGGCGAAGAGTAGGTAGACAAGACATTGCAAGGAATGACCCAGGTAGGGGGCAAACTATAGACATGGCAAGACCAGAGTTAAGGAGAGGAAGGAGTTGTGGCAGGAGATGAGGTGGGAGTGAAGGCAGAAGTCAGAAAGCGGTGTCCTTGTGTGCCGTATCAAGGAGTTGAAATGCATCCAGTTAGGCTAGAGAGCCTTAAAAGACTCTAAATATGGCAGTGATGCAGTTCTGAAAGCTCACCTTGAAAGTAATAGGGAAGATGGACTGACATAAGGAAAGGGTAGAGGGGTGATCAGGGAACTAAGTTAGGAGGCTACTGAAATAGCCCAGCAGAGAAGTGATGGAAATTTGAGTTAGGGTGATGAGGCGAACAATGATTCAAGACTCTTAGTAGCTGAAATTTATAGATATAGGTGACTTCCAAGAAGTAAAGGACAAGCAAAGGGAGATGCTGGGGAAGAAGCCATATGGCTGGATCATAAATCATTTCATCTCAGTCGGGGACCCAGAATGAAGGTAACACTGGGCACAATTATGACTGTGGTTTTGAGGTATATTGAGTCCAAAACTGAGGCCACTAGAAGGGTTGTAGACATAGGTCTGGAGTGGAAGAGAGATGTCTAGGCCACAAAAAGCAATTTAGAGCCATCAATGTTGAGAGTATGTTGGAAGATATTCCCCAAATTCCTGATTTCTCCCTTCTCTCCACTCTGAAGTGACCTCTGATGAACCTGCCTGATGATTAAGCTTTTTCAAGGCCATCACTTGGAATCTGTTCAGTCTTAGCTGTCAGATTGAATTACCACTTACATGGCCCTCTACCTGATTATCGCAACTCCAAGTCCCCTCCTAAGGTTTCTCTGCACTTCTCTTTTCCTGATTGCTTCTAGTTAAATAGTTGAATAGACTTCCTCGTGGGCTCTGGTCCAGCATAATGCAGTGAAAAGATCAGAAGTCTGATTCCCTGCTCTACCACATTCAATCCATGTGGTTTTGTCCAAACGATTAAACTTCTCTGAGGCTCAGTTTACTTACCTTTGCCAACGATTGTAATGATAAACTGAGCATGATTCTTCTTTTGAACTTTATATGAGATGAATTGTAACAATATTTAGCACAGCACATTAACAGATGCTCAACAAACAGGAGACAGGTTCATTCATCAATCTTGTAAGTCAGAATCTATTAAAGCTAGGAGAAAACTCCAAGACTCTCTCACCTGATCCCACAAATTAAAGAGGACAGAGCTGGGTCCTGGAGAATGAAAATGACTTGACAAGATTACATAGCCAGTTGTTGCCACGTGCTCATGTTTAACTCTATATCATGTTTCTTTCTTCAGTTTGTTTTAGAAGAGTCTCTGGCTCCTCGTATGGCACCTTGGACTTCTTGGGGAGATAGGAAAACAAGACTGGATTAGCTATCCTTTACTGCGTAATAAATTACCACCACCTTAATGATAGGGGGCTTCCCTGGTGACTCAGATGGTAAAGAGTCTACCTGCAATGCAGGAACTGCATGCTCATGTTTAACTCTATATCATGTTTCTTTCTTCAGTTTGTTTTAGAAGAGTCTCTGGCTCCTCGTATGGCACCTTGGACTTCTTGGGGAGATAGGAAAACAAGACTGGATTAGCTATCCTTTACTGCGTAATAAATTACCACCACCTTAATGATAGGGGGCTTCCCTGGTGACTCAGATGGTAAAGAGTCTACCTGCAATGCAGGAACTGCGGGTTCAATCCCTGGGTCAGGAAGATCCCCTGGAGAAGGGAATGGCAACCCACTCCAGTGTTCTTGCCTGGAGAATTCCATGGACAGAGGAGCCTGGCGGGCTGCAGTCCATGGGGTCACAAAGAGTCTGAGTGACAGCATACACATATAATGGCCCAGTACAATGTGTGTCTATCAGTCCACAATTTCTGTAAGTCAGACGTCCAGGCACAGTTTGGCTGAGTACTCTGCACAGGGTCTCTGAAGCCTACAGTTCAGGTGTTGGCCAAACGGTGTTCTCATATAGTCTCACATAGGGAAGAATGTGCCTGGCAGTCTCCCTCAGGTTACTGGCAGAATTTATCTCCTCATTGTTATAGGATTAAAGTGCCCATTTTCTCGCTGGCCATCATCTGGGGGCCACTCAAGGTTAATAACCATCTGGCCCCCTCCCAGAGCCTTCACAGCATAGTGTCTCACTCTACAAAGCCAGCCAGAGGCAGTCGCTGCTGCTCTGCAAGCAAGTCATTTAGAGACAGTTACGGGACATAATGACAGGTGGCGGGTGGTGCTTTAGTCACTGTGTCATGTCCGACTTCATAGACTTGTCAAGACCGCATGGACCGTAGCCCGCCAGGCTACTCTGTCCATGGGATTCTCCAGGCAAGAGTTCAGAAGTCGGTTGCCGTTTCCTTCTCCACATAATGTCAGGAGTGATATCCCATTTCTTTGCCTGGTTCCATTGGCTACCAGCAAGTCTGGGCCCCACTCACACCTTGAGAGGAAGGGATGATGCAGGGCGTGACACCAGGGGTCAGAGTTCACCGGGTCATCTTGGAATTTCGCTTTCTGTGGGGGTCACAGGAGTCCCAGTAAGGGTGTGGTAGAGTACAGTCCAGTTGGTCATCAGTTTCTAATCATAGCCCAAGGCATGGCACTGATTTCAAGGGAACTGGACCTGCAAGGGCTCTGGAGTGACTGTGGGAACCAGACCCCAGGTGTCCTCCAGAGACTGTCAGATCCACTGTTGCACCGAAGATCAGGGTGATGCTCATGGAGAAGACAATATGTGTGTGTACACATGTACGTGGGCTTTGCTGGTGGCTCAGGGGTAAAGAATCCACCTGCCAATGCAGGAGATTCAGGCTCAATCCCTGAGCCAGGAGGACCTCCTGGAGAAGGGAATGGCAACCCACTCCAGTATGCTTGCCTGGAGGATCCCATGGACGGAGGAGCCTGGCGGGCTACAGCCCATGGGGTCATAGTCAGACACAACTGAAACGACTGTATGTGCATGTGTGTGTGTATGTGTTACACATGTACGTGTGTGTGTGTGAGTGAGAGAGACAGAAGGGGCCCCATTCCTGAGAGCGCACCCAGAGGCACCGCCTGCCATTCCTGCAACTGTCTGAAGTGGCTTTTTCCTGAATTGTTGGTACACTCTGTGACATGAATCACGCTGCCTCTTTATTAAAAATCCATCTTCTCCAGCTGAGACAAAGCAAATATTTACCCATCTCTAGCTCTGGTCCCAGCCCCACCAAATGCCTGTGCCTTCTCCACAGAGCCGTCCACCCCCACGGGGTACAGCTGAAAGAAGAAAGACAGTGTGTCTTCCCTCAATGCTTCTGGGGACAGAAACCCTGGAAGGTGCTTTCTCGATCTCCAGACCCCTGCCTGCAGTGACATCTGCCCGCTCTTGCCAGACCAATCTTCCTGAAATACCGCTCACACCAAGCTACTCACTTGCTCTGCCTGCCTGCGGAATGCCTCATCTTTCCCTTTAAAATCTATCAAGGTTTGTAACCCCTCCACTCACCACCCCTTCCCCTGCCCACTGGAATTTCCTACTCAGCACCCAGGGCATGTTATAGCAGGGTATGAACCAGATCAGCTGCCGTCTCTCTTCTAACCACACGGTTCTGCTGTCATCCCACCCAAGTTGCCTCCTTATCCCACCAACTGTCAAAAGCATGGCATCTTCCAAACCCCACTTCCAGTCCCACTGCCTCCCCTGCCACCCGTAAGCACTAATCTATACCAACTCTGATCTCCCCTGGCATTTGCTGCCTGAACCTAAGGACCTGTTTTAGGCAACTTATATTGTGTTGCATTCTTATTTGATTAGTCCATCGAAATGTAGCTCGCCCCTCTAATGAGAGTATAAGTATCTTGAGGGTGAAATTGACACTTTTCCAATTTTTCTTTCTTTCTCCCTTCTACTTTCCTTTCCTTTCCAATGTGTTTAAAATGTGAGCGATGGGGCTGGATGGGCCTGTATTTGAATCTTAACCCCATCACTTTCCACCTGGGCGGAACCTTTGCAACATTCATTTTCTTATGTTTAAGTGAGGATGGTAACTGCCTCACGTGGTTACTGAGAGAAGCCAGTAACATAACCTGTGTGAAGAAATGAATGTACATACATGTGCTGAGGCGCGGTAAGTGTACAAGGAACACAAAGTACTATGGAATATGTGTTGCTGTCGTTTAGTCACTAAGTTGAGTCTGACTCTTTGAGACCCCGTGGACTGTAGCCCGCCAGGCTCCTCTGTCCATGGGATTTCCCAGGTAAGAATACTGGAGTGGGTTGCCATTTCCTTCTCCAGGGGATATTCCCACCCCAGGGATCAAACCAAAGTCTCCTGCAGTTGGCAGGTGGCTTCTTTACCGCTGAGCCATATGAAATCGTTAACTGCATATTAATGACCATTTCTGTTTAGTCCAACAAGAAATATCTGAGCACCTGCCATGAGCCCCGTACTATGCGTAGGTGATGGAGAGGTGACAGAAAGCCAAATGAGCTGCTCATCTATCTGCCCTATAAAGGCTCTTAAGGCTTCCAGGAGTCTCCAGACCACGACCTGAAGACTTTCCCTTTCACTCACTTTGTCTCTTTTAGGTGTCTGGGTCATGCTCTAGAGAAAAGAGGCAAAGTGAGTGAAAGGGAAAGTCACTCAATCACTCTTTGTGACCCCATGGACTGTAGTCCGCCAGGCACCTCTGTCCATGGACTTCTCCAGACCAGACTACTGGAGTGGGTAGCCATTCCTTTCTCCAGGGGATCTTCCCAAGCCAAGGACTGAACCCAGGTCTCCCGCATTGCAGGCAGATTCTTTACCCACTGAGTCACCAGAAAGTAGATGGCAATTGTTTTTTTTTTTGTTTTGTTTTGTTTTTAATTGACTGGAGTTCCCGGACAATGACTTCACTGGGAACAAGCCTTTCAGTGCATGGCGCGTGCCCACTTGCATTCCCAAGGAGAGCAGCACAGGGGTCTCAACTGTGGGACATTGTTCATTGCTCCTCATGACCCCTGATGCCGCTGGTTTGATGAACTGTTACTGAAACGACAGGTGAGCCCATCCCCTTCTGCCGCAGGTGCAGAGAGGAAGGTGAGGACAGGTTCATCACCTCCGGCTGCTTCCTCTCTCTCCTCCAAGACTGTCCTTCTCCCCGTATGTGTTCTCCTTGCCAGCTGGGAAGATCTGAAAGAACGTCTTAAGATGCAGCTGTTTGCGGAGCTCTTGGAGATGTTCGTGTAGGATGGTCACTAAGGTTGTGGAGGAGTCAATACCCAGTAAGTATAGGTGGGCTTCCCTGGTGGCTCCATGGTAAAGGATCCTCCTGCCATTGCAGGAGATGCGGGTTCGATCCCTGGGTCGGGAGGATGCCCTAGAGAAGGAAATGGCAACCCACTCCAGTCTTCTTGCCTAGAAAATCCCATGGACAGAGGAGCCTGGTGGGCTACAGTCCATGGCGTCACAAAAGGGTAAGATATGGCTTAGCAATAAACAATAACAAAAAGGTGTAAGCTGAGTGAGCAAGTCCCTCCTCTGGGAGCTGATGCCTAAACTGAAGAGCACATGCCCCAACCCAAGGGGATCAGCATCCTGACAAGATACCCCTGTACTTGTTAAAATCCCCAAGTTAAAAATGGGACTTGGGGAAACGATCTTTAAGCTGAATCATAAATGTTTATCTGGGTTGTTTGGCTCGAACCTGAGCTTGTAGAGGAATTCAGGCTTTCTCTGCTGCCTTTGGTGGGTGGCTCAATAAAATGGGAGACCTTGCATATCAACTCCCATCAGGGTAAATTTGCCAGTGGGAGAATTCTTCGCTTTCCCCTTTGACGGAATGCAGAGTGCCTCCAGTATTGGAATGCAACACTGCAGGATGAAAGTCCTAAAGACAGACGAGATTTCTTTCCTGAGAGGTGCCCACCAATCCAGTTGCTGCCGGCAAGAAAGCACTCGTTTCAGAGAGTGGGAAAGCCCTCCGCCTTGTGCCTGGTCCACTGAGCACCCCCATGCTGGGGGCACTGATGCGCGCCTCAGGCATTTGGTGACCTTCTGTTTTCCTGCCCCTGTCTTGGCTGATTCCTAGGTCAATTCGTGTCATAAATGACCCATTAAACTACATCATCCTCAAATCTGCTGGATTCAGGTCGTGTCTGCTAAGGGGCCTGGAGGTGGAGAAGGAGCCTCTGACCCCTTGAAATCCCTTCAACTCTGTGGTCACATGGTGGGGAAGAATAGGAGGAAATTCTGCACCCCAGCCCTGTGGCACTGAAGCAAAGACAGTTTCCATTTTAGCTGCTCTCTGCTCCCATCCCTAACGCGTCCTTGGGTCAGGTGGGGTCTGAGTGTTCTTCTTCTTGTTGTTCTTGGGCTTCCCTCATAGCTCAGTTGGTAAAGAATCTGCCTGCAATGCAGAAGACCCCAGTTCAATTCCAGGGTCGGGAAGATCCCCTGGAGAAGGGATAGGCTACCCACTCCCGTACTCTTGGGCTTCCCTGGTGGCTCAGCTGGGAAAGAATCTGTGTCTGACTCTTTTGCAGCCTCATGGACCATAGCCCAGCAGGCTCCTCTCTCCATGGGATTTCCCAGGCAAGAATCCTGGAGTGGGTTGCCATTGCCTTCTCCTGGGTTTCTTCCCAGCCCAGGGATCAAACCCATGTCTGCTGCATATTGGCAGGTGGATTGAATTCTTTCCCACTGAGTCACCAGGGAAACCCCCATAAAACTGTAGCTTCTGGTGGCTTTCCCTCACCTTTTCCCATGAGAGTTTAATGGAAAAACAAAGGACAGAATGTCCCTGTGATCCAGTGGTTAAGAATCTGCCTTGCAGGAGACGTAAGTTCCATCCCTAGTTGGGGAGCTAAGATCCCAAATGCTGTGCAGCAACTAAGCCTGAGAGCCGCAGCTACTGAGCCTGCATATCATGACTGCAGAATCTTTGTGTGGCAACTTAAGATCCTGCATGATGCAACAAAGATCCTGTGTACCACAAGCAGGACCCGAGGCAGCCAAATAAATAAAGAAACTCAATTATAAAAGCAATGCAATTAAAAAAATAATAAAGGACAAGCAAATGGTTCCTTACCTCATTGTGGGATTTAGTAACAGTGGCAACCTCTAAACACACACTGATCTCCTCTTACTATGTGGCTGATTCTCTGCTAAGCACTTGTTATGCATTAAGTGGCCCAGAAACCCTACCAGTGAAGTATTGTTACTACTGATAGTTCTTGATGAGGAAACAGGGCCCAGGGATGCTAAATTAGGTATCCAGGAGCACAGAGCCAGGCGGTAAGACAGCCAAAGTGTGAATGCCAGTCTCTTGATATACATCCGTATGCTTAGGTACCAGGCTGTGTTACTCCATGAGTTTAAAGGAAAAGTCTCCCAAAATTCCTCTTTTTATTTGGTTTCTTCATCATTTTGCATACAGTTTTCATTTATTTGTGTTCTCTGGTCTGCTTCCTGTCCTCTTTCCTCCCATCCAACCAAAGATTAGATGTTATTCATTAGGTTACTCTTAACTATAGCTCTCGGAGAAAGCAATGGCACCCCACTCCAGTACTCTTGCCTGGGAAATCCCATGGATGGAGGAGCCTGGTGGGCTGCAGTCCATGGGGTCGCGAAGAGTCGAACACGACTGAACAACTTCCCGTTCTCTTTTCCCTTTCATGCACTGGAGAAGGAAATGGCAACCCACTCGTGTTCTTGCCTGGAGAATCCCAGGGACGGGGGAGCCTGGTGGGCTGCCGTCTATGGGGTCGCACAGAGTCAGACACGACTGAAGTGACTTAGCAGCAACTATAGCTGTCATATAAGCAGCCAATTCTAAAGGAAATCAACCTTGAAAATTCATTGGAAGGACTGATGCTGAAACTGAAGCTCCAATACCTTGGCCACCTGATACAAAGAACTGACTCATTGGAAAAGACCCTAATGCTGCGAAAGATTGAAGGCAGGAGGAGAAGGAGACGACAGAGGATGAGACGGTTGGATGGCATCACCGACTCGATGGACGTGAGTTTGAGCAAGCTCCAGGTATTGGTGATGGACAGGAAAGCCTGGCGTGCTGCAGTTCATGGTCCATGGGGTCGAAAAGAGTTGGACACGACTGAGTGACTGAATTGAACTGATAGCTGTCATGGTGGATGGAGGCATTGGAAATCTATGAATGCTTGTATCTATCACTTATTCTTACCAATCACATGGTGAGCACAGGAAACAGAGTAATAGTCTGAGGGTCTAGCCCAGTGTGTCAGGTTCAAGGAAGCGAAGGACAGTGAGGCCTGGGAAGGACTTGCTGAGGGAGATTTCAGCTTGGACTTAGGTCAGGTACAAGCACAGAAAAGCTGGCCGATGGGCAGTTCCTCCAGCTGGTTTCGGTGTTGAGGAGTGGACTTTTTAAATACCTTAACCTACTGATCCATCTTCACATCATGGAAAGTGGGACATGTGGATCCCACAATTTGCTCTGAAGCAGGCAGCATCATCAATGAAGTCATTTTGCCCAAAATGTTTGAACTGGGTTTATCTAACTCCCAGCTTACAGGAAACATAGGGGCTAGAAACCAAGGTAAATGACTCAAGGAGCAAGTAATGAGACAAATCCGGAAGCCAGGACATTCCACAGGACCCCTGCCAGTCACCTATGCTGGTTGATAACACGGAAATAAAAATGTACAGGGAGGAGGTGTGGTCGTGCTCTGCAAGATTCAAAAAGAACAAAGAAATGGAACAACCAAACACAATTTGTGGACCTTGATTGAAGGCTGCTTTGAATACATGAGTCATAAAAACACATTTGCGAGACAATAGGGGAGATTTGAATAAGGAACAAGGACTGCAAAAGATGCAGGAATTATTGGTAATTCTGGTAGGTATAGCAAAGGGATGGTGATTATATAGAAAAATGGTGATTATATAGAAAAATGTCTTTAGTTTCTAGAGATGGATGCTGCTGAAGTCCTCAGAAGGAAAATGTTATGATGTCTGAAATTTACTTGAAATACGACATCAAAACATGAAGTACAGAATGTTAATAATCTTTCATTGTTGGTGATGGGTGCATGGCTTCACTGTACTATCGTGACTATGATACATCTAATGAAATGGAAAATTACCACCTTGGCTTGGCAGTGTAAAAGCAACGTAGTGATTTATAAGACCTATTTATGGGATAATTGCCACATGTACAATGGCTATTAGGCATATTGTGAATATGTCAGATTCATTTCAGTGAGCCTTTTTAAGTTCGAAAGCGTCATGGACAGAGAAGCCTAGCGGGTTATGGTCCATAGGGTCACAAGTAAGACATGACTGAAGCTACGTGAGCGCATGCACTCCAATGCCCTTGGGTGCTGTCGGAGGGGAACAGGAGGAGCCTCCTTGTGTGCTGTGGTCCAGCTTATGGATGGACCACACAGAGGGAACCTTGTCTAAGGCTCTGTGGGCTGCACAGAGGCCCTCCACAGGGCAGATCTGAGATGATGCCAGTGGTCAGCTCCTTCAGGACAAGGAGTAACAGCCCCTGAATCTCGGAGGGAAGATGCCATTTCCCATTCTACCAGCTGTCATCTCCCCCTCCGCCCCTCTTACCTCTCCTTACTGTTTTCTCACAAGGTCTTAACATCTATCAGCTTTCTTCCATAGAGGCTGGGCACACTTTCCCGCTCCTCTTCCAGTTACACGGAATCTATTGCTTAGCCCTTTTCCAAGTCAACACCACTTCCTAGTGCTTTCCACAATTTCTCCCGTCCTTTCTGAAGCTTTTCTCATTGACTTTGTACAACTCATCCTGTCTTTTACTCGGCTTACGGATTTTATCATGATTTATACTGCGGTTTTCTGTTTGACAACATTTTTTTTCTTTTACTGGTACCATCTGCCTCTTTGAAGAGCGTTGGTGATATACTTACAGATTCGCACAAACACCTACCCGTACACCTTTGGCGAATGTCAAATTTGAGATTATTCATGTACTAAGTGACACTTAGGAAAAGGCTCGCAAAAGGTGAATTGCTTGTCAAAACCACACTGTCTATTTAGCATTTGGATCAGCTGGTGAGTTTCATTTCTGTCTGCCCTCATGATAATTTTCGTCCCAGTGGTAAGAGCCACTCACCTTCCCTGATTGCTGAACTCTTCATCCACTGCCTTTATGTCCAAACCTGGTTTGTTTAGGGTAATTTAGGTTTCAAGCATTCTTCTCTTGTTAGAATCTGTAATGCCTTTCCTAAATTGAAATTCTTCCTTCAGGGAGCCAAGAGCTCTGATGCTTCTAAATTTACATCTGGGTAACAGATTTGCTACAGAGTTGGAATACAGGGGAACAAATTCATTGTTTCAGAAATTTTACAAAGAGTTACATTCCTCAAGGTCTGATCCAGTGAGTTCTGTCATCGGGGACAGATGGTCGACTTTAAGGATGATCAGGAAGTTTCAGAAACATGACATAATGTTTATCTCTCTTAAGATTTTTCTTTTTGGTTTGGCTTCTGAGCAACACTCCCTGTGCTCATCTCATTCTTTGTCTTTGGTAGATTCTTATAAAAAAGAATGTCTGGAAAGGTTTTTGCATTATCTTCCATAAAGAAAATGTGTTTACTTCTGATATATTGACTATCCTTTAATGTTTTTAGATCACAAACCCTCAGGGCTTTTTTTTTTCTCTTATGAAAAATAATGTGCTTTATTTAGCATGAACCAATAAACCATAAGCTCTCTGGAAAGCACTGTCATAGAAAAACAACCCAAACGTAATCATTTTGACCCAAGTTATGATCAAAATTGTCCTTTATACCTGTCTTACACCTGACATTTAAATTCCAGTTCTAGCTGCAGTCTCGTGACTGCTTACCCTCCTGAGTCTTCTGCTACGATGACATGTAATAGAATGGGTCTGGTAACATGATGTATGTTTCTGAAATGCAAATCAATCTTCAACCATCTTCATACATGTAGAAAATGCCCCCAAACTCAACTATGTCAACCTTTGAAGAATTCGTGTTTATTTAGAGACATGGGCTCCCCTGATGGCTCAGATGGTTAAGAGTGAAGTGAAAGTTGCTCAGTTGTGTCCTATTATTTGCGACCCCATGGACTATACAGACCATGGAATTCTCCAGGCTGGAATACTGGAGAGGGTAGCTGTTCCCTTCTCCAGTGGATCTTCCCGACCCAGGAATCGAACTGGCGTCTCCTACATTGCAGGTGAATTCTTTACCAACTGAGCTATCAGGGAAGCCACCCAATCTGCCAGTTGGACACAGCTGAGCAACTAAAACATACGTAAGTAAGCATGTAAGTATTAATCACTCAGCCGTGACCCCATGGACTGTAGCTCACTGGGCTACTCTATCCATGGAACTCTCCAGGCAAAAATAGGAGTGGGTAGCCTTTCCCTTCTTCAGGGGATCTTCCCAACCCAGGGATCAAACTCAGATCTCCTGCATTACAGGCAGATTCTTCACCATCTGAGCAACCAGGGAAGCCCTACATATTAGAATTCTTTCAATTGCTTTCTATGTTGAATATCCTTCATTTAAATGTAACACACATATTTTTGTATTTTTTCTCCTGTCTTAAAATGTAAATATATTATGCCTACCATTCGTTTGAAACTTCTGTGCCTACTGCAATTGATATACACTGTACCACTCCTCATTTATAGTCTATAGATCACTTAATTTAGCTCAAAGTCCTCAACGCTTTGGTGGGGGTGGTAACGGGGCCCTCGGAAAGCGATGATTCTGGGAAGCTGAGAGGGTAAACTCCCGAGCAGTACACAATGACTCACATTTGTCCGTGACACGAGTCACTCCTGTGCCAAACTGCAGTCCTTAGCTACTACATCGCCCGGGGCTGTTTGTTTGTTCCGAAAGCAGATGGAAGGTAGACTTGTGCAGAGGCTGGGGAGCTGCGGCCAAGGAGCCGCCTCTCCAACAGAAACAGTAGCGCTTGGACAGCCTCTTCTCTGGGGCTCTTCTATCTCAGAATATCCAGTTCCCTAAAATAAAGCACGGCCAGTATTTTCCACCTAAGGACTGGAGCCAGAGATGTTAACGTACAGAACAAAAACAGAAGAAAACTAATAAGTCTATATGGAACACTGACAGGGTGGGGGCAAAGGAACAGAACCGGAGATGGAAAAGCCCCAGGGATGCTGTCCTTCTCAGTTAAGGAGAACCAGCGCAGATTATCAGGGGAGGCAATGGCAACTCATTCTAGTGTTCTTCCCTGGGAAATCCCATGGACAAGGAGCCTGGCGGGCTACAATCTACGTGGTCGCAAAGAATCAGACACACGTAGTGACTAAAGCACTATCACCGCCAGTGGGTATTATTACTGTGTGTGCTGTTGTTCATCACTACTCTGCACACAGGTTAAATAAGCAGGGTGACAATATACAGTCTCGACATACTTTTCCCCCAATTTGGAACCAGTCCATTGTTCCATGTCCGGTTCTAACTGTTGCTTCTTGACCTGCATACAGGTTTCTCAGGAGACCTGTTAGGTAGTCTGGTATTCCCAACTCTTTAAGAATTTTCCACAGTTTGTTGTGATGAATCACAGTCAAAATCTTTAACGTAGTCAGTGAAGCAGAAGTAGATGTTTCTCTGGAATTCCCTTGCTTTTTCTATGATCCAACAGATGTTGGCAAGTTGATTACTATACTATTTATTAGTAATTGTATACAGAACAGTAGAAAGTGGTTGATTTGATAGAAAAGTTTAGTAAAGATAAGATATTAATAATTGTGCATTTTGTCATTCATTCATTAGTAGTACTAGATTTCCCAGAAAGAATGAAACTTAGCTTGTCTTACTGAAACAATATATTCACCTCTGATTTCTCAATTGTATATAGAATCTTCACATGCTCAATGCAAGGGCTTTGTCTCTAGCCCCTTGAAAACAATACCCACCACAGTGATATCTTTGAAGGTGTTTGGAACTGCTATGAAAAAATGTATGATACACATTTCATGTCGAGGTAGAAGCTTCTGGAGACAATGTCTGCTTCCCCATGGAGCAGCGCCCTCTGCCAAACCGTGATGAACATGTGGAATGCTAAGACATGAACTTTGTTGCTTCGAGCATCAGAGCTTTGAGGGGTGCTTGTTACTGCACTGTAATTTGGTCTAGCCTGACTGATGTTGAAGGAACAGGGAGAAAACGCCAAACACAAACCTAGGAAGAAGAAAAGTGAAAGATTTGGAGATGGAGAAAAAAGGAGGGGCAAGGAGAGATAAAGGAAGACATGGAGAAAAGAAGATCATGGAAGGAAGTTTAAGAGAGGAAAGAACGATCTGAGGATTTTAAGAATAAAGAGAAGGAGGAAAGTGACAAAAGGAAAAGAACCAGATAATGGAAGGCGTGGTGGTCCAGAATACCTGGAGTGATGATTACCATATGAAGTAAGTGTATGGACCTTGATACTAACTATGCATTTTGCTTTATTTCAAAAATTGCTGTTAACTAATATCCCCTGGGTTATGCTTCAACCTGTATATTTGAGGCCAGTGTTATTTTTACATAGAAATAAACTAAAACATGTGGACGTTGGATGGTGTTTGAAACTGGACAGTCCAGCTTTATTAGGAAATAGTAGTTTGTTGCAAAAGAAGAAAAAAGAACTTGATGAATCACCTAGTTCTGAGCTGTTTAGATGCTCTGATGGGCTTTAAGACCTCTGCATGGCTGTCTCAGGTGCTGCTCCCCGAAACAAGGCAAAGCAGACCAAGCAATTGATATAGCTTGTTTTCCACCAGAGCAGGTACATTTTGATCTGATGTGTATAGCAGGCTTCCATATGAGATTTTGTTTGAAGAAAGCATATTCATTTTAAAAGACAAAGTTTTCAAAAATATATCCTGTCCAAAATATCACAGCATTTTGCCCAGCATTCCACCCAGCATCGTGTATAAAATGAACTCTTCATTCAGAATGAAAGGAGGTTTGCAATTTAAGAATATGACTTTTTAATAGAATGTTGTCGGCTAGAGAGCTCACTTAATCAGGGGGGCTTAAGAACAGCCAGTGAGTGATGAAAGACCTACTGAGAGGATGCTATGGAGGGAGCACCCTTTATGCTGAGGGGATGACTGGAGCAGGAAATTGCCTGAAACTCTGACTTTACAGAAAGCCTTTTCCCTGTTCAGAATCCCAAGTGACATTCTAGCATTTTTGTTAGCATGCATGGCTAATCTTCCCTCCTACCCAAAGCCAGGAATGGCTGCCAGGGATGTCCAGGACATATTTTGCTCCCAGGGGACCATGGCCCAACAGTCACCCAACAGTCAGAAGGGTTATTGACTGAGGGGATGAAGTTCAGGAGATCAAAATGAAACCTTAGAGGCCACTTCTGGTTTGGATAAGAAAGCCAAGGAAACCCACAATGGCCATCTCTCAGTTGAAAGGCCACCCTTGGGTCTATTGCAGAGCTGCAAGGGGGATGGGGTTCTCGTTGTTCTGTGCACCACGGTAGATCCCTACTTGTTTGGATAATTTGGTAAAAAGGAGGTAGAAGGCAGCAACATAGGGGAAGGGAACATCATAGCAGTTGTCCAAACAGGGGCAGAGACAAGAGCAGCATCTGGAAATCTGAAAAGTTAAATGAACTACTATGGTTGGCTCCTCAGCTCCTTGGGTTGCTCAAAAAGTAGGCACGTTGCATGAAGCGTGAGAAACGCCTTGTGGTACTTCTCGCACTGATTGCATTATCCATTCACTTTATATTATTCCAGACTGAGATCCTTGCAGGAGTGTTTTTCATCTGTGGATTGGTGAGATTTCTAAATTCAGAATGTATGAAGGTAATCGGAGCTGTGTTTATATAATGCATGTTCAAGTTGGCGGTTGTCCGCAGTTCTATTTCCATAATCATGCCACCCTGTTCAGTGCTGTAACTTTGGCTGAGAGTACAGCAATAGCCCACCGGAGGCTGGGAATGGTCCCACATGGACAATCTAGAATGATTTTGTTCCCCACTAACTAAAGAAATGTTCATAGGTACCCCATTCTATAGCTTGCAAATGAAATAGGCCATTTCTCACATGGGTTAGAGTTTAGGAGCTGTTTGGTACTGTAAAAAATATAATGGAGCCAATGAAAACTAGAGCTTTCTCTGCCCTTCATATCTAGAGAGAAAAGAAAGAGCATTGAAATCAACGTCTGTTTGGGTACCCAGGGAAGGATGGCAAAGATGGCTTCATCTGACTCCAGAGCATGGTTTTCAGGGAAACAAGAAGAAATCATGGTTTGAGGACATGGTCTGTAGACTCGCGGGAGTCAGTGAGGAGGGGACTGAGCAGTCTCCAGCATTAAGAAGCAGAGATACAAAGATCCCTAGTGCAGGGAGTGGGAGGGGAAACAGCCCTAAAGACGCTCTGGCTCTGGGCAGCGACAGGAGAGAACTAGAAAAGAGGAAGATATGACTGCAAGCCAGGCGTGGGTCAAGGCTCTAGTCAGTCTAAACTCGTCTGTGCAAACTTGACCTTGGAAAAAATAGGAGTCGGCCTGGTTGAGAAGCAGAGATGCTGAACTTGAGTTCCAAGGAAAACAATAACGATGCAGACTGTCCCTGAAAACACATTCA
The DNA here is from genome assembly GCA_006410675.1 of Oreotragus oreotragus. Taxonomy (NCBI): domain Eukaryota; kingdom Metazoa; phylum Chordata; class Mammalia; order Artiodactyla; family Bovidae; genus Oreotragus; species Oreotragus oreotragus. The sequence goes on along the minus strand of SJYX01008576.1, from coordinate 222,522 downwards.
TTCGTTGACAATGTTCATCGGAGAATTGGTGAAGAAAAAAAAAGTGTTCTGTTGGGGCCTTGCTGTATCATCTGAAAAGTTTCTAATGTTTCAAAGCTGAGACAATTCTGCCTGTGGAACACGGGGAGGAAAATCTCAGTATTCAGATCCTATTCTCTCAGCTGGTAAAGCCCGAAGAACTACTAAAGTAAACCACGGGCACAAATCATTACATATTTGTCAAAACCTATAGGATGTACAGCAAAGAGCGAAAGGGAAGCCTGAGGTAAACTACAGACTTCGGCTAATTTTGAGGTGTCAGCGTCGGTTCGTCAGTTGTAACAAACCTCTGCTCTGGTGGGGGATGTTGACAATGGGGAAGGATATGGGCAAGTGAGCGGCAGGGGATCTACATATATTAATCTACAGATTATTATACAGATAATCTCTGTATCTTCAGTTCAATAGTGCTTTGAATATAAAACAGCTGTAAAATTAAATCAATTTTAAAAGAAGAAGAAAAATCTGTGATCCTAAAAGGAAAGTGAAAATGAAAGTGAAAGTCACTCAATCCTGTCCGACTCTTTGCGACCCCATGGACTCTATAGTTCATGGAATTCTCCAGGCCAGAACACTAGAGTGGGTAGCCTTTCCCTTCTCCAGGGGATCTTCCCAACCCAGGGGGCGAACCTAGGTCTCCCGCATTGCAGACGGATTCTTTACCAGTTGAGCCACCAGGGAAGCCCATCCTACAAGGAGGCAGCATCATAAAAGATATAGATCAAGATTACTTTATAATTTACTATCCTCCATGGAAAACTTCAAGATTTTTTTGCTAATGTATATGCCATATACCTTATATGTTCAGAGTTAATGGGGGCCTTGCATAGGACGTGATGAAATATAAAGTGACTTTGTGTGCTGATAATCACTATTATTAAAAGTGCTGATTAGTTTCATTCTTCATAGAAACACACATGCAGTCAGATGTGGTCTAACACACACACACACACAGAGGAAGCTTCATGATTCAAAACAAATTAAAAATGCCTAGAGGAGAGCGAAGACCCAAACCCAGCTTTAAACCTGGGAACTTTCCATGTGATTGTTTGCTGTGTGTGTGGATCTGAAGGAACAGGTCTGTGCTCAAGCCAAGATGCACCGTTGCTGAGGCTGTTTATCTTGGAGATGCAGGCCCTGGGCTTTGAACTGTGTGAGTGTAAAACTGGGGGCACAGAAAGTAATGAGGCCAAGACGCAGCCCTGGCAGACACGGGGAGAATGTGATATTAAGCTTCCTGTGGTATCTTCTCACTAGTGATTAAATGAGGACCTGTTCATGCTCTGGATGGATGTTTAATGCCTTAAGTGAAATGTTCCTGGAGATAAATCTGCTTTGGGATATGATCTGAATAGTCAGTAAATATTTAATGTCAACTCTGCATCTTCCTCGGAGCTTCCCAGGTGGCTCAGCCAGTAGAGACTCCATCTGCAATGCAGGAGACCCCAGTTCGACTCCTGGGCTGGGAAGATCCTCTGGAGAAGGGATCGGCTTCTCCGGTGGCTCAGATGGTAAAGAATCTGCCTGCAATGAGAGAGACCTGGGTTCGATCCCTGGGTTAGGAAGATCCCCTAGAGGAGGGCATGGCAACCCACTCCACTATTCTTGCCTGGAGAATCCCCGTAGACAGAGAAGCGTGACGGCCTACAGTCTACGAGGTCGCAAAGAACTGGATACGACTGAGCGGCTAAGCACAGCACAGCCCTGCGTCTTCTTCAGATTTACTAAGTCATTCTCTGCTTTTCCAGAGAGCAGCCTGGCACTTCCCAAGAGACGAGATGCTGCTCCTTGATCCATACCTTCAAAAGCAGCCACCCAGGAAGAACTCTGAACAGGTTGGGGGTAGACACGCTATCCATAAGAACAACCCAGTATAGCAAACAATGAGGGAGCTTGTGAGCCGGCCTGGGGGCTACTGCTTTCACCTACTCCTTCCAGTAACCTCCCCAGATACTTATTATTACTTCATTTTCCGGAAGACGGCATTTAGCAGAAGACAGCTGCTCAAAGACAAATGCCTGAGACTGGTGGGACAAAGGTTAAGATTACCCCCATATTTCGAACTCCGAATGTGTGTACTTATATAATAGACTCTTTTACTCTTCCATGGCATCACATGTTCCGATGAAATCATTTATCAACTGCCTTCCCACATTTGAAAGCTAAATCTTAAGGAGACAGATACCTGGACCCTTTTCCCTCGTGGCGCGGCAGGAAAGTTGCTCTCTCAGACATGAAGTCAGGACGTTCATGGAAATGACTGGCCCGGGCGGCACCCACCATGTCCCACACCAGTCACCAGGCACAAGGCCCCCCAGGTGCTTCGGAGCATGTTTTCACCTGTGTTTCCATGCTGGGCGGTTGCCTGCTGTCACAGGACTGGGTTTTCTTGTCTCCCAGATTGTTGCCCATCCTGCAACCAAAAGTGGAAAGGTTATTCAATCCGCAATCATCAGCCACCCTACACGTACCACTGTTCCGTCCACCAGGCACAGAAAAAAGGGAGCCAGCAAGGCTTTATCCTTGTCCGGCACCCGTTTTTTTTTGTTGTTGTTGTTGTTGTTTGTTTGTTTTGTTTTGTTTCGGTAATCTGCCCAGAAACGCCTTTTGTTCTCCAGAGTTATTCACACTGAGATGTCTCCTTACCTCTCAGAGCTGAAAACCTGAATTTAACAAGATGAATGGTGTGAACCTTCAGACTGCATGGAATGGGGGCAAGATTAGTTATTTCTCAATTGCCAAATAAATTCTAACCAATTTACAGGCCAACAGGTAATGGCTCAAATCCATGGGATCTCTTCAGGTTGCCCTGGTACTTGGAAACTTTTCCAAGAGAAACTAGGTATGTGTTTTACAAAGACCAGTAAGAGGGGGTTTTCAGAAAGTCAGAGTTGCTAAGTTTGTAGCAGTTGGCCAAGCCCTGAAGAGCATCAAGCAAGCACTTAACAAATACTCCCTCCTCACTTTATGTGGTTCTGCCCTGCCCCCAAATGATTCTGACCTGCATATTATTACCTGGAGCCCAAGGAAGGCTGCCTTGGTACTACTGGGGTTGCCCAGGGTCCTGAGAGGTACTTCTGGGTGATCTCAAGGTAGGAGGAGTGTTTCTGAACCACTCTGACACTCAGCCTGCCCCTAACATACCATAGACGTTTCAGCTCAACTTTGGGATTCAAAAAAAAAAATAAAGGCAGAGTGAGCTTGCCTTTATTTTACCCCTCCCTCAAACCACTAAACGGACCATAGAAGGTTTTTAAAAAAATGGCTCAGAGGGTAAAGCATCTGTCTGCAGTGCTGGATACCCAGGTTCAATCTCTGGGTTGGGAAGATCCCCTGGAGAAGGAAATGGCAACCCACTCCAGTACTCTTGCCTAGAAAATCCCATGGACAAAGGAGCCTGGTGGACTACAGCCCATGGGGTCACAAAGAGTCAGACGCGACTGAACGACTTTACTTTCATAAACCCTCAGCAAAGAGGAAACAACAGAAACCTAACTTTGCACATTGGAAAACAGGTGGGTAAATGGCCACTGACTTGGCAGTTCTGAGAAAATTGAAACCTCAGCCAGCAGCAGGTAAAGACAAGAAGTAACCTGGCTGTGCTTCAGAAACCCAGGCGTGGGGTGGCAGTCCTTTTCAAAGTGCATGTGAAGAAAGGGTGGAAAACAGGAGAAAGTGTGAAAGTGTTAGTTGCTCAGTCATGTTCCACTGTCTTATGACCCCATGGGCTATATAGCCTTCCAGGCGTCTCTGTCCATGGGATTCTTCAGGCAAGAATATTGGAGTGGGTTTCCATTCCCTTCTCCAGGGGATCTTCCTGACCCAGGGATCAAACCTGGGTCTCCTACACTGCAGGCAGATTCTTTACTGTCTGAGCCACTAGGGAAGCCTGGAAAACAGGGGGTGGTTTGCAAATCTGAGAGGCAGATCGATACTGGATTTCTGCTCTCTCTCCCACTCACGCTTCTTACCCACCAGCCCTGGCAGGAGACTAAAGGTGTATTTTTAGAGGGGTAAACCAGAGGAGTTCTGGCACAGGGAAAGACCAGGCACAGCTAGGGGCAGGCATAGCCTGCTCCATGGAGCTCTGGTTAACAATCAGCTCAGGGTTGGGGCAGCGGGGGTGGTACAGAGACACGATTTGTTATCACTGCCAACTTCAGGGGTAGAAAATACTAGCACCCAAGCTAGTTTCAAACAAACAACATAACATCTGTGATTATGGAATAGGAAAAGATGCCTATGATCGGCTTTCTGTGAACTGGGCCAAGCTGGCTCCAGCGCCACCGAGAATGACCTCCAGATAATAATATGGAGGTCAGAATCTTTGGCACAAGGCAGAACCACTTGAAGCGAGGATGGAGCTACCAGTATTTAAGGACTTCTGTGATGCTACTCAGGGCTTGCCCACCTAACTGCTACAATGGTGGTGTCTACTTCGCAAAAGTGGAATCTTACACATCAAACTGAAATAAGCTCTAACCTTCCTCCCCTTCACTATTTGATGCCTGTATTCAGGCAGTCAGGATAATGCCTTGTAGACAGTATACTGGAAGTTTTTGCCTTGGAGAGTCTAACTAGTTGGTGAGAGGTAACATGGACCTGAAAATTCTTACAGCCACCAGTGCCCCCCAGGAAATGACCAACCAGGTTGCTCAATAAAGAATTTCATCCGACAGCAAGCTACCTCCACAAAAGTTTTCAGTGGCACTTTATAGACCACTCATATGCAGGCAGCTAGTGAAAATGACTGGTTGCATTAGGAAACATGTTGACTTGAAAGACAAAACTGATAAAAAGAAAAGAAAGAAACTTGAAATAAAAGAAGACAATGTAGAAAGAACACTTCAAAAAGATTGAGATGGATTACTACTTTCATAAAACAAGAAAAGGGAGCCGTGGGCAGAGAAGCCTGGCGGGCTACGGTCCACGGGGTCACAAAGAGTCACACTCGACTGAGCAGCCAGCACTTTCACGTCACTTCACTTCACTAACTCTGGATTGGAGGAGGAAGACAGAGGCTCTGGAAGGATGTCTCAGAAAAGAACCGATGGCTTACCAAACGCGTGTTGAAAAGGAGACTGACATTTATGCTAAAGAGTTTAAGGATTAATCAGTAATAGGTACCTAAAAAATTAAGCAACCCCTCACAATCAATCAAAATAATTACTATCTCAGCAGACACAAAAATGAGTAAAGGAAAGGAAACGGAATAGTTCACTACCCAACACAGTTGTGACTAGTTTTCTCCAAACTTACAGCAACAAAACAGACCATATACAGATACAAACCAACGTTGCAATACAATTGTATAAGAAAAATATTGCTTGAGACTTTGCTGGTGGTCCAGCGGTGAAGACTTTGCCTTCCAGTGCAGGAGGTGGGAGTTCAATCCCTGATCGGGAAGCTAAGATCCCACATGCCTCTTGGCCAAAAAACCAAAGCAAAAAACAGAAACAATGGTGTAACCAATGCAATAAAGTCTTTATAAATGATCCACATCGAAAAAATATTTATAGAAAAAAAAAGAATATCAGGAGGGGTGGGTCTGTGTGTATACGTGCTGAAGGTGAGGGTCTATAAAACCAAAATTCTAGTCGTCTACTGAGAACTAAAAAAGTGATAGAAACTGTATGGGTACATGATTTAGATAAATATAAGTATAACCCAAAGAAATAATCAAATAGAAGTAGTTAAAAGTTAAAGTAGTTGGGAGGCAGGCGAAAGAGGCTACTGGATTTTTAAAATAAGCCTTGTAGAAAAAAATTTAATTCTAATCCCATGTACACAGATAATTTTTGACTCAACAATAAATGTAAAACAGGAAAGAAAGTGATTATATTTAGAGAAAATAAAACCTTTAATAAGATTAGAACTATCTATGACTACCTGAATATTCTCTGAATGATCAGAACAAAGGATAGTGTATAGTCCAGGCAGAGGTACACCATGATATATTACCCCCAGTCCCAGAGGTCTGGTGTCCATTCACAAAGGGCTGACAGCAAAGTGGCCGATGATTTGACCATGTCCACTTACCACAAGATTTCCTAATCCTGAAAAACTTGCCAATATGCTAGCTTTCAATAAATTGAGCCCATAATTTTCTCCCATACATTATGACTACCCTTTGACATACTTCTACGTAGAAGAGACCTAACCAGACTCTAATGATTAATTTCTATATCTGCCTCCGTCACTAGATGTTGACTCTATAAATTCACTTTCCCACATTAAATATTTTTGGAGGACAAATACTCTGTGCCAGACTATACAGTGTACTTGAGAATCAAAGGCATTTTTTTTCCTTCTTTCTTTCATTCAATATTTGTATCTAATATGTCTCGAAGCTGGAGAAACTTGATTAGTGAACAGGTAGAATTTCTTCCACTAGACCCATAGTCATAAAAGGAAACTAGATATGTACTTTAAAAAAAAAAAAAATAGACAAGAGATGGACCAACCTTCTCATTCTCATAAGAATCTTGGATAAAGCTTTTTAGTTTTCACAAAAGGACTTTAACCCTATTTTTCACCAAGTTGCATTTTTAAGCATATGGATTAGCATCAGCAGTGCAAAAGAGAGAGTGATTATATCTGTCTGGAAGGAGCAGAGAAGGCAGTGTAGAAGAGAAGAGAACTGTGTTCTGTTCTGCTTTTATCCCTAATGCCTAGCACAGTACTTGTCACACGATTGTTACTGCATAAATGCTTCTTGAATGAATAAATGGCAGATGGTTAGTTGAATGGATAAGCAGATTCATTTGAAATTCACCTTGGCTTATTACAAAGATGATTCTAAGAGTGGATGGACCATACATCAGAGACTGTGTAAATGTTAATAGATAGTGTTGATTCCAAAAAGGAATCCTTTGGGTAGATCTGATTCTGTGGCTTCTCTTACAGTCAGGACATGAATATTCCAGCCCTTTCAGCTTCCTTAAGTACAAATTTGAGAAGAACCTAGGCTTGCAGGGGCCATACTCTTTTAAAGGGCTCATTTTCAGAGTTCCTTCTTTCCTTGGCTTAAATTTTGGGGAACCATGGGACTAATTACACCCATGGACTTCAGGATATTTTTTAGCTATTTTTATTTGAGTCAGAAACATGTTTTCCGTGCTCTCATTCCAAGTTGTTCTCTTTAGCGATGGTTAATATATGTATTTTTAGATCCAGGTTTTAAATAACTTTTCTGTCTAAAATCGAGTTCTGTTCCTCTCATTCTCACCCTTGTCTAAATCCAAAGACTTTATATTTGCTGGAAAGGAAGTTACTTTCTTACGTTTCAAAGACAGTATAGCTGTTTGGAGACAAATCTCTGTAACATGAACTCTGGAGTGAAAGAACCTTCTGGAATTAAGCAGCTGTCTCTCAAGCCAATTTTGTAATTTAAGGTGAGTCGTAAGGAAATTCCAAATTGCCTTTATCTCACCTTGCTGAGCTCGGTGCTTCCATCCTTGCTGCCATAGGCAAGAACACCCTGAATAAATCTCAGATTGTTTTTCACTGAAAGGAATCATTGCTTCAAGGCAAAAATAAATGTAGGTCCCCCAAAACAGGATGAGTTCTGCTTACAAGAAGTCTTAAAGAGCAGTCATTTTTTTGTTTCTAACTGCATTTAGTTTGCAATTAATTGCTGTTTGGAAACTGTGGAAAATAAAGCAGCCCTAACTTCAGTGGCTTGATTGTGAGGCACCTAAACGCACATAGAGAGACTGACAAAATTAGGCGGGTGAGCCCGTAAATATGCTTAAAAGGTCTATGGCCAACTGTAAAGGCATCTTTTGAAGATTAAAATTACTGGCTCCATCAGTTCTCTTTGCTTCGTAGAGCACTAAGCTCTCTTGGCTTCGTAGGTGAGTAACTCAGGGCAGCGTTTGGGCCATTTTATTTATGGAATGTAATTTATGAGACAATAATAAACCATTTAAGCCTGTTTTCAGCTCCCATTTATTCTCTGAGCGCAGAAGTGCTTTTCCACTTGTTCTCAGATGGGTGCTGTTAAGCTGCACAACCCCAGTTGGCCAACATCCACTGCCTGCAGTGCTCACGCTCTCTCCAGCCTGAGTGGTTGCCCCTCTGCTTCATTAGAGCTGAGCTAACCGTATTTATTGGCATCAGCTTTTCATTCTCAAGGATAAACACCTTGGAATGAGAATCAGGAATCTGGGCTTTCCAGACTTGCTCTTATTAGCTTGGATGCAGCCAGAGATCGGCTTCATGGCTTGCCGAAGAGAGACTTATTTCATTTCACTCAATAACTGTTTACTTCTTTGAAACCTTATTGCTTCTGACACTATCATTGAGGCAAAAGTGAAAAGAAGCAATTTGCACTTAATTTTTCAATGAAGATGGAGAATGCCATGCACAGTCACATCTGAGATTGAAGGTGGGGTTTTCTGTGGTTGGTGGGAAGATGCTGGTTAGTCCTCGATGAGTGAAGGGCAATCTGTAGACAACATCACCTGGAAGATTTTAGAAATAAGGGATCTCAATCCCTCTGTCTTCTTTATAACAAAATCCCCAGGTGATTCCCACATACAACAGAGTTTGAGAAGCACTGGTTAGGATGTTGATTTTCACTGAAGCCAAGGCAGACTAATTCCAATCACATTGGGTGTTGAAAGGAAAATTAATCCAGTTGGACTTCATATGCATTGTTATTTAAGAACCTATGATCTTTTTTTGCCCACCCACCTCTAGAGACTTCATATTTGGCTCTGTTCTCATGGCTTGTCTGTTATAATCATCTTCTTGACTCCTTTTGCAGCTAAGTTGAATCTCACCATAGAGGATGAAGGTAGTCTCTGGGTGGGTTCCATGCCAGCTGATGGACTTTAAGGTTGGAAATTCCCAGAGGAGGCTGGAACTTTCAGATACTCTAGAGACTTCCTCTTACCTTAGTTTCAATAGCATTCTTGTTGTTGTTCAGTTGCTCAGTCCAATCTGACTCTTTGCGACCCCATGAACTGCAGCATGCCAGTCCTCCCTGCCCTTAACTATCTCCTGGAGTTGGCTCAAACTCATGTCCGTGTGTCAATGATGCCACCCAGCCATCCTCTGTTGCCCCCTTCTCCTCCTGCCTTCAATCTTTCCCAGCATCAGGGTCTTTTCCAATGAGTTGGCTCTTCACATTAGGTGGCCAAAGTATTTGAGTTTCAGCTTCAGCACCTGTCCTTCCAATGAATATTCAGGGTTAATGTCCTTTAGGATTGACTGGTTTGATAACATCCTAGATTCTAAAAATTTCAGGCAAAACCTGTATAACTAATTACAAGTTTTCATTATAATTAACATTGTAGCTATAATATTTTTTTATGAGTGAATCAATAAGCATAGGAATTACCCTGAAAATATCTAAAACATGCATTTATAATAGAGTAGCACATTTGAGATGGCTGTGAATTCTGTCATTACACTGACAGAATATAAACATACCTGTTAGAACTGGGAACTTAATAGCAGTAGCTGAACAAGAGCTTGCCATGTCTTTAGTAGCCCCAGGCTATGAAAATTACTTGGAACTTGGAGACACATTGCATTGTTTAGGATTCATTTTTTTAAGGTCTTAATTGAATTTGTTATGTTTTGGTTTCGTGGCTTGGAGGCATGTGAAATCTTAGCTCCCCAACCAGGGATCGAACCCACACTGCCCTACATAAAAAAGTGAAGTTTTAACTACTGGACTGCCAGGGAAGTCTCTAGGATCCATTTTTTAAAATATTTTGAGAGTGACCTTTTAAAAGATAAAAGCTCTATATTTTAACACAGCGACTTGGGGTCTGAGGAGTGCACCCAGTTGAGATCTATTCCTCCTCCCTTTGCACTTACTGCACACTCTCAGGAACCACCTCCACCAAGCCAACTCTAAGAATAAATAGCATGGAGCGTGGTGGGAGAACAAGAAGCAGAATGCTTACTGGGCTCCAACCTTGAATACGTTTGAGATGGAAGAAGTGGCTCGTATACAAGAATTCCTGCATAGATAGAGGATGCTCCTGTGTAACGAGATGAATGTATTTTCTATTGAACACCTGTTACTTTTTAAAATACATGTGTGCATTCATATGCATAAGTTTCTTTGTCTTACAACAGCAGTTCCTGCTGCAGGAGGCTTGAGGAAATTGTGAGACTATGAAGGGCAGGTCCTAGAACACGACTATGGATGGGTATCTGGCGGTGCTCCTCACTCTTGTTTCACCATCGTCAGGAGGAAGTCAGGACAGTCACCAAAAAAGGAAAAGGAGATTGTGCTGCAACCCTACCTCTCTCTGCCATGGAGTGAATTGTCTCATCTTTGGAATTTACTCATTGTTGCATATTGCTTAAGAATGTAAACCTGTGCGGTTACTTTTTTTTCTAATTATCTTTAAAGTCTAACAGAAAACAGATTTGTTCTTCATATCTAGTCAAGGTTTTTAGGTTTTATGAAGTTGTAGATTGTATGAGAAGATGGGAGAGGCAGAGCATTTAAGGAAAGACGGGAAGGACTACAAGTCTTGAGAAGTTTTGGCTTCCTAGGAGGGGGGATTCAGATGTTCAGAGGAAGAGGAAGTAACATCACAGAAGATCATTTCCTTCGCCAGCCTGAGCATGATGAACCCACTGTCAGCTGCAGAAAAACTAGATTTGTAGACTACTACCACCAGCAACAACCACACAATAACAACAAATGTGCTTTGTTGACATTACAGCCAAGAAATGTGCTTTGTCTTGACAAACTTGAGGAGAAATAAGGTATTAATCTGAAAGAGCATTGCATAACAGGGCAAGCTTGCCAGCCAACAGTTTTCCTGAGCCGGCCAGGCTGTAACTTCTGTGGGCTGATTTAAGAGAACAGAGGTCCAGATACCAGCTACTTAAATTTGTAAATTACAAAGTGCAGTCCCTGGCTAAACGGCAGCCTCACCATTTGGGAGCTTAAGAGGGACACAGGACATGGCTGCTTGTGGGGGACAGGCTGGAAGCCAGGCTGGGTCCAGGGCTCCTTGGGGAAAGCAGACTCACCAGATCCCAGAAAGGTTGACATGCCCAACTCTGCGGGTGCCAGGCTGAGCAGGTACCCCTTCTCCACACCTCATGTTTCTGACTCATGATCCCAGTTAGGCAGTTCCGAGCACCCCTGACAACTTTCCCATCTGAGCAGGAGGGAGAAAGTGATTGCACTTATAAGAGGAGCTCAATTTGCCTAAACATCCACCTGGGTGATTAGTGTGGCCAGCTTGAGACAAAAGTACCCCCTCTCTCTGCCCCCCATGGGCAGGAGCCAAGGTTGACTCCTCCCCGTGCCTGCACTCCACACTCTCATCAACCACCCCCATCCTCTGGCTGGGGGGCCCAGGTGTCTTCCGGTTCTAGTTCCCCAAGTTCATTCCTATTTGTTCAGCTGGCCAATGACTTGCAAAGAATTTCTTTTGGACTGAGTGAGAAGTGCCTGTGTTGCAATGTTTCATATACACAGGGATGCTGAAGGGTGGGACCCAGTGCTGGGCTGTCTTTTCCAGGTTTAAGGTGGCCCTCTGGCCCCATTGCCAACGATGAATCACCTTTTGCTAATAGTGTGACCTTTGCCTGGAATGCTGTCTTGTCAACTCCTGCTCATCCATCAGGACCGAGATCTCTTTTTATCCTCTTTCTTAGAGGAAGGAGCTACTGAAGCCCTGACCCTCAGTATTTGAGAACGTGACTCTACCTGGAAACAGGGTCATTGCAGACGTAATTAGTTAAGATAAGGTCCTATGAGAATAGTGTGAGCCCCTAATCCAGAGCTTCTCGGGTGGCACAGCTGGTAAAGAATCCACCTGCCAGTGCAGGAAACACAAGAGATGTGGATTTGATCCCTAGGTTGGGAAGGTCCCCTGAAGAAGGAAATGGCAACCCGCTCCAATATTCTTGCCTGGGAAATCCCATGGACAGAGGAGCCTGGTGGGATATAGTCCACAGGGTCACAAAGAGTCAGACAGGATTTTATAACCAGCATCCATACAAGAAGAGCATTCACCTGAAACTATCACAACATTGTCAGTCAGCTATACCCCAGTACAAAATAAAAACTTCCAAAGAAAAAAAAATCTTATAGGCAAAAAACATGTATATACGCAGAAAATAATTTAGAATGTAATAAAATAGTGCCACTTGGGAAATCTAGGTGAAGAGTATGCGGGATATATTTTTATTTTTATGTAAGTCTGAAATTATAGTAAAAAAGAATCATGTTATGAAGTGCGTGCACACTAAGTCGCTTCGGTTGTGTCTGACTCATTGCAACCCTATGGATGGTAGCCTGCCAGGCTCCTCTGTCCATGAGATTCTCCAGGCAGGAATACTGGAGTGGGTTGCCATGCCCTCCTCCAGGGGATCTTCCCGACCCAGGGACAGAACCCACGTCTCTTACGTCTCCTGCGTGGGCAGGCGGGTGCTTTACCACTAGTGCTGCCTGGGAAGCTCTACTGTAAGTAGAGAGAGACACAAATAGACTCAGAGAAAAGAGAATCCTTGTGAAGATACAGACACACAGAGGAAAGATGGCCCAGTGACCACGGAGGCAGAGATAGCCAAGGCAGGCCAAGGATGGCTGGCAGCACCAGAAACCCAGAGAAAGGCATGGAACGTGTTTTCCTGCAGAGCCTTCAGACAGAGTGNCACAAATAGACTCAGAGAAAAGAGAATCCTTGTGAAGATACAGACACACAGAGGAAAGATGGCCCAGTGACCACGGAGGCAGAGATAGCCAAGGCACGCCAAGGACGGCTGCAGCGCCAGAAACCCAGAGAAAGGCATGGAACGCGTTTTCCTCCAGAGCCTTCAGACAGAGTGCGCTCCTGCTGATACCTTGCTCTCAGGCTTCCAGCCCCAGAACTGTAGGAGGATACATTTCAATTATCTTAAGCCACACAGTGTGCGATACATTTTATAACAGTTTTTTTGGAAACATACAGAGACCATCCTCAAAATTCCAGGCACAGCTTGCTGCTGCTGCTGCTGCTGCTGCTAAGTTGCTTCAGTCGTGTCCGAATCTGTGAGCCCATAGACAGCAGCCCACCAGGCTCCCCCATCCCTGGGATTCTCCAGGCAAGAACACCGGAGTAGGTCGCCATTTCCTTCTCCAATGCATGAAAGTGAAAAGTGAAAGTGAAGTCGCTCAGTTGTGTTCGACTCTTTGCGATCCCATGGACTGCACCCTACCAGGCTCCTCTGTCCATGAGATTTTCCAGGCAAGAGTACTGGAGTTGGTTGCCATTGCCCTCTCTAGCACAGCTTGCTGGTGCTCCCTAAATGGGCACCTTTTTCACTAAGGCACCAATCATATTAGTGTGGTTAGGATTTACATGCTTAACTCATGATTCCTTTAAGCACTGTGGAAAATTCTGAAAGAGATGGGAATACCAGATCACC
>SJYX01008576.1:115933-190675 GCA_006410675.1 Oreotragus oreotragus | reverse complement strand
ACCTCTCTTCTTTTCACAGCTATTTGTAAGGCCTCCCCAGACAGCCATTTTGCTTTTTTGCATTTCTTTTCCATGGGGTTGGTCTTGATCCCTGTCTCCTGTACAATGTCAAGAACCTCATTCCATAGTTCATCAGGCACTCTATCTATCAGATCTAGTCCCTTAAATCTATTTCTCACTTTCACTGTATAATCATAAGGGATTTGATTTAGGGCTTTCCATGTAGTGCCTTAAAAAAAATTTTTTTTTTTTTTTTGCTTTTCCCTATTATATATAAAGGGGCTTCCCAAGTGGCTCAGTGGGTAAAGAATCCGCCTGTCAGTGCAAGAGACACAGGAGACACCGTTTCAATCCCTAGGTTGGGAGAAGGAAGTGGCAATCCACTCCAGTATTCTTCCCTAGAGAATTCCATCAACAGAGGAGCCTGGCCAGCTACAGTCCATAGCATCACTAAGAATCAGACTTGACTGAAGCAACTTAGCCTACACACACATTATGTATAAAACACATAGGAAAGGGAGCTTTCTCTTAGATAGATGGAGATGTAACTAATCTAAACTGCTCCTGGAATGATACTGGCAGGTGGGCAGGGGACATGAAAGATGGTAGGTTTCTAAGAGGAAACAAATCGGAGGGCATTTTGGGGAAATAGCCTCAAATCTCAATCTACAACCACTGAGCTATCCCTGTCTGCACCCAGTTCTTTCGGATTTTCTTCTGACCACATGAAAGAGTTGGTCCCTCTCAGGATTAAATGTATCTCTTCATCTCCAGATCCCATCTTCCCCTTCCTCCAAAGGCCCTCAGAGCATTGATTATCACTCTCCCCTCCTGAATTCTTGACTGAGAAGTCCCATCAGAATTTACACATCCTCTGATCTCAGAGCTTCTAGGTAAAGAAATTAGGTTTCCCATTTTCTTTGCCTCCACTTCCGTCCCTGAATCCATAAGAATAAAGGAACACAAATGGTGCAGATCCACTAGGACAAAGAGAAACAGGATAGAAATCTACAGTGGGTGATGATAAAACATCAACCAAGTTTTGAAGCTGGAAAGAGGGCGTATGAATTGCCCATTAACTTGGCAAAGGAAAAATGGCTGAAAGCTGTCTCTACGTACGTAGAGAAATGCTAAAGAGAAGCAGGTTGATTTGTGCCATAAACCCCAGCACAAACTTGAGAGACTGGAGGCATGAGGTACCATACCTCAAAAGGCAGGTTGATGAAGGTATGGCTGAAAACAGGATTGATTATATAAGAAGCAGACTCCTAAATCTCACCACCCACTTTGCAACCGATTAATCACCCTTCCCTTGCTCATTATTCAGTTCAGTTCAGTCGCTCAGTAGGGTCCGACTCTTTGCGACCCCATGAATGGCAGCATGCCAGGCCTCCCTGTTCATCACCATCTCTCAGAATTCACTCAGACCCCATCCATCGAGTCTGTGACGCCACCCAGCCATCTCATCCTCGGTCGTCCCCTTCTCCTCCTGCCCCCAATCCCTCCCAGCATCAGAGTCTTTTCCAATGAGTCACCTCTTCTCATGAGGTGGCCAAAGTACTGGAGTTTCAGCTTTAGCATCATTCCTTCCAAAGAAATCCCAGGGTTGATCTCCTTCAGAATGGACTGGTTGGATCTCCTTGGAGTGTTTTTTGGAACATCTTTTGAAGCAGAGACTCTCCAGGCTCAGAAACACAGCAACCAGGGGAAAGAGGTGATGACTCACTCACCTTGAAAACGAGAGGTTTCAGTGCAAGTCCAGAAACTGATCTTAATATTCGCAGTCCTTTCTCTCCTCAACTCACAGATCACTGGCAACCAGACTTGGGTCGTTAGAAAGGAGACCATAACATTTTCCTGTTGAGAAAACACCTGTGGCTGGCAAAGAATGACTAGATGCTAAAGCCCAGTGTAATCTTGCTGGGAATGTACTGGGGCTGATAAGGGAAGAAAGAGATTAGTCACTACAGAAGCTGGAAGAATTAGCTGGCATGGACTAGGAGAAACTAGCAGGGCACCCCTAGGATTAAATTTAAGAGCGACTAATCAAGGGTGCCAGAATATAAAGTTGGGTGAGAATACAGATTTGGGGGCTCTTTCTCAGAAAATGGAATTAAATACTCTGTCTAGGATTCTCTGGCTTGAAGCAGACTCACTATTAGACAAAGCCTGTACATGCTTGCCCTGCACTGAGAAAAACTGAAATGCCTGGATTTCTCTGGCAGATGGTCGTTGTTATTATTCAGCTAAGTCCTGTCCAACTCTTTGTGACCCTATGGATTGCAACCTGCCAGGCCTCCCTATCCTTCACTATCTCCCGGAGTTTGCCCAGGTTCACGTCCAGTGATGTCCATAGTATGATCATCAAATATTATAGTCTCCTTTCTAAAGACCCCAGTCTGGTTGCCAGGGATCTGTGAGTTGAGAGAAAAGATTGAGTATATCAAGTCCATGAATTAGTGATGCTATCCCACCATCTCATCTTCAGCGGGACTCATTGGAAAAGACCCTGATTTTGAGAAAGATTGAAGGCAAAAGGAGAAGAGGTTGGCAGGTGGTGGAGGAAGGCATAAAAGGTGGAGAAAGATAGGCCTGCTGGAGTAGATAGACTACAAGAGGCCGTACGTCCCTCTTGGGGATTAGTCTCCTCAAGAGGGCCCAGGGGATACAACAGTCACCGAGGCCATCAGGAATGCACTGGAAAGTAAGCAAACAGCATTTTTAAGAAGATCAGCTTGTGCTGCATAAGGATTTGCAAATGCCCTGAGCAGAAAAGTCCCAAAGAATGCAAGACCCACCTCAAAATATTCCCCTTCTTTCACAGATCTTGGTCCCTCAAGTCCTAGATGACTTAGTAGCCTTGTGATAGCTCTCATCAGATGTTTCTATATATTGCTGTATGTTTTTAGTTATATCTTATAGGGGATTATTCTGTAATGAACTACATTACCCCTACAGAAGTAGCTAGGAGATCTACAGGAGATCTGTAGATCCAGCTTTCCACTACAGAAGATCCAGCTTTTTGAGGTATTTAAGTTTTTATACCTGAAAATGAATATGAGCCTATAAATAATAATCAGCAATTAATAAGTTTGGGTCTCCCACATTGCAGGCAGACGCTTCACCATCTGAGCCACCAGGGAAGTCGTAATATACTAACAGGAGTGCACGGTTCTCTTGCAGAGCCTCAAAGGATCGATGCTTTTGAACTGTGGTGTTGGAGAAGACTCTTGCGAGTCCCTCGGACTGCCAGGGGATCACACCAGTCAGTTTTAAAGGAAATCAGTCCTGAGTATTCATTGGAAGGACTGATGCTGGGACATGAGTTTGGGCAAGCTCCGGGAGATGGTGAGGCACAGGGAAGCCTGGTGTGCTGCAGCCCATGGGGTTGCAAAGGGTCGGATACGACTGAGCAAGAGAACAACAGGAATTAATAAGTATTGAAAATAAACAAGAGTCAGATCTCCAGAGAAAACTGACTAACTTGAGAGGCAGATACAAAGCAAACAATAAAGGCAAAACAAACTTTGGGAGATGGATATGAAGCAGGGAGTAAAAGAATAAAAACATATAGTATCCTTACCAGAGAAATTAGAGAAGCTATTGCAGCCATGAAAAAAGAACAAGATACCATCAAAACGGAAGGTCTGAAGAATAACTAGAAAATTTTCAAATGTATAAATCATTATTTCTAAAACACTATATTCTAAAATACAAATCAGTAACTCTATAGAAGCTTGGAGGATATGTTTAAGGTAAAGTAACACCAAAAGGTGAAAAATAAAAGGCAAATAGAAGAGAAAAAATAGGAAAATAGGGGGTCCATTCATTAGGTTCAATGTTTCAGGGACAGGAGAGAGAAAGAAGAGAAGAAAGTAATCAAGACACAGAAATATTTTTCTTCAAGTAAAAAACTGTGCTTGTAAAAAATTCCTGAAAGAATACAATGACTGGAAACATAAACAAGACACAGTATCATTCAACTTCAGTTTACTAAGGTTAAGAAGATAACCGCAAAAACTTCCATAAAAACAAAATGTGTCCCCTATTAAGGATCAAGAATTGGAATGGCATCAGATATTCCCATTTATAATAGAGAACTAGGAGAAAATGGAACAGCATCTTCAAATTCTGGTGGAAAATGATTTTGCACCTAGAATTCTCCAGGACGAATTATTAAGTATCAGCATAGATTACTCCCATTTCCAGACACTTGAAATCTCAAAAATGTACCTCATGTGCATTGGCCCTTAGGAAGATACCGAAGAAATTGAGCTACCAGAATGATAGTAAACTAAGAAAGCCAAAGACATAGAATCTAGGAAACAAGGACTCTGACAGAGAAAGAGCCTGTGGGAGTTGATCCATGGGGTTTTGGCAAAGAAAATGCCAGGATGACAGCGCTTAGGCATAAAGAGAGAGCAGCTAGGGTGGACTGAGGCAGAAGAATAGATGTCCACAGTAAGAGAGGCCTCACTAACACTCAGTTCAGTTCAGTTCAGTCACTCAGTCATGTCCGACTCTCTGTGACCCTGTGAATCGCAGCACGCCAGGCCTCCCGGTCCATCACCATCTCCCGGAATTCACTCAGACTCATGTCCATCGAGTCAGTGATGCCATCCAGCCATCTCATCCTCAGTCGTCCCCTTCTCCTCCTGCCCCCAATCCCTCCCAGCATCAGAGTCTTTTCCAATGAGTCAACTCTTCGCATGAGGTGGCCAAAGTATTGGAGTTTCAGCTTTAGCATCAGTCCTTCCAAAGAACACCCAGGACTGATCTCCTTTAGGATGGACTGGTTGGATCTCCTTGCAGTCCAAAGGACTCTCAAGAGTCTTCTCCAACCACAGTTCAAAAGCATCCGTTCTTCAGTGCTCAACTTTCTTCACAGTCCAACTCTCACATCCATACATGACCACTGGAAAAACCATAGCCTTGAC
Source organism: Oreotragus oreotragus (assembly GCA_006410675.1). Classification (NCBI taxonomy): domain Eukaryota; kingdom Metazoa; phylum Chordata; class Mammalia; order Artiodactyla; family Bovidae; genus Oreotragus; species Oreotragus oreotragus. The sequence goes on along the minus strand of SJYX01008576.1, from coordinate 185,738 downwards.
TAGACATTAACAGCTATGAAAATGGACCTGATTTATGTATGTGTTTGAGTATACTAACAGGAATACAGAATTCTCTTGGAGAGGCTGGGGAAGAATTAATGATAGCACAGAGAAATTTAATGAAAAAGAAACTGTGCAAGATAGAAAAAGCAATAATAGTGCACTTCGTAGCTCAACATGAGTAATAATTATACAGTCAACCCTGAATATTTATTTAAAGAAAAATAAATATTATTTTTTATGTAATAAAAATTGTTATATAACCACTTTGGGGAAATAGGGGAAAGGAAACATGATATGGGTAACTAGATTTTCTCTAAGAGTGTTTCCACCTCATCTTTCATGGCAGGGAATCAATAGGAATGTCCAAAATGAACATTAATCAGAAACCCAATGGCAAATATCAACATAAACAGCTAAAAGCATTAATCCTGTTTCTAGGAAGTAAGTCTTGGAGATGGAACGTTGAGACAGGGGAAGTATAGGTATTGTTATTAGCCTTTGAGCCATTTGACTTTTTAAAACTTTGTACATGTATTGCTTTAAATATACATAAAATTGTATATAAAATTTAAGATCTAATCACTTACACAATAAGTAAAAGCAGTGAGTAATTCACAGACATTTAGGCTTACACCAGCCCCTCCCATCTTAAAACAAAGAACACCTCCCTTGACACGTTTTTCTTCAACTTTCTGCTCCATTTCTTTTTCTTCACAGACCAGCTTCTTGAGTGGCGACTGTCCTCACTGTATGCATTTCTCACCAGCCACCTAATTATTCCCCTCCCTTTCTTACTGGCCTCTTTGTCCTTCAACCCCATGAATTCGACTTCCTTGCTTGACGATGTTAGCTGACTTCTCTTTCTGTCTTACCCACCCCAATTTCTCCTGCTCTCTGTGCCCCTCTGGTCTCTCCTTATCTTCTCATCCCTCCAGAGCTTCTGCTTTTTCTATTTGACATGCCAATGGGCTCGGAAAACTCCTCTCAGTATCTGTAGACTCCGCTTCCAGGCCAGTTCCCAGATTCCTCTCTGGATTGACCCTTCAACGGAACGTCTTCTCCTTGTTTCCAGATCTTCTGGCTCCTTCAGACATATGGTTAACAGGTTCCCTTGAACTATGCCCTGAATCTCTGGGCCTTTTGCTCACCCTTCTGCCCAACCCCATCTTCTGAGACTGCTGCCCGGACCAGAGAATCCAGTTTCTACTTGTCCAGGCAAACAGTATGCATGACAGCCCTAAGTTAGAAAGGAACGTGGTGTTTCAGAGAGAGAAAAAAAAGAAGTCTAGAGTGCCTAGAGAAAACAGAGCCAAGGAAACAGTGGCTGAAGATGCAGCTGGAGAAAGATGCTGGGGCCACGTAACACACTGCCTTTTATTTNAGAGACAGGTATGCATGACAGCCCTAAGTTAGAAAGGAACGTGGTGTTTCAGAGAGAGAAAAAAAAGAAGTCTAGAGTGCCTAGAGAAAACAGAGCCAAGGAAACAGTGGCTGAAGATGCAGCTGGAGAAAGATGCTGGGGCCACGTAACACACTGCCTTTTATTTAGTGTGAGAACTTTTGTCTTTTTCAAGGTTAACTGAAAAACATTGAATTCTTTGCAGCATAGAATAATTGTGATCAGATTTCCATAAAAGATGAGTTTGGATCAAGTACAGAGAAGGCATAAGATGTGGATGAGAGCACCCCAGTTAAGAATGGTGCAAAGAAAGACAGTGGTAGTCAGATTAAAGTGTGATGGTGGAGATGGAGAGACGGAATTGAAACAGACTAGGTGGTAAAATCAACAAGACTCTACCATATTTGGTTAGTAGTGCCTAGAGAAAACAGAGCCAAGGAAACAGTGGCTGAAGATGCAGCTGGAGAAAGATGCTGGGGCCATGTAACACACTGCCTTTTATTCAGTGTGAGAACTTTTGTCTTTTTCAAGGTTAACTGAAAAGCATTGAATTCTTTGCAGCATGGAATAATTGTGATCAGATTTCCATAAAAGATGAGTTTGGATCAAGTACAGAGAATGCATAAGATGTGGATGAGAGCACCCCAGTTAAGAATGGTGCAAAGAAAGACAGTGGTAGTCAGATTAAAGTGTGATGGTGGAGATGGAGAGACGGAATTGAAACAGATTAGGTGGTAAAATCAACAAGACTCTACCATATTTGGTTAGAGGTGATGAGGGAAATGTATCAAAAATTCTACTTGAACAGTTGAGTCATTGATGGTAGCAATCAAAGATAATAAGGAAACTGGAGGAGAATCAAGTTTTGGTGAAAAGATCCTGAGTTTTTGAGCTTGAGCTGTGTTTGAGACAGCTAAGGGAAGATTTTTAGGCTATGATGAGGGAAATGTATCAAAAATTCTACTTGAACAGTTGAGTCATTGATGGTAGCAATCAAAGATAATAAGGAAACTGGAGGAGAATCAAGTTTTGGTGAGAAGATCCTGAGTTTTTGAGCTTGAGCTGTGTTTGAGACAGCTAAGGGAAGATTTTTAGGCTAGTTAGCTAGATAGTCCTGGAGGACAAAAGAATTATTTGAGTTGGTAGTCATAAATGATGTGGTTAGAGGTATGTCAGTTTCCTATCGTTGCTATAACAAGTTGTCCAAACTATCAGTAGCTTAAGACAATATAGGTCTATTATTTTACAGTTCTGCTGCTGCTGCTGCTGCTAAGTTGCTTCAGTCGTATCCGACTCTGTGCGACCCATAGACGGCAGCCCACCAGGCTCCCCCGTCCCTGGGATTNAAATGATGTGGTTAGAGGTATGGCAGTTTCCTATCGTTGCTATAACAAGTTGTCCAAACTATCAGTAGCTTAAAACAATATAGGTCTATTATTTTACAGTTCTGCTGCTGCTGCTGCTGCTAAGTCGCTTCAGTCGTATCCGACTCTGTGCGACCCATAGACGGCAGCCCACCAGGCTCCCCCGTCCCTGGGATTCTCCAGGCAAGAACACTGGAGTGGGTTGCCATTTACAGTTCTAGAGGTCAGAAATACAAAATGAAGGTCGGAGGTCCAACATGGGCTTTGCTTGAACAAGTCAAGGTGTTGGCTCAAACCAAGTTGTCAACTCATAGGGAAAAATGTTCTTTTGTCTTCCAGCTTCAAGACGCTACCTACATTCTGCATTCCTTGGTTAGTAGCTCCTTCCTCAATCTTGAAAGCCAGCAATGGAGCATCTTCACATCTTTGTGTCTCTGTGCTGGTCCAATTTCTGCATCTATTTCTCTCTCTTCCCACCTCACTCTTTTTCTCTCTCTGACCTCTGCTCCTTTTGTCATTTCTCCTATGATTCTCACCTTCTGGCCTCCCACTTATAAGGATCCTAATGGGTACCTTGAGCCCATCCAGATAATCCAGGAAAAAGTCCCCATCACAAGATTCTTAATTTTAATCATATCTGTAAAATCCTATTTATCATACAAGGTACAGTAATGTATTCCCAGTTTCTGGGATTAGGATGTCAACTTTAAATGTAGGGACACAACTCTGTACATGTTTACTGAGTAGGTGATGCAAACAACGAGTGAGGTATTTTAAATGAGATGCTGTTTTCCTCTAGAATCAAACTCATAAATAGGGAAGTATAATGGCTGAAACAAGAAAAAGAATAGAATTTACAGTACTGCTAAAATCCAGGTTGTTTTCACCCAAAAAGTTGTAGGTACTTTTTTTAAGATTTATTTATTGACTGTACTGGGTCTTCATTGCTACACATGGGCTCTCTCTACCTGCGGCAAACAAGGGCACCCTTCTAGTTACAGTTCACAGGCTTCTCACGGCAGTGACATCTCTAGTTGGGGAGCACAGACTCTTGGCACGTGGGCTCAGTAACTGTGGGCTCTGGAGCATGGGTTCGGTAGTTGTGGGGAATGGGCTTAGTTGCCCCATGGCATGTAGGATCTTCCCAGACCAGAGATTCAACTGGTATTCCTCGCAACACTAGACAGATCCTTAACCCCAGCACCACCAGGCAAGCTCTAGGTCATTTAGCTACTAAAGAAATTGTTGCTTTTGAACAAGTATAGACTTTGCCATGTCCTCAGTAAACAGAGGATACAGCCCCCATGAAGTTGACCTCTCTCATGGCTGGATCCAATGAGACACTTAGGGAAGTTTTGTTTGCTGCCCCTGTAACTCAGATGTGCTAGTCTGAGAGATTTTAGTATCCAAGGGAGAGTTCTCTTTCCATCAGGGGACACAACATGGTTGCAGAGGAGGAACAACTTCCTTGTAACCTGGTTTTTCATCGTACCACTGGACAAGCAAGCAAAAGAAGGATTTGCATTCAGCTTGGCTTGTTTGATCCTCCCTCTCAAATGACAGTGGGTGCTGCCACTCAAAGACGGAAAGAAGAGGCATGAAGAGAGCTCAGGCTGCCTTGTAAGATCATGTCCCTTGGATGACTCGTGCAACCTAAACAGAGAGATCCATCCAGGACTCAGAAGCACATGCATAGCAGGGGACTCTAGTCAAACAGAAATCGAAGTAGAGGGAAGAAGGAGGTCGTGAAAACTCAGCTACTACCCAAAGGCGAGTTATGGAAACAAAAATTGCAACTGTTCCTCAGTGTTCCTTCTTTGTGATGTTACGCATGTATGAAATGTGTTATCTGAGCTCCTTCTCTCTTCTCTCCTTGCTCCCACCATCAGGTTAGAGTCTTCCTTGTGACATACAGGCCATTTTGCTCATAGGTGGAAGGCCACTAACTAGGTGACGCAACACAATGGCGCAAGAGGAGGAGAAGCATCACTCAGTTAGTCCAGGTTAATGAGATAATCAGAATTCCAAGAGTCTGTTGAATTCACTCTGGAGAATTACTCCCTTCCATTGTGTATTTCATCTTGGCAAGGAAACTGGGCTGATCTCGTGACAAGGAATGCATGCTGGCATGGGTGTGTGCACGTTTGCTCATTTGTGTCTGACTCTTTGGGACCCCATGGACTTCAGCCTGCCAGGCTCCTCTGTCCCTGGAATTTTCCAGGCAAGAACACTGGAGTGGATTGCCATTTCCTTCTCCAGGGGATCTTCCTGATCCAGGGATCGAACCCGAGTCTCTTATGCGCATGCTGACAGCCAAAAACAAAACAAGAAGTAAAAAGATCCCTTGCAAGTTCCACCAAGTGCAGTGTGTCAATTTCCATATTTGGAGAATAATTATGTTCAAGAAGTTTACAGCGTCAGGAAAAACGGCTGATTTTTCATTACTGCAAAATGGAAGTACATACAATTACAGTGGAGTCGAGCATGAATGCAGATTCATCAAAATCGCATGTTACAGGGTAGGCCTCTCTGAACTCTACTGTCTTCAACAAGAAACGGAAGAAAGTTTAATCAGATGTGGCTGAAGGATATGTCTCCAGTTCGGTTTTCTCTTCTGCTGTGATAGTTCAGTACCAGCAGTCTCTCTGTGTGTCTCTGTTAGTCCCAATGATTCCTTCCATTATTATATTTCATAGAAACTGCAGCAAATTCTACTATCTCTGAGTAATTACTCAAAATTCAGCAACTATGTTCTCAAACTCTAGTTACCTCTATTCTTAGTTACACAGAAGTGAAGAAGATTGCTTCTGTTTCCAGCACTCTCGTAAAATTCCTTCCCATTGTTTATTGCCCGAGACTAACATTTTTCTATTTGGGAGATGCATTTTTTTCAAATGTGTCCTCATCACCCAACTGGTCTCTCCCTCTGCCTTTGTCTGAGCCCTCTTCAATCTGCCATCCATCTCTGCCAAATGCCCAATGGGATTCCCTCTCTGCCCAGATACCCATTTGTATTTCTCCTAAATACACAGCAGCAAACACCTGGTGTTTGACGATTTCATGCCCGCAGTTGGGAACCTCTCAGAAAGCACCTCGGCCTGATCTAACTAGAAGGTAAATGTGCATCCTTCAGTGCATAACTTCCTTTCCTTCTTTAACTTTCCTCCTAATGGTATTTTTTAAGGGTGTGAAAGGAAAAAATATTGAAATCGTAGTGGTCATTTCTTATCCCCGCCAAGGTGGATGGTGCCTTATATTGGTCAAAGGGAGAGTTTATTGTCCTACTTCTTCTGCCATTACCATTTTTTTTTTTCAATTGTTGAATTGCTCACGTAGCAGTGCTTCTAGGTGAGAGAACTAACTGTTTGGGCTCCTTCAGAATCAGACAATTGGATATGAAACCAAACCCTCAGTCTCTTTTCTTTACCGTTGTGCTCTGTCTAATCATTCTCATGAGAGAGAGAAACGAAGGCTTTTTAAATGGAGCTAGAGATTTCAGAGATGAATATAAAGTGTTACAGCTTAAATGATCATTAGAGACCATCTGATCCAAATCATGCTCATGAAATATGAGGAAACTGAGGCTCATCAAATGGAAATACTGTTTCCACAGTTAAGGAGAGAGAAGACTAATCTCACAGTCATAGCGCTTATCCTCATGGTCGTAACACTGCCAGGCATTGCTTCTCTTTCCTGCAAGACACATGGTATCATCAAGGAAAACTTAAAGAGGACATTCAAAACAGCCTAACTCTTGTCACCCGGCTCTGCCTGATGCTTTGTTCAGAACTGAGAATCCCCTCTCTTCTCTTTAAAATGATGACAACAGCTACAACCACCTCGCTTGCTTTCCTGGTCCCTGGCTTCCAGAAAGTTTTGCTTTCATCTTTCCCTTCCTAACTAGTGATCCGCCCTGATGGTCTTCAACATAATCCCTCACTGTCTTCCCTACATCCCCACATCACCCCGAAACGGCTCCTCCTTCACCCACCACCAGTGGCCATCCGACTCCCCAATTTTATTACTTCTTCTTCACTTTTTTTTTAAATTTGGCTGCCTCAGGACTTGGTTTCAGTACTCAGAATCTTTGTTGCATGTTGCCATGAGGGATCTTTCTTTGCAGTGCGAGGACTCTCTAGTTGTGGCTTGCAGGCTCAACAACTGCAGCACATGGGCTTAGCTGCTCCACAGCATATGGGATCTTAGTTCCCCGACCAAGGATCAAACCCGTGGCCCCTCCATTGCAGGACAGATTCTTAACCATCGGACCACCAGGGAAGTCCCTTCCTTCATCTCTTCCAGACCCTTAAGAATTCTTTAGTATGTCACTTTTTGGTGCAAGTCAATGTATGGCAAAACCAATACAATATAGTAAAGTAAAATTAATTAATTAATTAATTAAAAAATAAATAAAAGCAGTTTTGTTTTTTTTTTTTTTACATTACAGAATGCTTGAGAATTAGAGAAAAGGGCCAAAGTATGATTTGTATTCCCATATTTCTAATGAAATAGCTATTCATTTGACATATTTCCTTTTGGACTATTTTCACATTGCAAGTACATTATCTCAATTATTTTTGTGTTCTTGCATATTTTTCATGCTTTTTAATCATGAAAGCTGAGGATGGGGTAACATACTTTAAAGATGGAACGGGCCATGAGCCAAGCGTATGGGCAGCTTCTAGAAGCTAGGAAAAGCAAGGAGAGAGATTTTTCCCCTGGAAGCTCCAGAAGGATCGGAGATCTGCCAACGCCTTGATTTTAATGTGCAAAGCCAATTTTGGACTTCCAATCTCCAGAATTGTAAGATAATAAATTTGTGTTGTTTTAAGCCACTGAGTTTGGGGTAATTTGCTACAGCAGCCGTGGGAAACTAATACAATCTTCTCCTGTACTCAAGGACAGAACTCCAGGAGCTCCGTACAAACACTACGGCTTTTTTCAGTGACTTGGGGTCTCCTTCTAAAGTCTAGCTCCCACCTGCAAGCTCACTGCTTCTCCTGATTTTGCTTCCTTTACCCCATTCCTCTCTACTCGGCCCCTTTGGATTAGTGAACTGGACTGACTTCTACCTAGATGTCCTCTCTTGATAATTCAACTTTCATCTCTTCAATGTCTGACCTCAGTACCTCGAGTACTAGGCTGGAAACAGCACTCTGAGATCAACACTTGTTCAAAAGGGGAGATTAGACAAGGGTTTTCAGATCCATACGACATGGACAATTTATCATTATCCCAGAACTTTCCTGAGCTCTAGACTCCCATGTTCAATAACTAACTGGTAACTTACATCTACCAGGAGGTACTCACAGATACTTAAACTCAGCATGTCAAAAAGTGAACTTAAAATTTCCCTAAGTCCTATCCCTTCTTTTTCATTCCCAGTCCTGATTATTGATAATACCCAATCTTCTCAAAAGAAGGAGGAGGGCATGGCAACCCACACCAGCATTCTTGCCTAGAGCCTGATAGGCTACAGTCCATGGGGGTCACAAAGAGTCAGACGTGACTGAGTAACTTAGCATGCAAGCAATAATCTCATTCTTAAACCTCAAAGTTATTGTGGGTCCCTCCATCTCCTTATATGCTACCCAATGCTCCACAAGGAGCATTTGTGTATTTTGGAACACTTATAGCTTACCATTCATCAAGGACCATAATTATAGTAGACTTAATTATTTTATTATAATTTAGCTATCACTAGCCATTATAAAATGCATATTTATATATATACATATATATAGTATTAAAACTGGTTTGTCAGTGAATGAAACAGGACAAAGTGACTATCTCCCCATATGCAATGTATGTGCCCCTTACTAACTAGAAAACTGCACCAGGCCTGCACCAGTCTAACAGTAGTCTCTTTCCTCTCCAACTATGGGTACTTCCAAATTCTTCTGGAGGTCACAGCAAATTAGGCTTTTATTATAGAAAGAGATTATTCCCTGTTTTCAGTTTACCAGTTTACCCTGATAGGAGTGATTAAGACTCTATACTCCCAGTGCAGGGGGGCCAGCGTTCAATTCCTGGTCAGGGAACCAGAACCCACATGCCACAACTAAGAGCTCACATGCCATAGCTAAAGATGCCACAGCTAAGACTCAGAGCAGCCAGATAAATAAATAAACATTTTAAAAAATGATCATTGTACATCATGACACAGCATTGGTATTTTGATATGTGGAAAGGGGTAGCAGCCCTCACCTGTCACCACCAGTGCTCAGAAAGCATTTCTGGCCTAAGATAATCTAAGAGCTCACATGCCATAGCTAAAGATGCCACAGCTAAGACTCAGAGCAGCCAGATAAATAAATAAACATTTTAAAAAATGATCATTGTACATCATGACACAGCATTGGTATTTTGATATGTGGAAAGGGGTAGCAGCCCTCACCTGTCACCACCAGTGCTCAGAAAGCATTTCTGGCCTAAGATAAGATGTACTGAAATTGAATCCCGTGGGCTCCCAGTGATCACTCAGTGACTTCATTTTGTAGGGACCCACTGAAGTCCATTGTCTTACTTACACCTTCAATGAGAAGAATGAGTCTATCGCCAATCGATTCCTCGTCCTGAGCATTTTGTCCTACTGGGAATGAGATTCTTTAAGATCCTAATTTTTACTAACAGGTGACTGCTTAGAAAGTGTAAGTGATATGGAGATGTACCAGCCATGTGCTTTTTGGAGTTTAGAAGGTTTGCAATTTTTATGTTTCCAAATGGGATCCAACCTTACTGCTTTTCTGTTTATAAAAATATATATTCTCATTGCCAAGAAGTGAAGGTAACTATAAATGAAGATACATAAGACAAATGCCATCTTAAATCCACCCCTGAGATTTAGTTACTGTTTACATTCGGTTCACATCCTTTCAGGATTTTTGTCTAAGTAGCAAGTAACTCAAAGACTTTTGTCTGCGCCAGAGGGGGAAAAATGAAATTGAGAAGCTAAAAGTTTCAAAAATAGGAGAAGCACACTCCTATTTCTGGTGTGGCAGTAAACAGAAGGAACAAGAGCCCAGAGCCATGCATAAGGCTCCCTAATGTAATTAGAAAGTCAAGCCTATCTGTTTCCTTCTGGCATTGGGAACCCTCACACCATGCAGTATGCAGCTTTAAAAAAAAAGAAGGAAACCGACATAATATCTTTCCTTAAATGCTCATGAGGACTAAGATATTAGCCCCTCGCCCATGGAGAATTGATGTAACTCTTGATTTACTATAAAAATCTGCTGGGGGAACAATTGCGTTTCTCATCACCACCACTGACAGATTCATGCTCAGAACAAGGCTGCTTTACGTTGCAGGGGGAATATTTTTCCTAAATTCAACCCACAGAGTAATTGTCCTTAAAATGAAACTACAAAAGGTGAGAGGATCCTTAGGAGGCACTTGGGCTGACAAATGGCTCTGCTGCAGCCATCATCAAAAAGACAGGGTAATTTCCATCACCTCACCAGATCCTGGCTCCCTTCCCTGCGTGGTGGAGCTAGAAATTCACGTGCAAGACTCCTCACTGGATGCTTCCCCAAATACCAACCCGACAGTGGACATAAGGATGCCTCGAAACGACTATCATCACACACAAAGATCAGGAATTCTCATCGCTCCTGGGGCTATAATCATATCCATCATCTCAGAGTGGTGCGATTTATTGGGGGACACACACGTGCCTCTCCTCCTGTATTTCTGTTTAGATCACAATATCCACATCTGCTACACACATACTGAAATGTACAATGCTTTCTCCTCGACCAGATCCACTTTTTTTCTTATGGCTTTCTGAATCAACCGACTGAGGAACCAAGCATTTGTATGCAACTGATGTGCGTATAATTTCCCAGAACATGGATACATGTGAAAATCAAGCCAAAAGAAAAAGAAGAGTGAGGCAAAAATAATACACACCAGTAAAGCCTTATTTTTCACAAAATCCACGCTGATTTCCTTTGGGCCATGGACCAGGGCTTCTTTGAGCTCAAATTCTAATCTCCTCATCACCCAGTGGCCTCCATTCCTTCATTTCTGTCAATGTCTTCTGGTCACCTCTCACTGTCCCAGCCACAATCTACTTTCCCCAAACCAGGCCTCACTGACTTCTTCACTCTCAGCCAGTATTACCTGAGATTGCTGAAAGAGCCATGCCATCCTCGGCTTCCATACCCGAGTTCCTCTCTCCCTCTAGGACTCTCCTAACTCCACCTGCTATTAAATTGTATCCTTTAAACAGCTGCTGCAACCCTTGACCTAGGAAGTCTAAACCTGTCACTCCAAGGTAGGCAGTGTGCTCCACAGGCTTGTATTCACCCCGTCAGAACCCACCGAATTCCAGGAGGCAATTCAGTTGCCTGGGTCGCTCGCTGTTGAAGGAGGGGATCATGTCTTCCATCTTTGTTTTATAGATACTGAGTATATGGTGGAACTCAGGAAATGCTGTCTTCAGAGAAAAAGGAGAGAAGTTAGTTCAAGGTGAATCAGTGCATTTTTGGCTTTGTTAAGATGAAATTGAATATTTTAGTAGGAGAAGAACCAAAATAGTTATTTCTGTGGGGAAAGACACATACATATATATGGATGTGTAAACACATGTACATATATATCTTTTGTTGTTGTTCATACATGTATCAGCATAAATGTGTATACATGTGTATGTATTAGTCACTCAGTTGTGTCTGACTCCTTGTGGCCCCATGGACTGCAGCCCATCAGGCTCCTCTGTCCATGGAATTCTCCAGGTAAGATTACTGGAGTGAGTTGCCATTCCCTTCTCCTGGGAATCTTCCCAACCCAGGTCTCCTGCATTGCAAGCAGACTCTTTACCATCTGAGGGACCTAGGACACCCCTATATACATATGCATGCACATTTATTTATATGTATATACATCACATATATTTATATGTATATACATGTGTAGGGCAAGTGTGTATCTATGTATCTGTGTGCCTGTATGCATGCATGTATGTGTGTATATATACACATGCATGGATGCACACAAGCATGCTATATATTTATTTGAGTCTCCCTGGGTCATCTAACAGCAGATCTACACAACCCACAGTCCACACAAATGAAATTAAGATGATCACGACTTAAAGGGACAGGTAAGGACTTTCAGCCAATTTTCAGTAAATGGATATTGATGTTTCCCTTTGAAAGCACAGGCACAGCATGTGCAGCTGGTGACACTGTGTGGGCCACCTGCTACCTCGTGCTTCTTCAATCATGCTTGATTACAAAGATGACAGAGAAAAATACCAGGGAGCCCACACTGATATGTATTTTATCATTTAGTCTGTGTTTGGGCAAAGGAGTTCAAACCACACATGTCAGCAGTCTACAGGACAGCCTGGGGCTCTGGCCACCTGCCGCAGCAGAGCCCTTGCTTGGTGTCCATGTGCTCTGTTAGCAGGACAGAGAGCAAATCCAACTGGCCACAGTAGGTGACAGGAGCTAAAGATCAGCCCTTCCTGAAACCGACCCGTGGCCTCGCTGATGCTGACACTGTTCTGAATAAATTTTCCAGTTCTCTTGTCCTGTGTAAATATATTTAAAAAAAGAAAAAAAAAATCATCAGTAGTGAAATAAAAACATTTTATGAAGACTAGTAGAGTTAGCCTTGCTCTCCTTTGGACAATGCTTCACAGTTTTGGGGGGCTTCCCTAGTGGCTCAGAGGTAAAGCATTCACCTGCAATGCAGGAGACCCAGGTTCAACCCCTGGGTCAGGAAGGTCCCCTGGAGAAGGGACTGGCTACCCACTTCAGTATTCTTGCCTAGAGAACTCCATGGACAGAGGAGATTGGCGGGCTAGTCCATGGGGTTACAAAGAGTTGAACACAACCGAGCAATTAACACTTCACAGTTTTTTCATTGTCTCACATCTATCATTTCGTTTGTTCTCTATAATAACAGAGGAAAGAAGATAGAATGTGATTCTTTTTTTACATGAAGATAATGAAAATAGAGAGGTAAAGTTTGTTCCCATAAATGCTCATGATAAGTCTTGAAAAGTCCTGTGTATTTTGTGTCAGATATTTACCCTAACACAAAAATGCAAAATAGTAGAATGATGGGCTTAGAGGCAGAAGATCTTTGAGTTTGTCCACGTACATCTAAGGACTTGGGCAAGTCATTTGCTTTCTCTGGGACTGATATTCTTATCACTGGAAAGGAAACCCCTGCCTTTTGCATGTCTGAGGAGATGGTGCATATGACAGAATGTTGTGAGTTATGAAGGGCTAACTCCTACAAGGGGTTGCTACCACCATGCTGAGTAATATCATCAACACTGACTGTTGGTCTTCAGACACCCATGTGACAGAGTCTGAAGCCTGAATCTGAATTTATGATGTCCAGAGAATACACCGGCTTCTATCATTCCTTTGCAAACTGGTTACTTATTCAAAAATTGCAGACTGGTTTCATCTTTTATTAACTTATCTGTTGATTAAAATATCTTCTGTTGCTTTGATTCTGAATATTAACACTGGAAGCTTTAATGAATGAAAGATGGGCACTTTCATTGAAAATAAGTCAAATGAAATTGAAAATGTGTTTGTTTAGTTGAGAATCAAAATGCCTACAATCAAGTCATGCTACTGTGTATGAAACAATGGAGTGACTATCTCTGATAGAAGCGTTGTCACCTGAAGCCTCTGTAGGAGAAATTTTCAATTTATATAAGGATTTGTTCCAGAAGTTCACATATAAGTTTATACTTATTGAAATTTATAATTCAAATCACACAGAAAAACATGTTATCCATGTCAGTTCAGCCAATTATTTAATGTTGCTTGAAAGAAAGTGAGAGTCACCCTGTCGTGTCCAACTCTTTGTGACCCCATGGTCTATACAGTCCATGGAATTCTCCAGGCCAGAATACTGGAATGGGTAGCCTTTCCCTTCTCCAGGAGGTCTTCCCAACCCAGAGACCACATTGGAAGTATATTCTTTACCAATTGAGCCACAAGGGAAGCCCATGATGTTGCTTATTTTATTAATATTTTTAAAAATTTGGCTGTACCTTGCAGCACGTGGGACTGAAATTGTAGTTCCCAACCAAGGATCTGTAGTTTCCCAACCCAGTTTTGTTTTTTTTTTTTTAATTTAAATTTATTTATTTTAATTGGAGGCTAATTACTTTACAATATTGTATTGGTTTTGCCATACATCAACATGAATCCGCCATGGGTGTACACATGTTCCCAATCCCGAACCCCCCTCCCACCTCTCTCCCCATACCATCCCTCTGGGTCATCCCGGTGCACCAGCCCCAAGCATCCTGTATCCTGCATCAAACCTAGACTGGTGATTCATTTCTTATATGATATTATACATGTTTCAATGCCATTCTCCCAAATCATCCCACCCTCTCCCTCTCCCACAGAGTCTAAAAGACTGTTCTATACATCTGTGTCTCTTTTGCTGTCTCGCATACAGGGTTATCATTACCATCTTTCTAATTTCCATATATATGTGCTAGTATACTGTATTGGTGCTTTTCTTTCTGGCTTACTTCACTGTATAATCGGCTCCAGTTTCATCCACTTCCAACCCAGTTTTGAACCATGCCCTCTGCATTGGAAGGCAGAATCTTAACCACCAGGCAGGCAGGCAAGTCCCACCAATGACTGTTTAATCACAGTGTGGGCAAAATTGAAGAGAAATAATTTTGCTATGTTTTGGATTAAAAGGAATTGTGTGGACCAGCACAATTTTAATCTATTCACCATTCTTAGGGGAAAATTTACTCATGAATGGGAACTGTGAGTACACATTCCCACTTTCAGAACAGTCGGGAAAGACACTCCCCTGCCAATGAGAAGAGTCCCTGGGGCAGGGGACTCTCTCCACAGCTGTGCTGGGCACCTGGCACAGATGAGGAGGCACCTTTCTCCATGCGTCTACCGGGCCTCTCAAAGGAAAAGAAGAAAGCGTTCCACCCACGCGTTGGGACTTGACACAGTACATTCCTATATATAGAACATTCATACTTTAGGTGTTTATATGTCATAATTTAGGTGTTTATACTCCGATGCATTTCCTAATTTTTATTCCCTGCTGTAGACATGTAAGACTGGCAGTCTGTAAGATCTAAAAACCAGAAATCATCTGGCCCCTGGTTAGCCTTGTTACTATGGCAGCTTGGTTGGCCTTTTCAAGCTTAACATTCAAATCCTCCAGTGAAAGAAAGCAATATGAGAAATTAACATCTTCAGTAATTGAGGCAGACCTGATATTAAAGGACATTTATTCAGGGAAAAAAAAAAAACTTCATTGTTCGTGCTTTCACAATAATGCACCAGCTATTATTTAGCTTTGATCTGATGCCATCGGTATTTTTCCAGTGTAATTTTTGCTTCTGATATGGGTATGACCTTGGCACAGACCTGAACAGTTACTAGAGAAAATAAAATCAGACTCGCTCCTTGGGGCAGATGTGAAGTGCAAACAATCAGAGGCAGAAATGAAGCTAAATAACTTGGAATTGAAAGCTGGGCTATTACCAGTGCCTAGGAAAATAATTAATACTCCAAAGGTTAGACAAGTTGGAAAGCACGTGGAACTGAACCCAGCAGCACAGACAAGGGTGCCCCAGGACAGTTGAATCTGGACGGGCTCATGGGTACCTGGGCAGATGAGCTGCCCTATTTGCTATCCATGGCTTGCCAATCAGGAAACCCAGGATCCTGAGAAGGGGCCAGAAAGTCTTCATATATCAGATGGTGGAATTACCCAGAAGTTAGAATTGCTCCACCTACAGAGATTTTGATTGGGTTGATTTATGGCAGCCCCAGGTGATGCTAGTGATAAAGCACTAGACAAGGGTGCCCCAGGACAGTTGAATCTGGACGGGCTCATGGGTACCTGGGCAGATGAGCTGCCCTATTTGCTATCCATGGCTTGCCAATCAGGAAACCCAGGATCCTGAGAAGGGGCCAGAAAGTCTTCATATATCAGATGGTGGAATTACCCAGAAGTTAGAATTGCTCCACCTACAGAGATTTTGATTGGGTTGATTTATGGCAGCCCCAGGTGATGCTAGTGATAAAGCACTTGACTGTCAATGCAGATGTAAGAGACACAGGTTCAGTCCCTGGGTGGGGAAGAGCCCCTGAAGGAAGAAATGGCAATCCTCTCCATTATTCTTGCCTGAAGAATCCCATGGACAGGACACAGGATTGCAAAGAGTCAGATACGACTGGAGAGACTTGGCACAAACCACGCACTGCTATTTGGGGGCTTCCCAGGGTCGCCAGTGGTAAAGAATCCACCTGCCAATGCAGAGGACACAGGAGTTGTAGGTTCAGTCTCTGGGTTGGGAAGATCCCCTGTAGGAGGGCATGGCAACCCATCTAGTATTCTTGCCTGGAAAATTCCGTGGACAGAGGAGCCTGGTGGGCTACAGTTCAGGGAGTCTCAAAGGGTGGGACACAACTGAACAACTAAACACACACACATGGCAGCCCCAAGAATCTGTGAGTCACACTTTGGGAAACACTGTACTAGAGAGTAGTGTAAGATTTCACACTTCATCTGGGATAGTAATAAAGGAATACATTGAGATTAAAAGGAGGTAACGTCAAAGGGTGTACAGATGCCCAGCATCAATTAGCAGTTCCACATGAAGCTTGAAACACACCAAGGATGAAGCCAGCAGATGAAAAACAAACCCTAGACCTGTTCTGGGCTTTGGTCCCCATACAGCTTAATTGAGAGGGATGCAGAGTACAACATGAGAAATGCTGGACTGGAAGAAATGCAAGCTGGAATCAAGATTGCCAGGAGAAATATCAATAAGCTCAGATATGCAGATGACACCACCCTTATGGCAGAAAGTGAAGAGGAACTAAAAAGCCTCTTGATGAAAGTGAAAGAGGAGAGTGAAAAAGTTGACTTAAAGCTCAACATTCAGAAAACGAAGATCATGGCATCTGGTCCCATCACTTCATGGGAAATAGATGGGGAAACAGTGGAAACAGTGTCAGACTTTATTTTGGGGGGCTCCAAAATCACTGCAGATGGTGACTGCAGCCATGAAATTAAGAGATGCTTACTCCTTGGAAGAAAAGTTATGACCAACCTAGATAGTATATTCAAAAGCAAACATTACTTTGTTGACTAAGATCTGTCTAGTCAAGGCTATGGTTTTTCCAGTAGTCATGTATGGATGTGAGAGTTGGACTGTGAAGAAAGCTGAGCGCCGAAGAATTGATGCTTTTGAACTGTGGTGTTGGAGAAGACTCTTGAGAGTCCCTTGGACTGCAAGGAGATCCAACCAGTCCATCCTAAAGGAGATCATCCCTGGGATTTCTTTGGAAGGAATGATGCTAAAGCTGAAACTCCAGTACTCTGGCCACCTCATGAGAAGAGTTGACTCACTGGAAAAGACTCTGATGCTGGGAGGGATTGGGGGCAGGAGGAGAAGGGGACGACCGAGGATGAGATGGCTGGATGGCATCCCTGACTCGATGGACGTGAGCCTGAGTGAACTCCGGGAGTTAGTGATGGACAGGGAGGCCTGGCGTGCTGCGATTCATGGGGTCGCGAAGAGTCGGACACGACTGAGCGACTGAACTGAACGGAACTGGTGGATATTTTGATCTGATGACTCTGCGGCCTCTTTTTCATCTAAGCCTGAAGAACCCTGGCATGCTTTTTAGCTGGACAGTTACATAGAGGAAAGGACTTGCTTTGAGAGAAGATTGCAGGCAGAGACCTGGTGTGGAGAGCTGAACCGGATGTAAATCATCAGGAAGAGGTTGAAAGGGAAGCGAAGCCCCGGAAGGGAAAGAAATGACAGCAGCGCCACTGTCGAGAGAAGGAATGAGTTCTCTTAATATTGATACTTGCTTCCCTAGACAAGTCAGCCCTGGAGAAAGAGTTGCCCAAACAACTGATTTGGTTCTGCCAGCTTTGGTTCACACCCCGAGGGTGCCTAGGATGGTGGCAGGCAATACGTGAAAGAGTGGAAAGGTTGAACCCTGAAAAGTATGTTTGATGGACGTGGAGCTAATGGGAACACACGGACCTGTTGGTTTCCACTGGGCTTAAAGCTGACAGAGTGGGAAGAAAGCACAGCTCAGGGTTTTAAGAGGCAGCTCCTGTGGCTGAACGAAGCCTGCATCTTCGTGTTACTGATTTTTAGCTTCAGAAACCCTGGGCAAAATATTTGAATTTCAACTATTTTATCAGTAAAATGTAGATAATTATAGTTTCTACCTCTTGGGTTCTTGTGGGGATTAAATGTGAAAATCAAGGTAAAGTGACTAGAAATTACTGGGTAGGTGCTGCCCAGGAGGGATGTTGCTATATTAAGAAGTTCTTTGTCTTCTCGGCCTTTCTCTGTCAATCAATCCTCCTTCTTTTCATGTGCTCCCTGACCACTGACTCAGTCCTTTCAGCGTGTGCACTCACGCTGCAATTTGCTCCATGTTTTAGCACTCCAAGCCAACCTTGCTTTCAAACGAGACTGCTTGAAGGATTCAACTCGACTCGTCATTTCCTCACCAACTGTTCGTTTTTGCCTCCACCCATCCCTCCTCAGCTACTCTCGCCAGTGTCCCTGGTGAGACGATTGCTGAATCTGCAGGTACTGCTCGAAAGGTTGTGTGGAGGGCTCCTTGCCAGCCCTGGCACTCGCCCACTCCCTCCTCCTTGGGTCTCTCTACCTCCTTGCTGGCCATTCTATCAGGCTCACCTTTTCTCCATTTCGTGAGCTATCATCATACCTTCTCAATGTCCCAAATCCTTCCCTGCATTGTACCACCTTCCATTGCTCTGCCTGGCTCTCTTCGTCTCTCAGCTGCTTCCATCCCTATTGTAGTTCTTTTTCCCAGTGTGTTATTGGAACCTTCTTAACCTCAGAACGTAAAATCTTTTAGACTTCCAGAAGTCTCCCTAATGTTCCCCACATCTCACACACCCCCTGCAAAGCTTAGTAAATCCACCAAATTGCAATAACGACTATATTTCTAAAGTGTAAATGTCTTATTTCCTGTTCCACTCCACCCAGTGTTTCTACATTTCAGTAAATGGCTTCATCACGGGACCTGGTTGTCCAGGTCATAAAGCTGGGAGACATCAGTGCTTAAATGCTGGCCACCTCATTCCACAGCAATGTTGTCAGAAGGCAGAGCAGAACTGCCTCCAAAATGTACCTACTTCTTGTCATGTCTCCTTAGTCCCAGCCACAGTGACTTCCTTCCTGGACAGCCACATGTTTGGTCTTCCTGCTTTCAATCTTATCTATCTGCAACCCAGTCTCTACCTAGCAGCCAGGGCTACATCAGGTCACCCTCACCGCTCAGGGCCTTTAAACACCTTCCTAGAGCATCTCCCATGAACCTCCGACCCTTTTGCCCTGGCCTTCCTGGTCTCCTGTGATCTGGCTCCTGTTAACTCCTCCAGCACCATCTTGGATCAGTCTCCTCTCTTGCTATGCTCCAGTCTCACTGGTCTTTTCATTTCTGGAGTAGGTCTAGTTGTTCGCCTACCTCGAGGCACAATATTACCTGAGTACCTTTCTGGAATATTCTTCCGCCTGGAACATTCACCCAGCTCTGTGTATGACTGCTTCTTTCTTAGCTTTCAGGTCTTTTCTTCCAAAACAACTCCTTAGAGAGGTCTTCTCGGAACATCCCATGCAAAATCCATTTTCCTGGCCCACACTTCTCAACACACACCTTATTTCCTCTGTAGCACTAACGATAATTTGTACTTATTTTATCCATTAAAATTGTTTTCCTGGGCTTCCCCGGTAGCTCAGGGGTGGAAAGTCCGCCTACCAATACAGGAAACATGGGTTCAATCCCTGGTCTAGGAGGATGGCACATGCCACAGAGCAGTTAGAGAGCTCAGACATGATCTCCACTATGGTTTCAGCTATCCCTTAGCCCACCCCAGAGATGCCAGCTCACCCCCTCCACCATGCATGGCTCCCCATTAGGAATCATTTGTCTCTTCCCAACCCTGCTCTCCTTTGGACTGTCTGTGCCTCAGGGACAGAGTATTTGTCACTGTGTTGCCAGAACCTATCACCTTACATAGCATACAATTGGTGCTCAGGAAAAAAAAAAAGTCAAATAAATAAATGAATGAATAAATAGCCCTCTCAGAAGGTTCTTAAAATAGCTGCATTAGAGTACTCATTTATACATCTTACCAAATTTGATAATTTTAAACAAGAAATTCAATATGGCACATAGAGTGAATTAACACCATATGGGCCACGGTACTAAAATTATATATAATAGCATAATTATACCTAGTATCAGATAATTAGATGTGATAAGTGACTTTAAAAGCCTTTTGGTACATTTTCACTAATGGTCAATTCTTGGTAATCCTGCACATTTTCAGTCTTGCCAGTCGACATGTAGCTTAGTAACAACCCATTTTACTTGCAAGAGGCTTGTATCTGTGGTGTGTTGTTTTTCTTTCTAATGGTACAGCAAATGTTACTTTATACATTCATTACACTCGACAGCATCAGTCAAAGGTAAGTGGAGGATCATCTCCAAGGACTTCCATAGCCCCAGCAAGACAAATATGTACAAGTGGTTTCATTTGTTGCAGACTAGAGAACATCAGTTTGCAAATAATTTTGACCTTAATCTTTCCCTAACTGTATTCTCTACCAGTCCCATTAAACAAACAAACAAAACCCTTTTTGTGCCTTGCAAGGTTGAAGCTCTGTTCCTCCAGCATTCTCTCTGAACTATGACCAACCTAGATAGCATATTCAAAAGCATAGACATTACTTTGCCAACAAAGATCCATCTAGTCAAGGCTATGGTTTTCCCAGTGGTCATGCATGGATGTGAGAGTTGGACTGTGAAGGAAGCTGAGCACCGAAGAATTGATGCTTTTGAACTGTGGTGTTGAGGAAGACTCCTGAGAGTCCCTTGGACTGCAAGGAGATCCAACCAGTCCATCCTAAAAGAGATCAGTCCTGGGTGTTCATTAGAAGGACTGATGCTGAAACTGAAACTCCAATACTCTGGCCACCTCATGTGAAGAGTTGACTCATTGGAAAAGACCCTGATGCTGGGAGAGATTGGGGGCAGGAGGAAAAGGGGACGACAGAGGATGAGATGGCTGGATGGCATCACCGACTTGATGGACATGAGTTTGCGTGAACTCCAGGAGATGGTGATGGACAGGGAGGCCTGGTGTGCTGTGATTCTTGGGATTGCAAAGAGTTGGACACGACTGAGCAATTGAACTGAACTGAACTGAACTGAACGCATATATGTGGAATTTAGAAAGATTGTAATGATGACCCTTTATTCAAGACAGCAGAAGAGACACAAATGTGAAGAACAATTTTGGACTCTGTGGGAGAAGGTGAAGGTGGGATGATTTGAGAGGGTAGCATTGAAACGTGTATATTATCATATGTGAAGTGGATCGCCAGTCCAGGTTCGATGCGTAAGACAGGGTACTCAAAGCCAGTGCACTGGGACACCCCAGAGGGATAGGATGGGGAAGGGGGTGGGAGGGGCTTCAGGACAGGGGTACACATGTGCACCCAGGGCAGATTCATGTCAATGTATGGCAAAAACTACCACAATATTGTAAAGTAATTAGCCTCCAATTAAAAAAAAAAAAAAAGAATCTGCCTGTAATGCTGGAGACCTGGGTTTGATCCCTGGGTTGAGAAGATCCCTGGAGAAGGGCAGGCAACCCATTCCAGTATTCTGTCTGGAGCGTCCCATGGACAGAGGAGCCTGGCAGGCTACAGTTCATGGAGTCTCAGATGACTGAGGGACTTTTGCTTTGCAAGGAGAGAGTAACTATCAATTATAATATTTTCCTGTTGCAAAAATGAATCTTCACTTCTCAAAGAAAGTAAGTGCTCAGTCGTGTCCAACTCTTTGCAACCCCATGGACTGTAGCTTACCATCTTAATCGTGTCTGACTCTTTGCGACCCCGTGGACTGTAGCCTACCAGGTTCCTCCGTCCATGGGATTTTCCAGATAAGAATACTGGAGTGGGTTGCCATTTCTTTCTCCAGGAGATCTTCCCAACCCAGAGACTGAACCCGGGTCTCCTGCACTGTAGGCAGATGCTTTACCATCTGAGCCACCAGGGAAGTCCTTTGGCAGTTTGGTATAAACCACTGTCAGGATTTCTGCCATAAGCCGTATGAGGTCACCATGGATGGCAGAGCAGGGCTCCTCACTTGCTCCCCTCACTTGCAGGGCATGTCATTCATTCACACAAGCGCACTGTAGAGTTAGTAAAGTACAGCAGAAAACATGTTTGCTAGGAGAACTAAGAACTAGAGCGCCAAGCTTCCTTACCTTGTCCTGAAGAATCCCAGATGAGCCCCTAACATGAAAGGTTGCTGCTGAACCACAAAAGACACCAGGATTCTTGGCCTCCAGAGAAGAGTTCAATCTGAGGTCAGTGATGAGGCTTGATCGCTCAGAGCTTTTGTGTAATAAAGTTTTATTAAATTATAAAAGAGATAGAGAAAGCTTCTGACACAGACATCAGAAGGGGGTGACATGCTGACATGAATCTTCACTTCCCAAAACATCCCTATGAAGTGTTTTAAGTACAGGGAAAGGGTGAAGGGAGCCATCACGTGAAAAGGGCTAGGGTAACTGCGGTTTTTGAGAACTTGGTGGAAGGAAATAATAGATGTGACCAAATTTCAGACTCAGTAATCAATTCAGTTTCGTTGCTTCTACTGGACAGATTTCATTGCTCTATTTGAAAATGTGGAACATAATTACACGAACAATTGTTATATATTCTCACATTTCAGAAAGCACTGAAATAGGAAGAGAAAGTTCAGTGCCTGCTTCCCCCTCAAGGCCCGAGGGAATCTTTTAGTTTCAACTCCACCTCTCAGACTCAGGGGACAGGGGTCCACTCTGAGGCTGAGAGGAGGAGTGGGAAAGGGGTGGCAGTCCCCCAGTCCAGACACCTTTGAGCACAGACGTCAGTAATCTTGGGCCAGCTCTGGGGTGGGGAGATGCAGACAGGGTGGGTGTAGAACTTGGCAAGGTGTTTGCCCCACAGAGCCGACATGGGCACTGTCTACAGCGTCCTACATACCAGATTCCCCTACTCAGCCTCAGGGAGTCATCCCTCCCCATCACGCCCTTAGGATGCATTCACAGCTCCTCTCAGTCTGCTGCGAGTTGCCAATCGGTGATCCTTTTCCTCATAAGCAACATTGCTTAGAAACATATATGACATTTGACTCTTAACCAGGTTACCCGGGGAACGGAACTAGGATGCCAGCCTCAGGGAGCAGTCTCTTGAAGAAAAACAAAACATAGGTTAGCATTTACCCACAACGTAAATGCAAGAGCACAGAGAAACAGACTCTGCAGTTTCTAAACCTTGTCAACCTATAAGATGAGAAGCTAGATTTCCGACAACATTAACTAGGAAACAGGCAAGACCAAACAAAACCGAAGCCCCTGTGTGGCTGAAAGTTGTCACAAATATCTCATCCCTCACTAAGTGACTGCCTTATTTGCTCCTGTGTTACTAGTGCCACACAGAATGTGTGTGGTGGGTGTGTGACTGTGTGACTGAGTTACTCAGTCACGTCCGGCTCTTTGTGACCCCATGGACTGTAGCCTGCCAGGCTTCTCTGTCCACGGAATTTTCCAGGCAAGAATACTGGAGTGAGTTGCCATTTTCTTCTCCAGGGATTGAATTTGTGTCTCCTGCATGGGCAGGCGGGTTCTTTACCACTGTGCCACTGGGGAAGCCTGCTGCACAGAGTAGGTACGCTCAGCAAACAAGGCGGAACAAATGAACGAGTGAATGCATAAAAGACCCTCCTGAAGCTTGACAATTGAAAATAAGAGGGGCCCAATTAAAAGTAGCAGGACCCTTCCTCGCTGAGTGAAGTGGAAGGTGATGCCCAATAGGGGTGGGACTAGTTTACTTAGAGATAAATGGCCATTCAAAATCCACTCCTGGGGGTCAACCCAGATAGACAGAAATATGTTAATTCTCCTTAGGCATTAAGGAAATGGAAATTTATGAAAATTTAAGAAAAATGCATATAGTTGTTTGAATGCTTGGTTAAAGAAGGCAGAGATGTCAAAAAAATTTATAAAGATTTTTACCTACAGAACTGTTAAAAGATAACCTATTTCCTGAAAACTATTGCATTTTGGCATTTTTATTCCTCTTTTAGTTCAAAAATTTCCTCTAGTTTATTGAAAATTAAACTTTCTTTGCATAATTGTAGAAATACTATGTTCCAAATAATAGGATGTGCATGCATGCTAAGTCTCTTCGGTCGTGTCTGACTCTTTTTGACCCTATGGACTTTGTCACCCGCTAGGCTTCTCTGCCCATGGGATTCTCCAGGTGAGAATACTGGAGTGGGTTGGCATTCCCTCCTCCAGGGGAGCTTCCCCACTCAGGGATTAAACCCACAACGCTTATGTTTCCTGCATTGGCAGGTGGATTCTTTACCACTAATGCCACCTGGGAAGCCCCAAATAATAGGATCAGTTCAGTTCAGTTCAGTCGCTCAGTCGTGTCCGACTCTTTGCGACCCCATGAATCGCAGCTTGCCAGGCCTCCCTGTTCATCTTCACTCAGACTCATGTCCATCGAGTCTGTGATGCCAATAGGATAGATTTTATATATTGAATGCTCACTTTTTGATTAACGAATAAAGGTGAAAGTCACTCAGTCATGTCCGACTCTGTGACCCCATGGACTATACAGTCCATGGAATTCTCCAGGCCAGAATACTGGAGTGGATAGCCTTTCTCTTCTCCAGGGGATCTTCTCAATCCAGGTCCCCTGCATTGTGGGTGGATTCTTTACCAGCTGAGCGAGAAGAGAAGCCCAAGAATACTGGAGTGAATAGTCTATCCCTTCACTAGTGGATCTTCCCGACCTAGGAATCGAACTGGGGTCTTCTGCATTGCAGGCAGATTCTTTACCAACTGAGCTATAAGGGAAATATATACTTTATATTTCTTTCTTTTTTTGTTTTTTTTGGTTTTGCTGTTATCACTCGCTCTTGACCTGTCAGAGACAAAGCTAGGTTACTGTCCTGTGATTCAGCTCAAGTACATTTCTGAACTCACAGAGTCACTTAGGAGTGTTTGCTGGGGCTGTCAGGCGAGGTGCACATTTGAATTAGCATATACATTTTTAACAGGGGTGGCTCATGTCATGTACGCAAACCCATCACAGTTAAGGCTAATTTATTGACTGAATTATAAAAATAAGTCTCTTCTTCAAACCAGCAGTACAGAGTCTAATATGTACTTATTTTCCTTATGGAGTAAGGACGAAGAGGGCTTCCTAGCTAGCGCTAGTGATAAAGAATCCGCCTGCCAATGCAGGAGATGTGGGTTCAATCCCTGGGTTGGGAAGATTCCCTGGAGAAGGAAATGCAACCCACTCCAGTATTCTGGCCTGGAGAATCCCTTGGGCAGAGGAGCCTGGCAGGCCACAGTCCACTGGGTCACAAGAGTAAGACATGACTGAGCACATGTGGGTACTGTGTGCTAAGCCACTTCAGTCATGTCTGACTCTTTGTGACCCCATGGACTGTAGCCTGCCAGGGCTACACGGAATGGGTTGCCATGCCCTTCTCGGGGGATCTTTGTGGCCCAGGGATTGAACCTGAGTCTCTGATGTCTCCTGCCATTGGCAAATGGGTTCTTTACTGCTAGTGCCACCTGGAGACATCATAACATATAAAGAAGCTAAAAATTACAGGCATATTCAGATACAAACAAACATGATTAGTTGTGGACTTGTTTTATTGAATAAACAGATTCAGTGCCTCCCTAAGGATCTTGATATGGTCATCCAGCTCCACTAGGAATTAATAGGCACACAGAAAAGTGTTATTTTTCTTAACAGCTGTACTAAAAATTTTCTTTACATATAATGTTTAAAAATTNTTCAGATACAAACAAACATGATTAGTTGTGGACTTATTTTATTGAATAAACAGATTCAGTGCCTCCCTAAGGATCTTGATATGGTCATCCAGCTCCACTAGGAATTAATAGGCACACAGAAAAGTGTTATTTTTCTTAACAGCTGTACTAAAAATTTTCTTTACATATAATGTTTAAAAATTATCAGCCTAAAACTGCAATTTAAAAAGTCTATTTATAGTTACTCTTTTTCTAAAAGAAGTATCATCTACTCTATTTAAAAATTAAAGTAAGGTGAATTTGCGTTAATATGTTTTTATTAATACACTGTGTTCTCTGAGTTCTCTGACATTAGAATGGCTGCAGTGTCTTTTTTTTTTTTTTAATCAGACTAAAAAGTGACAGGAAACTCTTGAGTATGTACTGTGAATGCCTAGGGAGATTGTGAGAGTGTCAGCTATGTCCCGGTGAGCACTTCTGGAAGCCTCAGTCATTGCTCAAAGTCTGGAGTGCTCTGAGCGTGAACAAGACTTCTGGTGGCTGTTCCTCATGACACTTATTACCACATCTGGAGCTTTAGCTACTGTTGTTTCCCCTCGGTTTTGGTCTGAAATTCCTCTGATTTCTCTCGTTCTAGAAATGAAGCCAGGGAAATGTCCATTCCAAGGTACTCAGCCATGGTGGTCATCATGTTTGGAGATATTATTCTAGAGAAAAGCAGAGGGAAAAAGTTCAGAATGCTTTAGAAGGAGTCAAAGAGACATCTTCAGGGAATTCCCTGGCGGCACAATGGTTAGGGCTCCGGGCTTCCACGGCAGGAGGCGTGAGTTCCATCCCTGGCGGGGGAACTAAGATTCCGCATAACACGTAGTGCGGCCAAACAAATACATAAACAAAAGAGAAATATCTTTGTAAAGATTACATGTGAATTCTTGTGCCTCACACTGTGCATGTCACTGCTGAGAGGGACAAACGCAGAAATGTTGCATCGCGGGCACTGAATGCTGTCTACAGAGCTTTGAAAAGTCCCAGTGCTCAGGCCACAAAGTGTATGTTGGTTGTTTGGTTGTGTCCAACTCTTTGCAGCCTCTGGGACTGGGGCCTGAGGGCTCCTCTATCCATAGGATTCTCCAGCAAGAATACTGGGAGTGGGTTGCATACCCAGGGGATCTTCCTGACCTAGGGATCAAACCCGGTCTCTTGCATTGCAGGCAGATTCTTTACCATCTGAGCCACCATGGAAGCCCCATTAGCTGCTTAATCCTGAAAAAATGACTTACTGTCTTTAAGCCTCAGTTACTCGAAGTGTGATAAACCACGCAAGGCTGTCATGCCGAGTCCGGCCCAAGTAGACACTTGATGAATCTTACACGTTGTTCTCTCTTCTCTTCAGAGAAGATAGTGGGTCTGGCCTAAATGCACTCACAAAGACTCTGGAACTTTAAGCATGAAGTTGCAGGTCCTCTTTCACCAGAGGAAGTGAGGAACTCACCAAAAATTCTTAATATTTTTCTGGCAATGCACTCGGGTTTGTTGGTCCTTTCTTTTCAAAATAGAATTTTATGTCAGCTGAACTAATAGAATTCACCTCCTGTCACTGGGGTTCTATTTGTTTTTCTTGAAGTTAATACTTTTTATTCTCTAAGAGGGCTTCCCAGGTGGCGCTAGTGGTAAAGAATCCACCTGCCAACATAAGGGATGTGCCTTTGGTCCCTGGGTCAGGAAGATTCCCTTGGAGAAGGGAATGGCAACTCACCCCAGAATTCTTACCTGGAAAATCCCATGGACAGAGGAGACTGGCAGGCTATATCTGTGTGGATATAAACAGTCAGACACTACTGGAGCAACTTAGCACTCTGTAAGAACCAACAGTTTCTGCATTTTCTCAATGTCTGGAATAAGCAAGCATAGCTAGAATTAGTCCAATACGTTGCCCTGGCATTATTTAGATATTATTCTTCCTTCAACCTTAAGAAAGATACAAGGTTGTTTTCTGGTAAAAGAGGTAGCAATGATGAGAGCAATTTGTTCACAACCAACCAAAATGATAGAGAAGTGATTTTTCACTTACTGTTTCAGGAACAATGCAAGATGCAAGAATCTGGGCACTATCAAGTACAACTGCTCCTCTAAAACAGCATTTACAATACTTTGGGCAGCATACTCCTGTTTCAACAATGGCAACAAAAGTGGATACCTGGAATAAAAAAATCACAAAAAGTTAGATTGTTAAAGTGGTATTTTTTTGCTGCCATGGTGAGCACTAATTACTAAATTTTAGATATCAAGTCATCAACGTATGTCTATAAATATGCAAATCATGTGTAAATATTAGAAAAAGCCTTGTGTTTTCTCTTGTGATCATATTGGAACCAGTGCTAGCACATTTCCAGCTTCCCCAGTGGCTCAGCGGCAAAGAATCCGCTGGGAATGCAGCGGCCCCAGGAGATGCGTGTTCAATCCCTGGGTCGCAAAGATCACCTGGATAAGAAAATGGCTACTCATTCCAGTATTCTTGCTTGGGAGATGTAATGGATGGAGCAGTCTGTGGGGTCACAAGAGTCAGACATGACTTAGCGAGTAAACAAAAGCTAACGTATTTAATTTCCTGGAGTGAACTCCTGGCCTTTATTGATCTTCTCCTCTGTGATGGTCTAGATCTATGGAGGGAAGTGCTTTGAGATTTTTTTTTCATATTTTTCTTTTCTCTCTTTCAGCCCAAACATCAGATAGCTGTATACTATCAAGAAGTGGAACTGCAAAATTATTTTACCCAAAGGAAAGTGCTCCTGAGCATGTATAATGTGGCTTTATTTTAGGCACACTATTGTTACTACAGTAAGCAAACTCAGATGTTTGCAAAATCAACTGGAGTTGAAATGGGATGAGCATGCAATGAAGCTCCCATTAGACATTACTTTGACATTTTATACTTTCATATTATGCTTCTATGTTTCTTGAACCACACCCCTCTTCAAAATTCTATTTGTGTGTGTGCTCAGTCACTTAGTTGTGTCTAGCTCTTTGCAATTCCATTGGCTGTAGCCTGGGAGGCTCCTCTGTCCGTGGGATTTTCCAGGCAAGAAAACTGGAATGGGTTGCCATTTATATGTAAATAATGTTTTTCATTACGTTTGGGAGGTTTTCAGCCATCATTTCTTTAAATGCTTTTTCTGATCTTTTCTCTTATTTCTTTGTTACTCTCCTTATGTATATGTTGATATGATTAAAGGTGTCCCAGCCTTCTCTGAGGATCTGTTCCTTTTTTTCCATTTATGTTCTCTCTTCCTTCTTGCATATTCTCTGTTCATTTGTCTTGAGGTTCACTTTTTTTTTTTTTCCTGCCAGCCCAAATCTACTGTTGAGCTGCTCGAGTGCATCTTCCTTTTCATTTACTCTTCTTTTCCAATCCCGAATTTACATTTGCTTAAAAAAAAAATCTGTATTTATTTATTAATATTTGATGAAACATTTCCATTCTAAAAGTATGGATTTCTTTAGCTCTTTGAATGGATTTAAAATAGCTGCTTTGAAGTTTGTCTGCTAATTCCAACATCTGGGTCCTTTTCAAAGCAATTTCCATTGCCTATGGGTTTTTCTCATGTATGGGTCACACTTTTCTGTGCATTTGCCTATCATACTTTTTTATTAAAAACAACATTTTAGATGACATATGGTAGCAACTCTGGATAACTGGCCTTTGTGACTGTTAGCTTGTTTGTTTCCTCAGTCACTTGGCTGAAACTAGTTCCATGAGGTCTATCTCTCCCCCAAGGTGTGGCTTCTGATGTCATTCCTTGAAGGACTCCATCCAGGGAAACTGTGGTTTTTAACCAGGCAATCTTTGACTGCCTCTTTCTCTTAAGCCTCTAGCTGGTCTGCCTCTATTTGTATCCTATCTACCTCTTATGCTGTAGTTTGCTAGCTGGTAGTGCTATTTTTCTTTTTTTTTTGAAGATGCTCTGATTTATGGTTTTATCCAGTGGCAGAAGGAGAAGGATGCCAGTCTTTGCTGCTGACTGTGACCTTGTCTGTCAGAACCCCTGTTATGAAGCAGGAGTTGGGTGATGAGAAAATGACTCTTCACTGGGTTTCTCACCTTAGTTATCAAACCAAGTCTGGGGGAATGGTAGGAAGTAATGCTGCCACCCAGCTGCTGTTACCAGCCTGTATGGGTCTTCCAGCACCCAGAGCCTGGGGGTTGGGGTCTGCTAATTTTCACTGTCGCGTAAGTCTACCACACATAGGTCTTTTGACACATGACTGATGCTCCAACAACAAAGAGCTATGGGAAGAGGAATTGCTTTCTTCGACAATAGCCTCTCCCCAGGTCTTTCCTGCCTTGGAGGTGGAGGAGCAAACACTGTCTGACTGAGTCTATCCGTTCATTACAGGCCTTCCACAGAAATCTGCTGCCAAACTATCCAGCGGAGCTCTCCCTCTCCGGAGACTGGTGTGCGAGTGCGCATGCTGCATGCTCAGTTGCTTTTTGGGACCCTACAGACTACAGCCTGCCAGGTTCCTTTGTCCATGGGATTCTCCAAGCAAGAATACTGGAGTGGGTTGCACTTCCTCCTCCAGAGGATCTTCCCTACCCAGGGATTGAACTCGAGTTTCTTGTGGCTCTTGCATTGGCAGGCCTGTTCTTTACCACCAAGCCACCTGGCAAGGCTCTCCAGAGACTGGGGGACAGGGGAATTACCACTGGTTTGCCAAGCCCCTGAAACTGTGTTCTGCAAGGCAGAGCTGTTGTGTGGAGGATGACTGTAGTTCCTGGTTCCAATGCCAAGGCCTTTCAGAGTTCTTACCAAACTTCTGTAGGTTTTGTTAAATAAATACATCTCAATGGATTGCATGCTCTTTGGTCAATCTCCAAATATTTTAAATGATTGTTTTGCTAATTTTGACTTGCATGGTAGATGTTTCTTTGTGAGAGCTTTTTCCCTGCTGTACTGTCAACTCCATCACCTGTTTTGACACTTTTAATTTAATTTTATGATTTCCTTGGACTCTAAATAGCCTCATTGCTTTTTAGACAGGCTTTTTGTTGGCTGTCTCTCTTTTCTACAGACATAGCTGATTCATAGCATTTGGTTCCTGTCAATCCCCTTTTTAGCAATTGTAATGACTACACTAGACCATGTCTATATTTTTCAATATACTCTACTGATTGGCTCCTTTGTATAAAAGTCTTCATATTTGTTTCTTCCTTGGTCTATTCTACCAAATATAAACTTATATCATCCTCCAATATTTCCCCACATATATTAGTCAATCTTTCAAAATATTTTATCTTTTGGATGATTTTTACTTAAGTATTATTTTTAGAAAAGAAATGATCTTCAACAACAATGCTAAAGATTTTAATAACTTCTCACTACCAACTTTTCTGTTATATTATAATATTCTGATTAGCAATTTAAGTTTATGTTTTCACAATACCATATGCTCATAACCATATTATTATCCTTAAATGGAATAAACTCATTAATTTAATGCAGGTTGAATGTTTTCTTTGACTAACTCAGGCATTCAACTGATGTCTTTTGTTTTACTTTTCATATTTCAAAATTTCAAAATGAAAGATGATAGTTACCTATATTGGAAGATTATCATAAGAGCAAAGATTACTCTAAGATTTCACTTACTTGGTTGAACAGCCCTCAAACATTCCAGTTTTGATAAAATATGGGCAAACAATGGTGGTTTTAATTTTGCTTTTTTGTAGTAGCTTTAATTCAAAGTAGAGAGACTCTGCAAAGCCACAAGCTGCAAACTTGCTGGCACAGTAATCTGAAACAGAGTGAGGAGCTGTTAGCAACAGACTTTGACAAGTTAATTCATGGAATTATTTTGAAAATGGAAGCTCCCTTCCCTTTCGGCTTATTCTGGGGGCAAAGTGAAAGTGTTAGTCACTAAGTCGTGTCCTAAGTGCACGATTCTCCATGCAAGAATACTGGAGTGGGTTGCCATGCCCTCCTCCAGGGCATGTTTCTGACCCTAGTATCAAACCTGAGTCTCCTGCATTGGCAGGCGGATTCTTTACCATCTAAGCTACCAGGGAAAGCATCCTTTAAAGTCATTTTCTGTGGCCACTCCACTCCTATAGCTCTATACAGCATCAGTTCAGTTCAGTTCAGTCACTCAGTCGTGTCCGACTCTTTGCGACCCCATGAATCACAGCACGCCAGGCCTCCCTGTCCATCACCAACTCCTGGAGTCCACTCAGACTCTCGTCCATCGAGTCAGTGATGCCATCCAGCCATCTCATCCTCAGTCGTCCCCTTCTCCTCCTGCCCCCAATCCCTCCCAGCATCAGAGTCTTTTCCAATGAGTCAACTCTTCGCATGTTGCCATTTCCTTCTCCAATGCATGAAAGAGAAAAGTGAAAGTGAAGTTGCACAGAGCCTATAATTCATCGACAACTTTTGAACAGATATATTAAGATTGCACTGCATTCGAAGTGTCATAGAGGGTGTGGCAGGGATTGTAAGACTATGTAGTCCCTACCCTTCAATTACTTTGTTAATTGAACACTTAGAAATTACCGAACACTCCTGTGTCATTCAAGGGAACAGAATCCAATTTAAATGGTTCCAAAGATTTTAAAGAAGGGACTGTCCACAAAGGTAAAGAAAGGCAGGGTAAAAGCAATCTATAAGAAAAGTTGAGCCTCCCGGGGTTATCAACAGTGGAAGCCACTATCACCTTCAGGGCTGAAGGGGAAAGGCCAGGGAAAGTGTTGCTGGGGCCAGAGAGGAGAGGCCCAGGACAGCAGCTGGTGCTATGGAAGGTAGGAGTCACTTCCAGAAATGCAACTTAAACAAGACAGGAAAATATCTCCTCCTGGGAGTCCAAGGGATTCAGTCCAAAGAGGATCAACTCCAGATCACTGAAGAGTAAGAGGGAGGGAGAGGCAAAGGCTGAATAACCAGCTAAATCCCACAGTTCTAATTACCATAATCCCCCTTACATACTTTCTTCTGAACCTTTCCCATTTCCAAGACGTTCTTTGCCCCATATGGTTCTGAAGCTCTGTCTTTGAGAACCAGCAGCCTAGAAACATGCAATTTAAATTGAATGTCTCTCTAATGTCCCTTTTGTGATCTTTGTTATTCAGAGTGTTTACGTAGACCAAGGGTCACCAATTACTTTGCCCCTAGAGCTAGATTGTGGAATGCCAGGAAATTGCTTTCAGTGATACTGCAAATTAAAAAGCAGAGTCACAGAACCTCAAAAGACATTGATTATCCAGCCTGCTACTCAACGGGGGAGGTCAGGTACCTCCCATATTAACTCCCCTATCTGTAAGCTCGGTGAGAGGTTTTTTATATTTTAGTAACAAAGATATACTTTACTTCTCGTGTAAATAAATTGTCTTGATATCACATGTCTACTTTTATTTAAAAAATGACTGTTCCTTGCATGCACAATCATTCTGCCTTATACCTTACACTATTACTAAATCAGAATAAACTAATGAATGAATTCACAATCTCTGCAATAGATTCATGTTATAATAAGTGAAATTATCTATTTCCCATCCCTGGTTACAACGGCGATTTCTGGTATTCCTAAGTTATTGAGTGAAAGAAGTGAAAGTCTCTCAGTCATGTCTGACTCTTTGCAACCCCGTGGACTATACAGTCCATGGAATTCTCCAGGCCAGAATACTGGAGTGGGTAGCCTTTCCCTTCTCCAGGGGATCTTCCCAACCCAGGGATTGAACCCAGATCTTCTGTATTGTGGGCGGATTCTTTACCAGCTGAGCAATCAGGGAAGCCCAAGTTATTGAGTTTCTACCTTTATTCCATTAGTGTGTCAAGCTCAGCTTTATGTTTATTCATTTCCTGAAATAGTATTGCTAATCTCTTGAAAGTTTATTGCTACAATTGGTTTTCTTTTCATTTGCCCTACAGATAGTTTTTCATTTGTTCAGGCATTTATATGTGTGTGCAGTCAGTTTTTTCCAGCCTGTGGTGCTTATTTTCTCTTCTTTCTCATACTCAACTCTCTTGATAAAAATCACATGAATGATATGTTTGTGTTCTTTGATCTACAAATGAACTGCTACTTTATTTGAAGTATTCATAATCCCCCTAATTTTGATTTTAGTAATGTAATGCTCCTCTAGAGAAAAATATTAATGGGTCTTTTGCCTGATTTTTTTTTTTTTTCCCAAGGAGGTAGGGAACCTGCAATGCGGTAGACCTGGGTTCAATTTTTGGGAAGGGAAAGGCTACTCGCTTCAGTATTCTGAGCTGGAGAATTCTATACAGTGTATAGTCCATGGGGTCACAAAGAGTCAGACATGACAGCACTTTCACTGCCTGATTTTTTATCCTTAATTCTTCTTCTTTATCTGTTTTTTTTTTTTTCCACTGTGGTTATGATTTGAACCCCTACTTCAATCCTGAACACAAATTTTAAACAAACAGAGATCCTGCTGTCAGGAAGATTTTAGTACAAACAAGACTCCCAAGATTGGATTTCCTGTCTGGTCCTCTCCACTGAACTTCAAACCCATGTTCAGCTGCCTTCTCTCAAAGGTCTAATGAGTACCTCCTATTGTGCCTGTCTCTAACCAATGCCTTCAATTCCCTTTGCTCACCTGCTTCTCCTGTGGTCTTCTCTTCCTTAGTAAATAGCAACTCCATCCTTCTAGGTACTGGGGCCCAAATCCCTGGAGCCATCATGGGCTTCTATTTTTCTATCACATTCCAGAACAGTCCTTCAGAAAGGCCCTCAAACATGCATAGATCCTTCAAAACATACACAGATCCTCCACCCTGATCCAAGCTAGTAGCTGTGGTACCACGGTTGCTGTCTTTGCCTACTATAACCATCAAAAGCTTCCTAACCGGCCTCTCTACTCCTACCACTGGCCCCCATTGTCTACGCTCAATGCAAGAGCCACTCTTCCGATCAAAACCCTCCAGCACTTCCCATAGAACTCAGAGTAACAGCAAAAGACTCTACAAATTGCTTGCGGAAGATCCAACGCGATTTGCCGTCTACCTCTCCAGTCTGCCACCTCCACTGTCCCCTTTGTGCACGCATGTTTGTCGTACCAGTCTCCCTGCTGCTCCTGAAACAACGAACCAGGCCTCCTTCCTTTCAGGTCTTTGTCCATGCTGGTCTCCCTTCCTAGAATACTTGTCCTCCAGAACTCCAGAAGCTGGCTTCCTTACTTCTTTATGTGTCTACTCAAGTAGCACTTGGAGAAGGAAATGGCAACCCACTCCAGGATTCTTGCCTGGAGAATTCCATGAACAGAGGAGACCGGCAGGCTATAGCCCGTGGGCCCTGCAAAGAGTTGGACACGACTTAGCAACTTTCACTTCACTTCTTCAAGCAGCACTTGGTCAGAAAACCCTTCCTTTGCCATCTTACTGAAAAGAACAGCCCTCTATGCTTGACATATTGGTCTTATTTTTCTCTATAGCAACAATCATCTCCTTACATATAATATTGTTATTGTTCAGTTGCTCAGTCATGTCTGACTCTTTGTGACCCCATGGACTGCAGCACCCCAGGCTCCCCTGTCCTTCACCATCTCCCAGAGCTTGCTCAAACTCATGTCCATCGAGTCAGTGATGCCAGCCAACCATCTCATCCTCTGTCATCCCCTTCTCCTCCTGCCCTCAGTCTTTCCCAGCATCAGGGGCTTTTCCAATGAGTCAGTTCTTCACATCAGGTGGCCAAAGTATTGAAGGTTCAGCTTCAGCGTCAGTCCTTCCAATGACTATTCAGGACTGATTTCCTTTAGGATGGACTGGTTGGATCTCCTTGTAGCGCAAGGGACTCTCAAGAGTCTTCTCCAACACCACAGTTCAAAAGCATCAATTCTTTGGCACTCAGCTTTCTTTATAGTCCAACTCTCACATCCATATGTGAGTACTGGGAAAACCGTAGCTTTGACTAGATGGACCTTTGTCAGCAAAGTAATGTTTCTGCTTTTTAATATGTTGTCTAGGTTGGTCATAGCTTTTTTTAAAGTCATGCTCTTTTTAAAGCATAGCTTTTAATTTCAAGGGCTGCAGTCACCATCTGCAGTGATTTTGGAGCCCAAGAAAATAAAGTCTGACACTGTTTCCATGTTTCCCCATCTATTTGCCATGAAGTGATGGGACCGGATGCCATGATCTTCATTTTCTGAATGTTGATTTTTTAGCCAGCTTTTTCACTCTCCTCTTTCACTTTCATCAAGAGGCTCTTCAGTTCCTCTTTGCTTTCTGCCATGAGGGTGGTGTCATCTGCATATCTGAGACAATTTCTATTTCTCCCGGCAATCTTGATTCCAGCTTGTGCTTTGTTCAGCCCAGCATTGCTCATGATGTATTCTGAATAAAAGTGAAGTAAGCAGGTGACAGCCCATATATAACATATACACTCTTCAATTTGATGTCTCCCCACTAGCATACAAGCTCCACAGGGGCAAGGAGTTTACCTGTTATGCTGTGTCCTAGCATGAAGATCAATACCTAGACCCAGATAGGTACTTAAGAGATATGTGCTTGATTTTAGACGAACGCACCAGTGAGTAGCAGCTTGTGGCAAGCAGCAGCTGGAAGCAAGACTTGAGTTCCCTGACTGGCAACTGAACCCTGGTCACTTTGATGGAATCCAGGAACCTTAACCACAGGGGCCAGTGACTAGACTATAAGTTCCTCGTCTTTGCTTGTCTGGTAAGGAGGAATCAGACAAGAAGATAGAAGCTATACAGGAAAGTAAAGTATTCGGAGAGCAAAGTACATGCAGAAAGATGCACAGGGCAAACTCATCCAGAGAGTTGCTAGAGTTGTACCTCTGGGAAGCTTGAATCCTCTATAAGAGGAAGTCTCAGGGTCTTTGTCTTCTTCTTGGCCAATCCTCTTCTTTTGACCCCCCTGGCCAGTTTGTCTCAGGACCCACACCTGGGTGTGCATATAACCTTCAGTCAAGACAACTTTTATCACAAAGGCATATGAGAGGAAAATAGCAAGGCTTACTATGGTTTACCTACCTTCCCCACTGCCTTTTTGACCCCGTGAAGCCTTTTGCTCATCCCCCAAAGATGGGAAATGTATGACCTCTTGATCTTTTGCAGGGTTTAGCCCTTCCCTGATCCTACCATAAAGTACCCAATGTCTAGTTATCTACCCTATTTCTGTTCTTGTTTCTTATATTGAAGCGCAGATCTCAAAATGCAGACAGGATGATAGTCATAAATATGTAGGCTGAAGCCCATTTGTCTCTTGCCTCAGGAAATGTAAACACAAGCCTGGGAGTGAGTATCCGGCCTGAAACCCCTCTTTTTCTCACCCCAGGAGGGGTGAACAGGGGGCCAGCTGTAAATGTCTAGCCTGCTGCCCATCCATCTCCTGCCTCATGTTGACTGAATGAGTAAGCACGGGTGTGGATGGCCATTGTTG
This sequence comes from Oreotragus oreotragus, assembly GCA_006410675.1. Classification (NCBI taxonomy): domain Eukaryota; kingdom Metazoa; phylum Chordata; class Mammalia; order Artiodactyla; family Bovidae; genus Oreotragus; species Oreotragus oreotragus. Next base: position 148,665 of record SJYX01008576.1, on the reverse strand, counting down.
AAAGTAGGTCTTGATATAAGTGCTATCCAAGATTCATCAGACAAGTGCTCTGCATGTAGAGATGAGAGACGACTTCTGATGGAAAGACCAAGGAAGGCTCCTGCCTGAGGAACCTCTGATCCTCATTCAGGTAGGACTGAAAGCTGGTGGCACCTTGGTTAAAAGCTCCTGCTTCCTACCAGAAACACCTGGGTTCAGACTCTAACCTTGCCACTTACACCCTTCTCACCCTCCATTTTCTTAACTGGAAATGAGTAATAAGGCTTTTTTTCCTAGAGTTAATGTGAAGATTGATGGGGTTAATATAGGTCACATTTGGCAGACACAAAAAGCATATCTCAACACATGGTCACTATTAGAAAAGCAAAAATTGGAGGAGGCATTCTAGATATGGGGTTTCCCTGATGGCTCAGCAGTAAAGAATCTGCTTGCCAGTGTAGGAGACAGGAGTTTGATCCCTGGATCAGGAAGATCCCCTGGAGGAGGAAATGGTAACCCACTCCAGTAGTCTTGCCTGGAAAATCCCATGGACAGAGGAGTCTGGTGGGCTACAGTCCATGGGGTCCCAAAGAGTAGGCCACACCTGAGCACACACAGCACATTCTAGGTCTAGAGATGGATGTGGGAAAGCAGTTAAAAGAGGCAGGGAAAGACAAGATGTGGCTGGTGAAAAGCAGAAGGTCTCCTCTTTCTGTACATGAGGGCCATACACGGGCAACATGAGATAAAGATGAAGAAGAGATGGTTGTAGCCAGACTGTTGAGGATCTTAGACGGCAGTCATATGTGTGAACTTTATTCAAAGGCACCAAGGAGTCATTGAAGACACTGCATGGGGTTGCAGATGGGNATGTCTCCCCACTAGCATACAAGCTCCACAGGGGCAAGGAGTTTACCTGTTATGCTGTGTCCTAGCATGAAGATCAATACCTAGACCCAGATAGGTACTTAAGAGATATGTGCTTGATTTTAGACGAACGCACCAGTGAGTAGCAGCTTGTGGCAAGCAGCAGCTGGAAGCAAGACTTGAGTTCCCTGACTGGCAACTGAACCCTGGTCACTTTGATGGAATCCAGGAACCTTAACCACAGGGGCCAGTGACTAGACTATAAGTTCCTCGTCTTTGCTTGTCTGGTAAGGAGGAATCAGACAAGAAGATAGAAGCTATACAGGAAAGTAAAGTATTCGGAGAGCAAAGTACATGCAGAAAGATGCACAGGGCAAACTCATCCAGAGAGTTGCTAGAGTTGTACCTCTGGGAAGCTTGAATCCTCTATAAGAGGAAGTCTCAGGGTCTTTGTCTTCTTCTTGGCCAATCCTCTTCTTTTGACCCCCCTGGCCAGTTTGTCTCAGGACCCACACCTGGGTGTGCATATAACCTTCAGTCAAGACAACTTTTATCACAAAGGCATATGAGAGGAAAATAGCAAGGCTTACTATGGTTTACCTACCTTCCCCACTGCCTTTTTGACCCCGTGAAGCCTTTTGCTCATCCCCCAAAGATGGGAAATGTATGACCTCTTGATCTTTTGCAGGGTTTAGCCCTTCCCTGATCCTACCATAAAGTACCCAATGTCTAGTTATCTACCCTATTTCTGTTCTTGTTTCTTATATTGAAGCGCAGATCTCAAAATGCAGACAGGATGATAGTCATAAATATGTAGGCTGAAGCCCATTTGTCTCTTGCCTCAGGAAATGTAAACACAAGCCTGGGAGTGAGTATCCGGCCTGAAACCCCTCTTTTTCTCACCCCAGGAGGTGTGAACAGGGGGCCAGCTGTAAATGTCTAGCCTGCTGCCCATCCATCTCCTGCCTCATGTTGACTGAATGAGTAAGCACGGGTGTGGATGGCCATTGTTGAAAGTAGGTCTTGATATAAGTGCTATCCAAGATTCATCAGACAAGTGCTCTGCATGTAGAGATGAGAGACGACTTCTGATGGAAAGACCAAGGAAGGCTCCTGCCTGAGGAACCTCTGATCCTCATTCAGGTAGGACTGAAAGCTGGTGGCACCTTGGTTAAAAGCTCCTGCTTCCTACCAGAAACACCTGGGTTCAGACTCTAACCTTGCCACTTACACCCTTCTCACCCTCCATTTTCTTAACTGGAAATGAGTAATAAGGCTTTTTTTCCTAGAGTTAATGTGAAGATTGATGGGGTTAATATAGGTCACATTTGGCAGACACAAAAAGCATATCTCAACACATGGTCACTATTAGAAAAGCAAAAATTGGAGGAGGCATTCTAGATATGGGGTTTCCCTGATGGCTCAGCAGTAAAGAATCTGCTTGCCAGTGTAGGAGACAGGAGTTTGATCCCTGGATCAGGAAGATCCCCTGGAGGAGGAAATGGTAACCCACTCCAGTAGTCTTGCCTGGAAAATCCCATGGACAGAGGAGTCTGGTGGGCTACAGTCCATGGGGTCCCAAAGAGTAGGCCACACCTGAGCACACACAGCACATTCTAGGTCTAGAGATGGATGTGGGAAAGCAGTTAAAAGAGGCAGGGAAAGACAAGATGTGGCTGGTGAAAAGCAGAAGGTCTCCTCTTTCTGTACATGAGGGCCATACACGGGCAACATGAGATAAAGATGAAGAAGAGATGGTTGTAGCCAGACTGTTGAGGATCTTAGACGGCAGTCATATGTGTGAACTTTATTCAAAGGCACCAAGGAGTCATTGAAGACACTGCATGGGGTTGCAGATGGGATGAGATGATCAGAATAAACCCACTCTAGTCAAGTGTAAAGGAAAGACTGAGACATTCATGTGCAAGTTTTTACTGTAGCATGGAATTTTGAATGAGATAAACCTGGCTCCCAGCCCCAACTCTACAACATTTTATCATGTTAGTCTCTCAGAGACCTCAGTCTCTTTGTCTGCTTCATGGAGGCAGAAGTCAACATGAAGCTTCAATGAATTAAAACATAAAGAATGCTTAGACTGTTCTGATATATAGGAGACACCCTATTAAGCTATTTTGAGCCTCTCTGGGCAGTTACATTGGGAGAGAAAGAATACGACAAACTCTAAAGGCATTTTGCAGACAGATACAAAAGGACTCAGTTCTTGCAACTGCTTAGAAATGTAAAGGATTCTGATGTGTTCCTGTTATGTGTCTACATCAGCCGGGATTCTTAATCGCAAGTAAAATAATCTGGTCTAATTGGATTAAGTGTTTAAGCCTGCCTACCTAGCTCATAAAGTCTTCAGAATATACAAAGAATCAGGCTTGGAGACTATTTAACAGGAACAGAACACAAATCATACCACCAAGCCCCTACTGTTGCTATGGGGAGCAGACATCGCAATTCTCACTTCAGAACCGGGCAACAGAAACCAGAAACTCTCCCCTTGCTGTCCTGGGAAGCCCAAAGCATCAAACCACGACTCTTGCCAGAAAATGAACTCACCTGGTACCTACTATGTCCCCAGTCTCCTTTAAGCAGAAGACTTACCTGGCTATAACTGATGGGGGTGGAATACATCAGACACCTTCGCCAGAGCTGCAAGGGAGGTGGGCAAGGGAGTTTCCTGAGACGGGACTAACCACACGGGAAATACCCCAAATATAGATAGAAAGTGGGGGTTTTCTTTTGTTTGTTCATTTTTAACACATTTGTTTATTTTATCTTTTGGCTGCAGTGAGTCTTCATGATGCAGGTGGGCTTTCTCTACTTGTGGCAAGTGGGGGCTACTCTTTGTTGGAGTGTGCAGGCTTCTTCTTGCAGTGGCTTCTCTTGCTGCAGAGCACGAGCTCTAGGGTGGACTTCAGCAATTGTGGTATGCGGGCTCCATAGTTGTGGCACATGGGTTTGGTTGGTCCTCGGCATGTGGGATCCTCCCAGACCAGGAATCGAACCAGTGTCCCGTGCATTGCAAGGCAGATTCTCAACCACTGGACCACCAGGGAAACCTAGAAATGTTTTTAAAAGATACTTAGAGGCCACAAATCATGACAAATGTCAATTTCTGCTGTTAACAGAAATTAGGACGTCTGGAGAAAGAGGTTTTTTTTTTTTTTTTTTTTGCTCAGGGTAAGGAAATGTTGAAAAATTGAGTTTGGGGGAGAGATTTCAATGGAGTATTCGACAGAATACATCTAGCAGACATTGGATATGGGTTTCAAGGTCAGAATGGCATTGGGGGGGATGTCATCCAAAATTGGAGATTGCCCACACTTTCACTGCTGAGAGTATGGGTTCCATTCCTAGTTAGGGAACTAAGACCCCACAAGCCACATGTCACTGCCAAACAATTTTTTTAATTAAAAAAATTTTTTAAATTGAAGATTGCTGAAGGAAATCAATCCTGGGTGTTCATTGGAAGGACTGATGTTGAAGTTGAAACTCCAATATTTTGGCCACCTGATGCGAAGAGCTGACTCATTTGAAAAGACCCTGATGTTGGGAAGGGTTGAGGGCAGGAGGAGAAGGGGACGACAGAGGATGAAATGGCTGGATGGCATCACTGACTCAATGGACATGAGTTTGGGGAAACTCTGGGAGTTGGTGATGGACAGGGAGGCCTGGCATGCTGTGATTCATGGGGTCGCAAAGAGTCAGACACGATTGATTGGCTAAACTGAACTGAACTGAACGAAAGCAATGAAATTTATGAAACTGTCTGCTAAACTCTTAATGAGTGGTTTTGGAAATTTCTCCTTGATTTTGTTTCTTTAATTTTGAGAGTTTGCTTATATTTGATAAAGTGAAAATACACAATGAAGCCGGAAAATCTATATTGTTGGATTTCATAAAGTGATAAATTTATCTTCCTATAAGTTTTGTGCTATGGGCTTCCAGGTGGCACCCTGGTAAAGAATCTGCCTGCCAGTGCAGGAGACGAAAGAGATTCTGATTAGATCCCTGGGTCAGGAAGATCCCCTGTAGTAGGAAACAGCAACCTACTCCAGTATTCTTGCCTGGAAAATTCCATGGAGAGAAGAGCCTGGAGGGCTATAGTCCATGGGGTCCCAAAGAGTTGTATGAAACTGAGCATGCACACAAGTTCTGTACTGGCCAAATAACTATTCCATTCAACATTTAATGAAGTGTTCAATTTTTATTAGAATTACGTAATGTCTGATTGAAGTATATAATTTATCTAGAATTATTACAATTAATTTGGTTATTTTAGCAAATAATTATTACATAATAATTATAATTATTCATTATTTAGGTTTTTTTGGTAGAGAGGAATGTTTGCTTTTATCAGAAGGCTGGCAATCTAGAACTGTTAGAATTATAAGTAATAATTATAAATATAAAATATATAAGTTATGAATTATAATTTAACTAAATTTATTATAATTATAATAAAGTATATCAATTAATTAGAATTATTTCAGTTTTGACCTTTTAGTCTTAATGCACAGAATATTAATTAATAGATATCTTGATGAATCAAGAAATACCAGTTACAACTTTACAAGCAATATTCATATCATTGGCCAGTTTAGGAGACTTTATATGTATTTATTGAAGATTGCTGAAGGAAATCAATCCTGGGTGTTCATTGGAAGGACTGATGTTGAAGTTGAAACTCCAATATTTTGGCCACCTGATGCGAAGAGCTGACTCATTTGAAAAGACCCTGATGTTGGGAAGGGTTGAGGGCAGGAGGAGAAGGGGACGACAGAGGATGAAATGGCTGGATGGCATCACTGACTCAATGGACATGAGTTTGGGGAAACTCTGGGAGTTGGTGATGGACAGGGAGGCCTGGCATGCTGTGATTCATGGGGTCGCAAAGAGTCAGACACGATTGATTGGCTAAACTGAACTGAACTGAACGAAAGCAATGAAATTTATGAAACTGTCTGCTAAACTCTTAATGAGTGGTTTTGGAAATTTCTCCTTGATTTTGTTTCTTTAATTTTGAGAGTTTGCTTATATTTGATAAAGTGAAAATACACAATGAAGCCGGAAAATCTATATTGTTGGATTTCATAAAGTGATAAATTTATCTTCCTATAAGTTTTGTGCTATGGGCTTCCAGGTGGCACCCTGGTAAAGAATCTGCCTGCCAGTGCAGGAGACGAAAGAGATTCTGATTAGATCCCTGGGTCAGGAAGATCCCCTGTAGTAGGAAACAGCAACCTACTCCAGTATTCTTGCCTGGAAAATTCCATGGAGAGAAGAGCCTGGAGGGCTATAGTCCATGGGGTCCCAAAGAGTTGTATGAAACTGAGCATGCACACAAGTTCTGTACTGGCCAAATAACTATTCCATTCAACATTTAATGAAGTGTTCAATTTTTATTAGAATTACGTAATGTCTGATTGAAGTATATAATTTATCTAGAATTATTACAATTAATTTGGTTATTTTAGCAAATAATTATTACATAATAATTATAATTATTCATTATTTAGGTTTTTTTGGTAGAGAGGAATGTTTGCTTTTATCAGAAGGCTGGCAATCTAGAACTGTTAGAATTATAAGTAATAATTATAAATATAAAATATATAAGTTATGAATTATAATTTAACTAAATTTATTATAATTATAATAAAGTATATCAATTAATTAGAATTATTTCAGTTTTGACCTTTTAGTCTTAATGCACAGAATATTAATTAATAGATATCTTGATGAATCAAGAAATACCAGTTACAACTTTACAAGCAATATTCATATCATTGGCCAGTTTAGGAGACTTTATATGTATTCTGGAAACAGTGGCAGACTTTATTTTTTGGGGCTCCAAAATCACTGCAGATGGTGACTGCAGCCATGAAATTAAAAGACACTCCTTGGAAGGAACGTTATGACCAAACTAAACAGCATATTAAAAAGCAGAGACATTACTTTGCTGACAAAGGTCCATCTAGTCAAGTAGACCTTTTCCCAGTAGTCATGTATGGATGTGAGAGTTGGACTATAAAGAAAGCTGAGCACTGAAGAATTGATGCTTTTGAACTGCGGTGTTGGAGAAGACTCTTGAGAGTCCCTTGGACTGCAAGATCAAACTAGTCAGTCCTAAAGGAAATCAGTCCTGAATAGTCATCGGAAGGACTGACGCTGAAGCTGAACCTTCAATACTTTGGCCACTTGCTGGGAAGAGCTGACTCATTTGAAAAGCCCCTGATGCTGGGAAAGGTTGAGGGCAGGAGGAGAAGGGGACGAGAAAGGATGAGATGGTTGGATGGCATCACCGACTCAATGGACATGAATTTGGGTAAACTCCCGGAGTTGGTGATGGACAGGGAGGCCTGGCATGCTGCAGTCCATGGGGTTGGAAAGAGTCGGACGTGATTGAGTGACTGAACTGAACTGAACTGATACGCATTCTGGAAGATATATTTTCTACTAAGCACTGAATTTCAGTCTCTGAATGGTTTTCCTACCTCATAGAGCTAGTGTACCAGTCAGGATTTGATCAAGAAGCAGAACTGCTATGCATGGGCTTTGTTACAGGGGTTAGACCTGTCTGCACGTGTGGGAGCTGGTGGTGCAGTCTCTTGTTGGCTGTGCGTCCCATCTTAGGATCAAGAGACGGAGCAGTCGGGTCAGCCAGGCAGACCACTGAGGAAGTGAGCTGGGAGTGGTTGAGAGCGGGGAGCAGACACTGATGAACTGGAGCCCCGCAAAATCAGCCGTAGCCTTCAAGATCAAATAGGGCCCCCACCGGCGGCCCCGACGCCACCAAGGTGGGGAGAAGCTGCGGACTCAGCAGAGAGATGCACCCGCACCTGCTCTGAACCTCTGAAATACCGAAGAAGCAATCTCGCGAGAGGTGGGGTGGGGCGAGGTGGAATGATGCGTCACACCAGCCCCACCCACTACGGGGTCAAGGGTGATGTGCACACGTGTAGGCTGTGGGCCCTGGAGCCTAGCTCTGACCTTCCGAGTGCCCCAAATATGGCTGCGACTGCCCTTCCTGTCCTCCCAGCAAATGTCTCTTGTGACCAGCGCTAACCCAGAACCGTACAAGGAAAGGAATCCGCAGAAACACAGACCTGGCTGAGCCAAGTCAATGCACCACGGTTGTTAAGAATTTCTACTCATAATATTTGCATTTTACACGTTATCTCTCTGTGTAGAACATTAGTAGACATTGGACAGCCAAAAAAACATCCTCTTGGATTACACTTTTTATGATTTTGACTGTAAACAGTTTTAAATAAATTTTGATCACATCGCTTGAAAATGTGCAAGTAACTTAATCCCTCAAATATGACTTTTATTTGAGTGTCTTATTTAATATCCTAGCACCTACAGATAACACTTAAAGATGAATGAAGCAGTTGTGGAGGATTTTAAACTAATGGCAATCCACTCCAGTATTCTTGACTGGAGAATTCCTTGGACAGAGGAGCCTGGTGGGCTACAGTCCATGGGGTCCCAAAGAGTCGGCCACTACCGAGCAACTAAAACACTTAAGTAGACATATTGAATCACTGCACACTAAGCAGGAGCTTTGCTCTGCCCTCTGTTCTGGCGACAAGTTTCAGATGCATTAGGAAGAGGGGGCTAATTGGTTCTTTTGAGAACCTCAGCTACCCAACTTCTGCCCAAGGGTCCTGCGGTACTGGATGCCCTTCCTTTTTTCCTTTAAACTCTAAATTTGTTTATGGAGGTTCATTATTCTTCATCCATCCTACCCTCTCTCCTTACTTTTGACCTCAGACTCTCTTCTTTCTGAGATTATTTCCTCTCTCTTGCTCATTAAGCTAATAGCCTAGGAAGAGGGGTGAGAGAAAGTTCTTTGAAAGCCACTTCTTCCTTGAAGCCCTTAAGTGATGAGATTTTAATGATCTATCACTTTCTTCTTGGTAAAACAAGGCTGGGGAGGGGGCAGGGGGGAGTGAAGGTCAGAGTCATCTGCCCATAAGAAGAAAAGTGAAACTTCAAAGACCATCTTCTCTTTAGAAACACATAAGCCCTCCTGTCTGATTCTCATCTGATGTTGCAATTTTTTTCCCTTTTTTCTCCATATTACTTAACAAAGCAATCGTACTTATAATTCACTTGCTTGACTGTGTTTTGGATTTTGTGAAAAATAATAGCTTCATTTCATGTATTAGTAAAAAACTAATTTTAGATGTATGTCTTCCTAGATATATAGGTAGGCATGTATATTGATGGATGGATAAATGGACTGGTGAATGGGTAGACAGATAAATACATTGAGTGTTAGAGGAAGAGGCTATTGGAAATCATTTACCTCTTGTTCCTTTTTAACATCAATGATTCCACTTTTCAAGTTTAGAAAGACAGTCCACTAAGGGAATCTTGCTGCTGCTGCTGCTAAGTCGCTTCAGTCGTGTCCGACTTTGTGCGACCCCACAGACGGCAGCCCACCAGGCACCCCCGTCCCTGGGATTCTCCAGGCAAGAACACTGGAGTGGGTTGCCATTTCCTTCTCCAATGCATGAAAGTGAAAAGTGAAAGTGAAGTCCCTCAGTCGTGTCTGACTCAGCAACCCCATGGACTGCAGCCTACCAGGCTCCTCCATCCATGGGAGTTTTCAGGCAAGAGTACTGGAGTGGGATGCCATTGCCTTCTCTGAAGGGAATCTTATTTGTGAAATAAAACCCCTTTGGGATACAGGTATATATGTGTGTGTGTGTATATATAGATATGTAAAATAACCTTCAGAAAGTTCTAGAATTGGGGAATTCTGAATTACAAACCACTGATAGTTCAAGTTCCTTGTTTTATGTATAGGAAACTAAAGCCCAAGAACGCAAGCAGTAAACTTAAACATAGGAGCCAAAAGTTGAAACTAGATTTCCTAAATCCTATTGTTTTCTACTATGCCATTTGGAGAAATACATGGCCTCAGCAGCTTTCATGTAAAATAGTCTCATTTGATCAAACACAATTTAAGGGTCAATGCTGGAATACAAATGATACAATTAGGAGTTGGTAGATTTATTTCTTCATGTGTACCAAATCATGTCCTACTTAAAAAATTATGGCTTTTGTAGTTAAACTACAGCCTGAGACTGGATATTGGTTGTTTCTAGTGAATTATTAGTAATACTTTTAAGATGTGGTTATGTTTTTTAAATTTATGTTTTAGAAATATATACTGAGATGTTTATAGATGAAATGATCTGGATGTCTTGGATTTGATTCAAAATTAATCAGTATTGGGGGAAAATAGATGAAACAAGACTAGCCTTATTGATAATTATCAACCTGGGTGATGCAGGCACAGGAGCTCTTTATACTATCCCTTCTTCTTTTGTTCATGTTTGAATTTTTCCATAACAAAAAGTTAACTTAGAAAAAAAAATACTATCACTGGAGCACTGGGATAATGACCATAGGTTCTGGAATCAAAATGAGGGAGATTTCAGTTCCAGATTACCAGTTACTGCCTCTCCAGTTATAGAATACATGTAAAGTAGCTTCCTCATAAAAATTAAGTGAGATAATACTTGCAGAACCCTTTAAACAACCCCAGCACATTTGTAATCACTCAAATTTTGCCTATTATTGCCATGATTGTCATTATTTGAAAAGCTGCCTTATCTCAGGGCTTTCTGTTCCTTCACATCTTCTGTAACAGTTAAAAAAGAAATATGAAATGAATAAAAGATGTGAATACTATGATCCTAGGTTTTGAGATAGAAGGAGTACTCATTGAAGTTTGTATAAGACATGCAGCAAAGAAGTCATGAAGCTTGATTGCTGACTGCAGAAAGGAAAAGAAAAGAAATGCTTTTGATTATAAAGATGAATCTTTACCAAAATCAGAGCAGTCTTATATCTTACACTCAGCTGAGAAGTGGGCACCACAGGTGGCTTTGGCCTGGAACTGGATGTGTGGTCTGTCACAGCTATCAGATTTCATTCATTCATTCATTGCCAAAGGAACTGTTTGGTGTTGACTCCCTTTGGCTTCTCTTCTCTTTCTGTATTAGTCTTTACTCCTTAGTTCTTCCATCAACTGTTTTTCTTGTCTTTTTTTCATGGCATAGCAATTTATTCGTAACACAGACCACATTCAATAAAAAGGTCAAGAGACCCACTGCTTTGCAGAAGACTTTGGTAAGGGGTAGGGTGGGTGGTGGTTGTTCTGCCCCTAAGTCGTGTTCAACTCTTTGCGACCCCATGGACCATAGCCCACCAGGCTCTTTGCTTCTCTTCTCTTTCTGTATTAGTCTTTACTCCTTAGTTCTTCCATCAACTGTTTTTCTTGTCTTTTTTTCATGGCATAGCAATTTATTCGTAACACAGACCACATTCAATAAAAAGGTCAAGAGACCCACTGCTTTGCAGAAGACTTTGGTAAGGGGTAGGGTGGGTGGTGGTTGTTCTGCCCCTAAGTCGTGTTCAACTCTTTGCGACCCCATGGACCATAGCCCACCAGGCTCTTATGAACATGAGGGGGTGGGTAGTCAGCAGTATTTAGCCAGTATCCATTTTAAACACAGCTAAGTGTATGGATGTAGAAACGAAAAACTGGTGTCTTACATTGCTAAGGTAGAGGTCCTTATCAGTTCACATATACATTGTTAAGTGCAAAACAGTTCAATAATTCTATCATACAAGCCAAAGTCTTTAGACTCTCCTATGAGTCCATATCCAGAGCGCTTGTCCAGGGCACCTCTGGCTGTCACCCTCACCCACACATTGTAACTGGTCCAACCTCTCCTCAGCCTCTTTCATCACCACCCTAGTGTGCTCCAGATAAGATCCCCCTACTTCAAGCTCTTTGTCCTCATTTTTCCTCCACCTCAAAAGCTGATGTCTTAGGTATTGGTATGGCTTGATTCCTTAATGTCTGATCAGATAACAACCTTCTTGGGGTGGCCTCACCTGACAACCAATTAATACAATAAACCACCACCTGAATCCGCATTCATTATCTCTTTTCTCTGTTTTGCTCTTCTACCCAGCATTTATCATCTTTTAACACATTATGTAATTTACTTACTTACTTAGAAAATGATGATGTTCTCCCCAGCCCATGAAGGCCTATATTTCTGACTGTTTCCGTCTTTTATGGATTGCCAGTGCCTAGGGCACTAGCCGACACATGCCTGTGCGCTAAGTCACTTCAGTCATGTCTGACTCTGCAGCTCTACGGACTGTAGCCCGCCAGGCTCCTCTGTCCATGAGATTCTCCAGGCAAGAATACTGGAGTGGGTTGCCATTTCCTTCTCCGAGGGATCTTCCCGACCCAGGGATCAAACCTGCATCTCTCATGTCTTTTGCATTGGCAGGCAGGTTACCTGGCCCAAAGTTAGTGTTAAATAAAAATTGTTTTTTGTTTTTGTTTATTTATTTATTTGACTCTGCCAGGTCTTAGTTGCAGCACAAGAGATCTTTGTGGCTGCATTGGGCCCTTAGTTGTGGCACGTGGGATCTAGTTCCCTGACCAGGGATTGAACCTGGGCCCCTTGCGGTGAGAGCATGGGATCTTAACCAGTAGACCACCAGGGAAACCCCTAAGTAAACACTGTTTAATTGAATGAATGATAATGAATAAATGAACCAGGGAAAGAAGTCCTGAAAGAACTGTAAAGCATGTCATCACCAGATGTGTCGCTCATTCATTGTTAACTGGCAAAGTTCATTTCCCTCTTCTGTCTCCCAAGTCTCAGCCTGAGGGTCTGATTTACCCGAAAGTTAGAGCAGGGACACAGCTGGGTGACTTCACCTTTCACTTTCCTGCACTGGAGAAGGAAACGGCGACCCACTCCAGTGTTCTTGCCTGGAGAATCCCAGGGACAGTGCAGCCTGGTGGGCTGCCGTCTATGGGATCGCACAGAGTCAGACTTCACCTTTCACTTTCCTGCACTGGAGAAGGAAACGGCAACCCACTCCAGTGTTCTTGCCTGGAGAATCCCAGGGACAGTGCAGCCTGGTGGGCTGCCATCTATGGGATCGCACAGAGTCAGACATGACTGAAGCAACGTAGCAGCAGCAGCAGCAGGAGAGCAGGGATGTGGATCCCCTTTCTAAAAGAACTGCCATGTCACTGTGTCACCATCTCCTATAGCCCGAAACATGAGCTCATCTTCTCGATTCAGTAAATCTTAGCTTTCCACATGTAGGGTGGGGGCTGCAGAGTGTTACAAGGTTCCAGAGCTTAACCAGAGAGAGTTTTAAGATCCATGCTTGGATTTAATGCCTTGACCAGTTAGTAACTGTCTTAGAAAAAGACTTATCTGGAATAATAAAATATCCACTTAGAATATTTTTTTAAATACATTCAGGAACTTCCCTGGTGGTCCAGTGGTTAAGACTTCGCCTTCCAATGCAGGGGGTGCTAGTTAAACCCGTGGTCAGGGAGCTAAGCCTCCACATGCCTTGTGGCTATAAAACCAAAATATTTTTTAAAAATCATATTGTAGCAAATTCAATAAAGACTTTAAAAATGATCCCCATCCAAGGAAAAAAATCTAAAAAAAAAGAAAAAGGCTATACAAAATACATTCAAAAGAAGACAATTTGGAGAATTCCCTGGCAGTCCAGTGAGTAGGACTCTACTCTTTCACTGCCAAGGGCGCAGGTTCAATCCCTGGTAGGGGAACTTAAGTCCCACAAGCCAAGGGACACGGCCAAAAGAAAAAAAAAAAAATTCAAAAGAAGAAGACAATTTTGTTAATCTAAGTATATAGAAGCAACTCAAACTGCTAACAAAGTATTACCAACAAGAGGAATTCTTAGCTTTGTTTCTTTGAACACATAGAGTTTATTTATTACAAAAGCATTTATTTGTGTTAACTATCTGAATGTACTGTTAAAGGAAGAAAAAGCTATACTTTCTTAAAAATGTTCAACATTTAAAAAATTATTTAGCAGTTTTAAAATTATGTATCAATTTATTTAGGAAATATTATTTTCTAAAAGAGTAGGAAGGGGTTTGCAGCTCAACCCACTTCCACCTGTCCCCCACACTTGTTAGATGTTGACACCCCCCCAAGTCCACACAATTGTCTTACAACCGTTCAATGATTTTTGTAAAGTAATGCTCAGCATGTAAAGTGAAATGTCAGAAGCACAGTGTTCCCCTTGAACTCTTCCTTTCATCAGTGTTCTTCCTTAACAGTAAGTTAGAATCTACGTCTTGCATTTTATAACAGAGCATCCTCTTAAAAGATTCTACATGGGACATTTAGGATGAATTACAATTTATATCAATTTCCCCCTTGTAAGAAGAAAACTCTCTCTCAGAATAAGATTTGTCAGAAGGTGACAGCTGTTTTTTGTTGGACCCAGATTTAGGTAAACAGTTAAGACAGTGGAGCTTTTACTAAGATGATTTAATAAAGCTCATTAATGTGGCTGATTTACATAGCTGACCCGAATAGAATATGAAATTCATCTTTCTGCTGCAGTAGGGTGTCATCAAAATATACTGATGTATTAAATGCCCTGCCGATGTTAAATTTTAATCCTGAATATAATCAACCTTGTTAAGACAAAAGACGACACAAAGGGAGAAATACTGGGAATACTGGAAACAGTTCACATGTATTTTCCTTTGTTTTAAATTATATAAAATGCTCAGTTCCCTCAGGAAAGTATTCCCACCATTATGGAAAAAAACAAAAAACAAAACCCATGAGTTATTTTTGAGATTATAGATCAAAGCTATTAGATCAATCAATACAAAAGCCAATGAGTAGTCAGAGACGCGCTTAAGCTCTCAGCACCCCCTTGTCTCGCTCAGCTACATCCACAGCCATGAGTCAGCAAGAAAGCGTTTGACCCAGCAAAACTCACCCTCATGTCTGAATTGTGAGTCACACGATTCTGAGCCTCAGAACACAAGCCACTTGGATGTTTTCTATTTTCTAGTTCCACACTCAGTGCTCTCACTCTTCACCACACAGTGGGTGGGTATCATACAGTCTATTTGCCAAGTATGTGATTTTTCACATATTAAGGTCCCATAGTACCCCTTCAGCTTTAGGCGAGAGGAAAAAGAGAGGGACTCAATTTTACATTTGATCCCAGTAGTTCCTGGCATAGCCTTGGCTGTGAAACCTGTAAAGCGTGAGAATTAAGCTATGAAGAATAATGATAAAAACAACTGGTAGCAGCTATCATTTACTTGAACAGTAATGAGAAGCATTCAAAGTGTTTTCTGAACACCAAGTCCCTTCATCCTATCAACCGGCCTGTGCAGATTACTATTCCCTGTTGACGAGATGAGGAATCGGAGGCAGATGGGACCCCAGGCAAAGTCACATGCTAATCAGTGGGCAGCAGGGAGCTGAACTTGAGAACTGGCTGGAGCCTGCACTCACTGTATCATGATGGCTTTTCTGTAGTGGCAGTATTAGCGACAGTGGAAGATTACGCCAAATGTAACAAAGTACAAGAGCAGGGGATATGAAGTCAGCCATGTGGGTTCAGGTTAAAGCTGTTCACTGAATGAATAGTGTCAGCTAAAGCAAACATTTCATTTCTCTAAGCCTTGATTTCCCCAGATGTAAGATGGATTTGGGTGTCCTGGATGGCTCGGTGGGTCAAGAGTCTTCCTGCAATATGGGAGTCACAGGAGACACAGGTTTGATCCCTGGGTTGGGAAGATCCCCTGGAGGAGGAAATGGCAACCCATTCCAGTATTTTTGCCTAAGAAATCCCATGGACAGAGGAGCCTGGTGGGCTACAGTCCAAAGGGTCTCAGAGAATCGGACACAACTGAGCAACTCACCACCTAAGACGGATATAATAAAACAGAACCAGGTAACAGGGCTACCTTCCCTGAGTTCCCTTGGTCACCCATTTGTGGTTGCTTTCTCTCTATTCAGCTCTGTGTCCCTAGGACCCCCAGATTCCTCCTTCTCTTTGTTGTATGTAGGGTTGTGATGCTCAACTCATTCTACAGTGAAAACCTGTGAGGTGCTTGGGAGAACCTGTAAATGGTCAAGGTTGTGCTGTGCACACTATCATGGATGCTAAAAACTAGCTAACTAGTAAGGGTGAGAAAGTTTTAAATCATATAGAGAAGCACTGTTTGTAGAGCATGTTATTCTGTAGACTAATGCTTCCCAAAGTGCATTCTTGACATCGATAGGAGCTATGAAAAATAAATAAGCTCGGACATAAACAAAATTAAACAAGTTTATTCCTTGCAGGACTTCTCAGAGCCTTTAATATGCTAACACACTGTGTGAGTCTCCAAGTGGACAACACAGCATGCAGTGTTTCCCAAACAAATATAAAAATTTAAGCAAATCTGAAAATCATTTTTTTAATTTCTCCTGATCATCACGCAAGACCAGTACTCAGCAGGAAAAAAATTGGGGAAAGTTTTGGGCTCTGATGGCACCAATGAATAAATGTAGAGCTCAGTGCTTGGGATTGGGAGTGAAGTAGTGAGACCAGCTCCATACTACTGATTCCTTTGTAAAGCTGGAACTCGAACCTTTTGAGGAAGCTGCAGCCTGGCCCAGATTGTACAACAGGACTAGATTGTTCCTAGAACTCTAGAAGTTAAAGCTGATTCATGGATTTATTTTATCAGTCTCCTGGGATACAGAAACCCTAGTTACTAGTCCTTAGGCTATTAGAAGCAGTGGAGAGAAGTCTCAGTTGTAGATGTATATGGGTCAGGGATTTGAGAAAGATATGAAAAAATACTGAAAGCATTTACAGAAGACTAGAAAAAAGTCAGAGGAGAAACACAAAGATTATCTAAAAGTGGCAAATCTGTGACCAGCCCCACTGGCATCACCACTCCAATCTTAATCTAAAGATGTTAACTGGACAGACATGTACAGTTGAGCAGGTTGTGTACTGCCTAACTCCAGCAGAGCATGTATTTTATGAATGGTGANAAGACTAGAAAAAAGTCAGAGGAGAAACACAAAGATTATCTAAAAGTGGCAAATCTGTGACCAGCCCCACTGGCATCACCACTCCAATCTTAATCTAAAGATGTTAACTGGACAGACATGTACAGTTGAGCAGGTTGTGTACTGCCTAACTCCAGCAGAGCATGTATTTTATGAATGGTGATAACACCTTGAAATTTTTCCATGCATAATCTCTCTGGTCATATACAGTGGTCCTGGCCATTTACCTCAGGGACTAAGTAAACTAACTGAAAATGTGCGCTTACAAAATACTTGTCTGTTTGTCAAGCTGTATATGGTTTGTCCACTAAGCAGAATTCTTAAAGTTGGGGGGCAGTAAAATCAAACAGGCCACTCAAGCAGCTAAAAACATGTAAGATATGGATTCAGAATACCATAAAGAAAGGATTTAAGTAATTTAATTATGCATTTTAAAATTAAACCTCTGTGTTTTCTTCAGAACATTCAGGAAGTTCTCTGTATTTCCATGTTTCCAAAACAATCCTTTTCCCTTTTATTTTCCTCTTCATGAACAAGAGAACTCACCAAAATTTCACTTGCCACCTCTCTGCTAAAACATGGCAATTGAGTCTGAATCTTTGCTCAGGTTTCAGGATTAAACTATGTCTAGAGTGTTTGTGCCACTGAAGGGCCTAACTTTTACACAAAATCTGGTTTCACCAGCCACCTAGATTCTTTAGAGATTCAGGATGAAGCCTTCATCCTCCGGTGCCTCAGTTTCTCTACTTTTGTAAAATGAACGTAAAGAAAGTGGCCTCCCAGATTGAGTACCAGTATGAAGTGATGTTATTGTAAAGCACTTTTCAAAAGAGAGTATATGAGTGCTTAATAATAATCTTTCCACTATTGAAGACATAAAGATAAATTAGCCCATTTTTCCTCCTCTGAGAACAATGATAAAATTCATATTAGGGTGTCAGTTAGTTTAATTAGGGCAACGAGTACTTATTAGTTGATTCCGTATGAAAAACACATTCTAATTGCCCATTTGGTGAAGCTTACATTTCTAGAAGGTCGGAAATTTTTTGTTTTGCTGTTTTCAATATTAAGAAATCCTTTCAAAGGGAAATGTTGATTTCCAACCAAAAGGCAATTTCTTCATTATACTTAAACATGAAATCTTGAGAATGCAGAGTTTTTTTAAAGTGTGGTGCAAATTATTAGCTCAGCAATGTTATGTAACTCCAAGTATATATAAAGCAAAGTTATAAGTGCTTAATTATGTTAAAAATAGCTTTAAGATTAAAATAGATTAAAAATATCATCTGTGCTTCTTAGTCAGGGATCCAGCAAATGGAGAACTTTTGAAATTACTTTTGGAACACGACAGTTAATGTGTGATGAGAGCTTATGAAGGAAGTCTTTGAGTTTGTAGCAGAGCTTGTGGTTTTGAAAGCTGAGAGCCTAGGTTAGCCAGTGTCATATGTATGTGGATAGTTTTCTGTTCATTGATAGCAAATTTCTCCTGTCGATTTATACAAATGTGTATTACTATAACTAAACATAACTTAAACCATCCCACACAACTGTGAATTTTGAAAAGTTATTTATTTTGAGACCACAATCAGTATTTAAACTTCTAAGTGGAGGAGTTTCAGACCAGTTTCTGGTACAAGAAGGATTTCTGGCTGTTATAATTCAGCCAGTTAGGTGTCTGGAATTTTTGTGTATTGAGAAGATCATGGGGAAGGGCCTGGGGAGGGAGGCAGGGAATTCGGGTCCAAGTAGTCTATAGTATTCAATTCAGTTCAGTCACTCAGTCGTGTCTGACTCTTTGCGACCCGATGAACCGCAGCACGCCAGGCCTCCCTGTCCATCACCAACTCCCGGAGTCCACCCAAACCCATGTCCATTAATAGACTATACTATACCCAGAGTATAGGCTGACCCCCTGTGATAATCCTCACTGAAATTTTGAGAAAGTACAAACTTCTAGAGGGTTAAAATTTCTTC
Source organism: Oreotragus oreotragus (assembly GCA_006410675.1). Lineage (NCBI taxonomy): Eukaryota > Metazoa > Chordata > Mammalia > Artiodactyla > Bovidae > Oreotragus > Oreotragus oreotragus. Next base: position 129,919 of record SJYX01008576.1, on the reverse strand, counting down.
TGCTTTAATAAAAGCCACGCATTTTGTTTCTGTTTCCTCGCCTTCAAATAAGGAGCTAGAATCTAGATGCAGAGTAAGATATCTTTCAGCCCTAGGCTCCACGACTGTAATCTCACGATAATCACCTCAAGACTGGGCTGCTTTGCAAAATAAAATAATTACATTTGTAAGTGATCGGGCTTGTTGGATAGGCTGACCATCCGATGGGCTGGGGGCACACAGAGGGAGCGCGTGGGCTTCAGCTCAGGTGGAGAGGTACAAGGAGGCAGGCAAAGCCGTGGCCGAAATTGGAGTGAGTCGAAAAGGAACCGTTCTCATTTTGTTTGGCTGTAGAAAAGAGGCCGGCTTAAGAGAGTTCAGGATTATGACTCAGTGAATATTTAACTATGGTGATTTCTTCCTTTCTCGTCAAGTCTTTTCAATGCAGAGGTCTATAAAATGTTGGGATTTAAAGGTGTAAGATTTTAGAGAAAGAACACAGTGACATGAGGCCAGAATAATGCGAGGCGATGACATCGGCATCAGAATCCTGTTGCTAAGGTGAACCTGTTTTTCTCTCTGATTCAGAGGAAAGGCTAAATAATTGCCCATTTCTGGTAAAAAAAAAAAAAGAAAAAAAAAAATCTCCCCATGGCATGATCCCTTTTCTGTAGCAGATAAAACAAAGCCAGATGCTTTCTCTTTGGACAAATTATTTTTTTGAACAAAGATAAAATTTTTATTACAAAACATGCCACGTGGCCTTCGAAGAAAATTCAGGACACTTTATATAAGTTTGAAATTTTAATGGTCGAGAATATACAGTGAGATCTCAATGGATTATCTGCATGAGATGATGATTTGATGAATCAGCCTAAATTTAGTGAAAAGGGAAACGGAAACATTTAGAAGTCAAAAGAAAGATCTGTTCCCCTTCTGATAGTTGACAGAGGGAAGGCAGCGAGGGGAGTCCTGGGTTGGAAGTCAGAGAGACAGAAGCCAGTGGACTGAACTGAATTGAATAATGGATTATGCCATTAGTAAGGAGAGAACAGGGGATACAGCAGGAAAGCTTTGCGTGCCAGTGAAGAAGACACAGGAGACATGGGTACGATCCCTGGTCGGGAAGATCCCATGGAGGAGGCAACCCACTCCAGTATTCTTGCTGAAAAATCCCATGGACAGAGGAGCCCGGCGGGCTGCAGTCCACGGGGTCACAAAGACTTGGACACAACTGAGCGACTCAACAACAGAAACAGCAACGGAGAGAACAGGACAGAGCTGAGAAAAACTATGAAGAAACAAGGGGTGGGATTCACTGATCAACTGGAGGCCAGAGCACAGAAGTCCCTCCCACGGGAAGGCCTTCCAGAGTTCTCTCTGGAGTTTGCATCTTCGGCTTGGAACAGGCTCCTCCAGCAGCCCATGACACACTGCCTCACCTCTGCAAATGTCAGCTCAAAGGGCACTGTGTCAAGGAGGCCTGTCCTGCCAATTCATTGTAAGGTTGCCCAGTACCGCGTCCTAGTTTTCCTTTTCTTTTTTAAACACTTGACACCTTCTAATTTACCGTATGATTTTTTCTCTGTTACTCTTAGAGCCAGCATGCACTAGGGGCAAGGAAAATGGACTCTGAAGCCAGCCTGCGTGGGGTAGATGGGCTCCACCAGTGAGTAGCCGTGTGGCCCCAGAAAGGTTCCTTCACTGCGCAGGTGACTTTTCTCCTCTGTAAAATAAGGCTGGGATAGTAATGGCATGTATTTCATAGTCCTGTACACAACACATAGTGATTACTATGTAAATATTTAATAAATTGTCTCCATCCCCTTGGAGGGCTTCCCAGGTGGCACTAGTGGTAAAAAATTTACCTGCCAATGCAGGGAGACATAAGAAATGTAGGCTCAATCCCTGGGTCAGGAAGATCCCCTAGTGGAGGGCATGGCAACCCACTCCAGTATTCTTGCCTGGGGAATCCCATGGACAGAGGAGCCTGGAGGGCTGCAGTCCATAGAGTGGCTCAGAGTCAAACACGATTAAGTGACTTCTCATGCAGCACGGACCCTCTCTGAAGCCCCCAAGGCTATGGGGACTCCTGAGAAGCATTTGTCATGAATGTTATTTGATGGAGGGAAGGGATGTATAACTCATTTTCCAGAACCTGGTGTTTTCACTGAAACCCAGAATTTAGATGCAGTTATGATTCGGAAGGATATTTCTGCACATAGGTCACTATAGAACCACCAAGGACTCTCTGCTGGCCAGAAAACCTGGGCAAATGTTCTCCAAGGTCTGAACAAGGGGGACAGCTGTGAACGCATGGTCTATCCGAGATGTCCCGGAGCCCTGACAGGGACATCCAGGTAACATGGTCCCAAGAAATGAGCAGCAAGTTAGCCCTGGGGACATGTTGGTCTCAAGTTGGTCACAAGTTGTTAGCAAAGTTGAGGACCTCCATAGAGTAGGGAGATCTGGCATCAGTTAAAAGATGTTGGGGATTCCCTGGTGACTCAGTCCATAGAGAATCCGACTGCCAATGCAGGAGATGCAGGTTCGATTCCTCAGTCAGGAAGATTCCCCTGGAGGAGGAAATAGCAACCCACTCCAGTATTCTTACCTGAGAAATCCCATAGACAGAGGAGCCTGGCAGGCTACAGTCCATGNGTTAAAAGATGTTGGGGATTCCCTGGTGACTCAGTCCATAGAGAATCCGACTGCCAATGCAGGAGATGCAGGTTCGATTCCTCAGTCAGGAAGATTCCCCTGGAGGAGGAAATAGCAACCCACTCCAGTATTCTTACCTGAGAAATCCCATAGACAGAGGAGCCTGGCAGGCTACAGTCCATGGGATCTCAAAGAGTCGGACATGACACTGTTGAGAGGCACAAAGTTTCACCCTCAGTCATTGGTCTTGACTCAACCCTGGTTTTCACTAATGACCCTTGGAAGGCCCCCAGGAAGTGCCACTCCAACTTTGCTGGTTGTGTCTCAAGCACATTTTCCTACTCGCATTTCAGGCCTCTCATATTTTATTCATTTATCTAATGGATATTTATCATCAGTCCCACGTCAACTACTGTGATAGGCACTTGGACTATACTGATGAACAAAACTGGAGAAGCTCCCTGTCCATGGGTGCTTACATCCTAGTGGAGGAAATGGACAATAAGCAATAAATATCAAGTAGATTATATATTACGGTGAAAGGTGGCAGGTGCTATGGAAAAAGAAAGGGAAGTAGAACCAAGTAAGTAGGTGTCCTTCCATCCAGTTCTCATTAAACCCCAGTCCAGCTTGATTCCTCACTCAGAAGATGGGCAGGAGTAATGGCTGGGAAATTCAAGGTAACCCAACAGGGGAGCCTGCCAGCCCCCTCTGGAATTTCAGATCTGGAGGACTCCTCTCTGTCAGGCACACCACTTGGCTACAAGAAGGTAGAGACAAGGTCTAAGAATACTCACCCTCTCTTATCAGTGAAGGGTCAAGTTATGGTGGACACAAAAGGAAATGGAAGGGAAGCATGGTGATCTCACAGCAGGCCTAGAAGAACCATGGGGATGAGCTGCAAAAGACGTGTGTGGTCTCAACGAAGAGAGATTATAGGAAAAAGACTCCTTGTTTCTTCCCCTTTGCATTTGTTTTCAGAATTCATCGTTTTGAAAGGCAACTGGTCACTATCAAGTTCTTCCTGTGAACATCAGCATCCTCTTTGATCCAAAGCATTATTCTCCCTTTGACCCACAAGCAGCTGAAATTCTGAGGACCATAAAGGTTCACCCACTTCTTAGAAGTTTGCTTTTAAAGCCCTCAGTTTCAGGGATGGACATGTTCTGACCTTGTCTCTGCAACTATAATTGTCCTTGAACCTCAGGACAAGCCTGATACAGCTGTCACACCAGAAGGAAAAAAAACAACAACCACGGGGACAGGTGATGTTGGCCAACCTATCTCAACTTTTGCTTTAGTGCCATGGCTCCCAAATGGAACCATGAGTCACCCTGGGAGATTGCAGTGAACACAGGGGCTTCCATGGGATATGTCATATTTCCAGGGGAAACATAGACATATTTAACATTTGTCAGACATTCTGCAAACTATCAACTCAAGGTAATTCAATTCCAATATTAGACTCACACTCCATTCCTTACCGTGATATTATATATCTTTGCAAAGTTAGACTTTTAGCAGTTGCTAAGAAGAAAAGCAAGTGCCACATAAAAGTCAGTATTGAGCAGGAAACCAGAGCAGTGCTTTCAGTCTTATTGCAAAGCTTTGAGAACTGTAGGTAGTACCCAATAGGCACCCACGTTTCGTTAATAAATAATTAGGGTTATTCAAGAATGAAATAAAAATATTGTTTTTTCTTTCAAACTTTTAAAAGTAACTTTTCAGTCAGTTACAAATTTGTGAAAACCTAAACACTAAGTTGTTAGGACCTAGTTAACAAATAGAACAATTAGATGTTTCTTTGGCCTAGGGACACAGTGAAAAAAATACTGCCACAAACCAAGAAAGGTTGGAAATCTCTAGTCCATAACCACATGAACTCCTCAATGAAATCTTGCTAGAATACTAGAAATTAAAGATGATGATAATAATAGCAGTAGTAATAAGAGTTGTAGTTAACATATATGAAGCATTTATGTGCAATGTTCTATGCAAAGGATTTCTCAGACAGTATTTCATTTACATGTTTTAGGGAATTCATGTTTTTTAACCCAGAAGTGTTAGTTTTAATTTTTTCCACAGTTTATTGCCCCTGGACCTACAGAGAAAATGTAGGAACCAGTTGAATTTTTTGTAGTAAATTTAATTGAAAATACTATAACTTTTTTCTAACAGTTATAGAATGAAGTTTCCATTTCCTGCTGCATTTTCAACAACCTGCATATTAAAAAAAAACCTATCCATTTATTCTAATTATGCAACTTTTCTCCAGATTCATAAATAAAAATCAATCAACCAAAATTAACTCAGCATTCAGTTCAGTTCAGTCGCTCAGTCGTGTCCGACTCTTTGCGACCCCATGAATCTAATTAACCCTGAGTATTCATTGGAATGACTGATGCTGAAGCTCCAATACTTTGGCCACCTGATGTGAAGAGCTGGCTCATTGGAAAAGACCTTGATGCTGGGAAAGATTGAAGGCGGGAGGAGAGGGGTAACAGAAGATGAGATGGTTGGATGGCATCATCAACTCAAGGGACATGAGTTTGAGCAAACTCCAGGAGATAGTGAAGGACAGGGAAGCCTGGGGTGTTGCAGTCCATGGGATCACAAAGGGTCAGACATGACTAAATGACTAACAATTTCTCTTTTTGAAAAACAAATGTATACCTTAATCTGGTTGCTGTATACCTGCAACAACAACAACAACAACAACAAAAAAACATTATTTTTACAAATAAATTGAAATGCCTACTATTTTCCTGTAGAGCATTGGTGACAACAAATGTTGGAGATGGCCTGGAGAAAAGGGAAACCTTCTACACTGCTGGTTCAGTTCAGTTCAGTTCAGTCGCTCAGTCGTGTCCGACTCTGTGACCCCATGAATCGCAGCACACCAGGCCTCCCTGTCCATCACCATCTCCCGGAGTTCACTCAGACTCACGTCCATCGAGTCCGTGATGCCATCCAGCCATCTCATCCTCGGTCGTCCCCTTCTCCTCCCGCCCCCAATCCCTCCCAGCATCAGAGTCTTTTCCAATGAGTCAACTCTTCGCATGAGGTGGCCAAAGTACTGGAGTTTCAGCTTTAGCATCATTCCTTTCAAAGAAATCCCAGGGTTGATCTCCTTCAGAATGGACTGGTTGGATCTCCTTGCAGTCCAAGGGACTCTCAAGAGTCTTCTCCAACACCACAGTTCAAAAGCATCGATTCTTCGGCGCTCAGCTTTCTTCACAGTCCAACTGTCACATCCATACATGACCACAGGAAAAACCATAGCCTTGACTAGGCGGACCTTAGTCGGCAAAGTAATGTCTCTGCTTTTGAATATACTATCCAGGTTGGTCATAACTTTTCTTCCAAGGAGTAAGCGTCTTTTAATTTCATGGCTGCAGTCACCATCTGCATTACTTCATGCTAAGTGGTATAGAGGATACAATAGGACTTAAATGCATGGTCAAACGAGGATTGATACATAAAACTGTGCTTAGTCACTCTATTGTGTCCAACTCTTTGTGACCCCGTGGACTGTAGCCCACTGGGCTGCTCTGTCCATGGAATTCTCTGGGCAAGAATACTGGAGTAGGTTCCCATATCCTCCTCCGGGGGATTTTCCCAATCCAGGGATCGAACCCAGGTCTCCTGCATTGCAGGAGAACTTAACCATCTGAGCCACTAGAGAAGCCCGTGAATACTGGCGTGGGAAGCCTACCAGAGGAAAATAAAAACCATATCTACTAAAGGACTAAGTAGGGAAGTATAGAGTAGAAATATTGCAGTGAGAGAGGAACGTGCCCTGAGGTTGAACTGTCATGGGCCTGGCCCATCTGCAAGTTGCCGTCCTGTCTCATTTCTTTCTTGCTGTAAACAAACTTCTCCTTTCTAACCCTCTCTTCCAGAAACTCAACACTCGCACCTGTTCTAGGACACCTATCCATTTCCACTCGAAGGAAGGCTTCGTTTCTATGGAAATCACCCCCATTTTGCACATCATCAAAGATTAATTTTCCCCTTGCTTTTACGCTTGCTAACTCTGGTGTATCAACAAAGAAGATGATCATCATGACTACATGGCTTTTTTGCTTTTATAATATTTCAACTTTCCCTTGTCTAGAGAAATATTTTTTAACATATTGATCAAATCCATTGTCTCTGTCATTATCTTTTTTTTTTTTTGCTTGAACCCTGAATTTGCCTTTGCCACTTTATGACTAGTGCTGTTTGCAAGTGGGGGCTTCCCAGGTGGCTCAGTGGTAAAGAACACACCAGTGTAGGAGAGTCAGCAGATGCAGGGTTGACCCCTGGATCAGGAAAAGTCCCTGGAGGAGGAAACGGCAACCAGCTCCAGTATTCTTGCCTGGAAAATTCCATGGACAGAGGAGACTGGAGGGCTACAGTTCAGGGAGTCACAGAGCGTCGGACACGAGTTAGCAACTGAGCACATTTTTAAGTTTATCCATCTAACCATTAAACAGCCCTCAGGCTCCTCTGTCTGTGGGATTCTCCAAGCAAGAATACTGGAGTGGGTTGCCATGCCCTTTTCCAGGGGATCCTCCCGACCCAGGGGTTGAATCCACGTCTCTTATATCTTCTGCACTGGCAGGGGTGTCCTTTACCACGAGTGCCACCCGGGAAGCCCTCAACTGCTTAATAACTATTAATCAATGTCTATTACATTGCTACATATTCCAGGTACTGGGAGAAACTAATGAGTAAGAAAGACATGGTCACATCTCTCATAAAGACTGCTGCTGCTGCTGCTAAGTCGCTTCAGTCGTGTCTGACTCTGTGTGACCCCAAAGACGGCAGCCCATCAGGCTCCGCCATCCCTGGGATTTCCCAGGCAAGAACACGAGTGGGTTGCCATTTCCTTCTCCAATGTGTGAAAGTGAAAAGTGAAAGTGAAGTCGCTCAGTCGTGTCTGACTCTTCGCGACCCCATGGACTGCAGCCCACCAGGCTCCTCCATCCATGGGAGTTTCCAGGCAAGAGGACTGGAGTGGGGTGCCATTGCCTTCTCCGTCATAGAAACTAGTGAGGTACATAAACAAGTAAGACATATTTAATTGCTAACTGATGTGATAATTGCTATGAAGAATAAAATGTCAAATTGTCAGGGACGTTTCAGGAGTCAGGAAAGGCTTCCTGGGAGAGGTGATGAGTACATTAAATGTTGCTGGATGGAAATACATTTGATGAAAGCAAAAGGAGTAAAAGATGTTTCATGCAGAATAAATCCAGGCTCTAAATTAGAGAGGGCAGGGACTTCCCTGGTGGTCCAGTGCTTAAGAGTCCACACTTTCACTTCAGGACATGCAGGTTCAATCCCTGGTCTGGGTATTAAGATCCTGCATGACGTGGGGCAAGGCCATAAAAAGGGGGAGGGGGCGTAACACAGTCTAGGAAATAAAATTAAAATTTATTAGATGTGAATAGGAGGGAAGTGAGTTTGGGAGGAGTGTTGAGAGAATCTACTCAAGTCTTAGTCAAAAGATTTAATCTGATGGTGATAAGGAGTCATTGACTGTGCAGTAATGTCATTATTCAATTTGTGTTTTTAAAAGATGAGTTTGGTTGTGGTGTTGTGAATAGAGTGAGAAGTGAGGGGATAGACTGGAGGCAGAGAGGTGAAGAACAGACAAAAAGTGATGGGGATTTAAATCAGGCACAAAGCAGAGGAGGAGGAGAAAAAGGAAAAAAATAAAAAGCCGAAGTCCAGCTGGATCTGCAGTACATTGTATTGATCAGTTCATTCATTCCACACACATTTCTTACTGAGACTCTCCTCTTCTGTGCCAGGCATATTCTAGCTTGGATGCTGGAGAGGCAGTGATGACTCTGACACTGACAAGCTGGTTGAGAAGACAGACCTTATGCAATTAACCAAAGAAATGGATCACTGCATCCTTTAAAAAGTGCTATAAGGTGAACAAGATCTATAGTCTTGCTACTCAAAGAATAGTCCATGGACCAGCAGCAGCAGCAGCAGCACCTGGGAGCTTGTTAGCAATGCTTAGTATCTACCTAAAAACTACTGAACCAGGATATGCACGTTAACAAGATCCCTGGGGGGAATTTACATGCGTATCAAATTTGAAAAGCACTGCTCTAGAGCGAGAGAAAACAACAGGTGGACCTGAGCTCATCTTGGGGTTTGGGGAAGGGTTCCCTGAAGAAATGGCCTCTGGTTAGGCTGGAGAGGTAGGCAAGGGCTGGATAGCTCAAGACCTTGTGGGCCATTTTGAGAACTGTCACCTCTTTCTAAGAGCAACTAAAAAGGGTTCAAAGGTTAGATTAGTCAGTCCAAGCAGCAGTAACAAAATACCACACAGACTGGTAGCTTAAACAACATAAATTAATTTTTTCACTGTACTAAAGGCTGGAAGTCTGAAATCAGCGTGCCAGCATGGTTGGGTTCTGCTGAGAGCTCTGACAGCCTTCTTGTTGTGTCCTCAGTTGGCTGAAAGAGACAGAGAGAGAGAGAGCAGAAAGATCTTTCTCTTATGGCTTTTCTTATGAAGACACTAATCCCATGATGTGAGCCCCACCCTCATGACCTAAGTGAAAGAAAGTGTTAGTTGCTCAGTGGTGTCCGACTCTTTGAGATCCCCTGGACTGCAGCCAGCCACACTCCTCTGTCCATGGAATTCTCCAGGCAAGAATACTAGAGTGGTTTGCCATTCCCTTCTCCAGGGGATCTTCCAGACCCAGGGGTTGAGCCTGGGTCTCCTGCATTGCAGGCAAATTCTTTATTGTCTGAGCCACCAAGGAAGCCCCATGACCAAATTACCACCCAGAAGTTTCATCAGCAAATGCCATCACGCTGGGGCTTAGGGCTTCAACATATGAATTTCGGAGGTGGGGTGTACACAGTTCAGTGAGTAATAAAGTCTTTTAAGCAATGGAATATGGAATAATCAGAATTCTATTTTAAAATTCTTATTCTAGCTGATGTGAATCAAAGGGATTGAAGGGATTAAGAATATATGCAGGATACCAGCTAAGAGGCTATTTCACTAGTCATGATGAAGAACATTGAGAGTTGGGACAAAGTTGCACTGGTGGAGATGGAGCAGAGTGAAACATTTCACAATATTTAGGTGCTAAACTTGACAATTAAGCTGAAGCGCCAATATTTTGGCTACCTGATGCAAAGAACTGACTCATTGGCAAAGACCCTGATGCTGGGAAAGATTGAAGGCAGGAGGAGAAGGGGACAACAGAGGATGAGATAGTTGGATGGCATCACCAACTCAATGGACATGAGTTTGAGCAAGCTCCCGAAGTTAATGATGGACAGGGAAGTCTGGAATGCTGCAATCCATGGGGTTGCAAAGAGTCGGACATGACTGAGCAACTGAACTGACTTACTGAAACTTGACAAGCTTTGATGATAGAGTTCATATAATGGTTGGGGAGAGGAGGGTCAAGAATGACTGCCAGATTCTTGGCTGGTGCAATTGGATGGACATGATATCAATTCTTGAGATACTAGTCAGCAAGTTTGTGCATGGCATCTTGCTACATGCAATGAACAATATAGAAATTAAGATAAGAAGAACCATCAGTTAGTGTTTATCATGTGCCAGCCACGGTATAGACACTTTACATACAGTAACAATTAATATACTATCAAACCAAGCTTTCTGAGATGGAAAGGACAGCTCATCACTAAGGATTTAATGGTCTGGTATAGCAACAGCGGAGATTGCTTTTACAGGAGAACATCAGAGAAGACAATGTGAGCAGGGAAACCATCAGAAAAGAAAGAGGATTCAAGCAGAGGTCTAAAGGTTGGGGGAGATTTTGTTGAGTGAAGCTCTGGGGAGTCAGGTCTGTAGATGGGTTTTAGGAGCCATGGAGACTCAGGCATGACTCCACCAGAAAGGACTTAGAAAAACAGCTCAGAAAAAGCTGGGTAGAAAGGGAGGGCCCAGATTATGAAGGACCTTGAAAGTCAGTCATTTGGATTTTATAGAGAGAAGACTTGATCATGAAAGGAACATGACACCACATGACTTTGGAAAACCTGTCTGGCAACTGGGGAGTGTGAACATGGGCAGGCTTGAATCTCAGAAGCCAGCTTATTAGCATTTGTATTAGCTGGGTAATAGGTCAGAGTTGTGAACTAGCTAGAAGGGAAAAAAAAAATCAACCAGATTTCGTTTCACTGAATGAAAATAGAAGAATGAGTCAAAGAAGACTAAACTTTCAGGATTGGAATCAAGGGAAGGATCGTTTTAAAGTCATAATCAGAGGGGGGTCAGGAGGGGGATATCCATAAACCTGTGATATTCCATTTACATGCAGCATGATACTAAGGATATTTAAAAATAGTGGTTTACCTGTTCAACCACAGAGATCATTTACATTTCTAGAAAAATTTTAGTAGATGATAGCCTGCAAGTTATGTATATGATGGATTTACACTGGAATGAAACGATAGGTATAAGATTTGAGGGGAATAAAGTGTGGTATTCTATTAAAAGAAACAACCTACAAACCATTATGAAATATTGTGATTTTTAAATGAAATTGGTAAAATCAAAAGAAACCATTACATCCACTCCAACTGTCACTTCATTACAGATGCAGCAGACAATCTCTTATAAACAATAGTGCCAAGGATTCAACCTTTCAGATTTTGTTCCTGCCTTGGTCTAGCTTTGTAATCATGACACAGGTTTTTCCCCCCAAAATTCAAAATGTTGTGTTTAGTGGAAGGAAAATGTGTGCTTTTTGTGTTTTCTGAACACCACACACACACATATATATATATATAAACAGAGTAACATTGACTGGGGAAGATAAATAAACTTTACTAACCTTTCTGTTCCTTTTTTGCTTTATCTCAGGGAACTTCAGCACCTCCACATTATCCTTTGTGGGTCGCACCTGATGGTGCCCTTAGGATCACGTGACAAGTGTGTTCAACAGTAAACATCCTCTGGTTAATGGTTGCTTCATTAATGACGATATGGACCAATGCACGGTATTTGTCAAGTGGTGAGGAACCTTAGAGTCAGGGGACGGCACACCTAATTCTCTCCGGGGGCCTGCCAAGGGTGAAGCAGAGATATCAATTGCTTTGTTCAGCATTCCTTAATTGAAGGTCCCTAGGAGTCTGAAAACTTAGAGAAAAGGTATATGAGCTCCAGTAATTAACCACTGCCATAACAGATGTTATACAGGAAAACTGTGTTCGGGACACAAGCCTGTTTTGACTTGACTATGCACTTGGGTTAACACGTTCCTCCTCACTAGTGAAAATCAGATGCAAATGTTTTGCAAGGTGTATTCATCTCCATGGCAGACACGGAATTGTTTGCCTTTAAAGATGGATAGATAGATGATAGATAGACAGACAGACAGACAGACAGANTACGTTTTCTGAATGTTGAGCTTTAAGCCAAGTTTTTCACTCTCCTATTTCACTTTCATCTGTGTGGATCACAATAAACTGGAAAATTCTGAAAGAGATGGGAATACCAGACCACCTGACCTGCCTCTTGAGAAACCTGTATACAAGTCAGGAAGCAACAGTTAGAACTGGACATGGAACAACAGACTGGTTCCAAATAGGAAAAGGAGTACGTCAAGGCTGTATATTTCACCCTGCTTATTTAACTTATATACATAGTACATCATGAGAAACACTGGGCTGGAGGAAGCACAAGCTGGAATCAAGATTGCCAGGAGAAATATCAATAACCTCAGATATGCGGATGACAACACCCTTATGGCAGAAAGTGAAGAAAAACTAAAGAGCTTCTTGATGAAAGTGAAAGAGGAGAGTGAAAAAGTTGGCTTAAAGCTCAACATTCAGAAAACTAAGGTCATGGCATCTGGTCCCATCACTTAATGGGAAATAGATGGGGAGATGCAGAGAGTCAGCATGGGAGATCCCACCCATGACAAGGTCATGCAGAGGAGACCTGACAGGCAAGGCAGATCAGGACTCAAGGGACTCCCTGGACCTGCTTGAGCATCTACCCCAAATCAAAATCTGTCTACTATATTATGCCTTTCACCAACTTTTCTTACATTAAGAGGGGCTATCCCTGACTACCTTTCTCTGGAGAAAATCAACTTAGGGCTCTAGTTGATAAGTCTCCTGGGCATGAAAGTAATATTTCAATTCAAACCCGCCTGTTAGCATTCTAGCTTGCTTGGCAGGTTTATCCAGACTCTTGCAACTATGCATATGATTGTTCACAAACCGTGACATGGGAAGCCTAAGCATTCTAAAACTATAGAGCCCTTTGAGGGGTGAAAAAGTTTTATTAAAATAATACTGGTGAAGGGTTTTATTGTTGAGCCAATGCTTGCTGCCAAGTTCCCATATCCTTTATCCATTGTGTGCCTGGGAATGCATTAGTTAATATAGTTGGAATCTAAGAAAAACAAGTAGTAGCCTTGGTATAACCACAACAGACCTTTGAGCTAATAAGTTCTTTTTTTGTTGTAACCCACTGCACCTTTGCTCCATGATAATGTAATTCTGTTTAGTACTTTCTGAGGCTGACACAGATTAGAGGTATAAAGAAAAAACACTTCAAGGGAAAACAAGTTTTCTGGGTGATTGATATTTATCAAAAAAGGGTCATAACAGGCCTCCAAGGCCAGAAGATAATGTACACAACATAAGACCCTTGTTTATGGGAAAGGTATGCAGAAGAAATCCTGATTTCGATAAGAGCAAAACTGCTGGAATGTTTGAGCTGACTCTGCATGACTTGGCATCTTTCATTTTCCTCCATGTACAAGTCAGGGTATAAAAGCTCCTTTTGAAAATAAAGTTACGGGCCTCGCTCACCGAAGCTTGGTCTCCCTGTGTCATTCTTTCATTCGCCGACTCCGTTCATCCTGAGGGTATCCCTGGATCCTACTGAGGCTGGACCCCAGCAGGAAATCAGTGGAAACAGTGGCTGACTTTATTTTGCTGGGCTCCAAGATTGCTGCAGATGGTGATAGCAGCCATGAAATTAAAAGAGGCTTACTCCTTGGAAGGAAAGTTATGACCAGCCTAAACAGCATATTAAAAAGCAATGATATTACATTGCCAACAAAGGTTTGTCTAGTCAAGGCTATGGTTTTTCCAGTGGTCATGTATGGATGTGAGAGTTGGACTGTGAAGAAAACTGAGCGCTGAAGAATTGCTGTTTTTGAACTGCAGTGTTGGAGAAGACTCTTATGAGTCCCTTGGACTGCAAGGAAATCCAACCAGTCCATCCTGAAGGAGATCAGTCCTGAATGTTTATTGTAAGGACTGATGTTGAAGCTGAAACTCCAATACTTTGGCCACCTGATGTGAAGAGCTGACTCATTGGAAAAGACTTTGATG